>PVJH01001456.1:0-208866 GCA_004026705.1 Nesogale talazaci
AGGTGGAGTTTCCTGAAGCCCGGATCTACGAGGAGACCCTGAACATCCTGCTGTACGAGGCCCAGGACGGCCGGGGGCCCGACAATGCGCTCCTGGAGGCCACGGGCGGCGCTGCCGGCCGCTCCCACCACCTGGACGAGGACGAGGAGCGCGAGCGGATTGAGCGCGTGCGGCGCATCCACATCAAGCGCCCCGACGACCGCGCCCACCTCCACCAGTGAGCAGGCCGGCGGCTGGCCCCCCCTCCCCACCGCCCCCTCCCCTGCGTCTGTCTGTCTGTCGCGTCTTGTGTAACGGTCCAGGTAGTTACTTTGATGTTTCTGACAAGTGGTGTGTGTCTGAGGGCTCTAAGGCCTTGTGAGAGGAACTGGAAGTGTTTGTGGTTCCCCAGGAGAGGGCGAGTGGGCAGGATGCGTCTGAGAACAGGGTTCGCAGTATTTATTTTTGTGGTTGTTGACTACCTATGTGACCTCTCGGGGGTCAGTCTATGTCTGCACGCTGTCTTCGCTTGACGACGGTCCTCTCTGTGAGAGGGGGGAGTAGACTAGGGGGGGTCTCTCAGAGACTTGCTCTCAGGGGCGAGCCTGGGGTCCCGTTTTGTGAGTGGCATCTGTCCCTGTGCTTGGCAAGGACTCCCGGGCTCGGTGGCCGTCCACAGCTGCCCCAGGGAGCGTGCATGGCCTCACGGTGAGCTCAGCTGTCACTCCCGCCTCGCTCGTACCCAGTCAAGAGCGGGAGGCAGTCCGTCAGCAGCTTGCTGACGATAGGTGTGTGGCTAGTCTGCAACAGGTGCGTCTAGTTACCTGCCTCTGGCAGGGCCCAGCGCGCGCCATGACACAGGCCCACGGCGAAGGACAGCAGACAGGTTCAATGGTTAGCAGGACGTGCGGATGTGTGTGTGAGTTTGCGGATGTATTTAGTTGGCTTCGAGGGAAACGTGACAGTTTCAAACCAAAGGTATTATGGGGACCCTGTGCCCTCCAACCCCGGGTTTTCTATTTTGGACTAGTTTTCACCGCTTTCTTTTGTACTCGCTGCCTTTTCTCCATACCCTGCAGGGTCTGCAGTGAAACACTTGAAAAACAATCATGACACCTCCCCCCCCCTCCAAACCAAGTCTCGGATGGATGCGGTTCTTAAACTGTCGTGTGGGGAGGTTTTCTCTAAGGTCCCCGCTGAAGGGCTTACAAATAACGTTTTGTAAAGACTTTTATACGGTTTTGTTTTAAAACACCAACTCTGCTGTCTGGGTTGGTCTTTTGTAGGAAGTTTTTTAAGCGCGTCGTCGTCGGTTCCGATGTTTTCCGGTAGGGAAAGCCAGCGTGGCTGGTGTCGAGTCAGTTGTGTCATCGGTGTATTTCGGTCTCCGTGCCTTTGGACCCGAGGCTCCGGCCCCTGTCGTTCTTCCCCGGGACATTCCGCAGAGGGGAGGATACAAGTATTCAGAAAGGGTTTTGTTTTTTAATGAGCTTCAAGATAAAATGGAAACCGCATCGAAGGGCGGTTGTCAGTGAGGTCCATCGTCCAGAGCCCAGTCCCGGGCGCTCTGCTCCCCAGCCTGGGGCGGGACTGGCAGCCACCGGGGCCCCAACCCGTCCATCTCCGCAGCAGCCGCTGCTGTCTGTTGTGTGAGCGTTTGTGTCCAATAAAAGTGTTGTCAGTGAAAAAAAAAAAAAAAGATTGTGTCATCTGCATTTCATAGGTTGTTAATGAGGTTTTTTTCCCCCCAATTTTCATAGTGAGTTCTTCAAATGGTCTAGTTTCCTGGATTGTCTGCTCAGCATATATCTTAAATGAGTATGGTGAAAAGATACAGTGCTGACATACAGACACACACACACACACTCACTCTCTTTCTGATTTTAAGCCATGTGCAGTAAGTAACCTCCAGTTCTTTTTCAACCATAGCCTCTTGGATGTACAAGTTCTGCATGAGTATCAGAAAGTGTTCGGGAATTCCCATTCATCACAATGTTATTAATAATTTGTTATGACATAGACAGTTGAGTTCCTTTACATATTCAAAGATAAATAAAGATAAACACCTTTCTGTTAGTTTCTGCTTTCATCCAAGGTTCATCTGATGCTAGCAGTGAAATCTCACAATAAATCCTGGCAGTTTCCTATTGATATATATGGCAAACTCTCTCTATATTGATCAATGGATATAGCAAACCATATGTCCAGCTATTCATCCAGATTCTTAAAATAATTTAAACTATCTTACAGACATGTATAAAAGACATGTATGAATTGACCTCCGACCCCCACCCTCTCTGAGCTTCACTTCTGATAAAAACATTGAAAATTGAAGTGAAAAAATGAGGTAAAGGAAAAAAATAGGGAATTATGATGGACTATTGAGTTTGATTAGTCAAAAGAGGCAAGCTCTGGAATTCTATGCATGCACACAAGGGGAGCGGGGAGGAAGGGGCAGGTGTCATCTTGAGATTTCCTGTAAGTCACTGTTAAAGAGAAACTTGATCCACTATGTAATTCATGGTTAAAAGCATGGGACATTTCTCCTTCAGATATTTATAGAGAGCAGTTTGAAATCCAGTTAATATTTGCAACAACATTCATACAGTAAATATGATGAACACTTTCATAAACTTAGGTATTACAATGCTATATTTATCAGCAGGTAGCAGCACACATTTATGTTCAAGTCATTTACAACCTGACTGTGTAGAAAAAAGGAGGCCTCCCTCATCTCTGAAACCATCAGGACCTTCAAATACCAAAGAGAACAGTTCCACTTAAGTAATTCTCCTGGAAGAATTTCTACAGAGAGGGAGTCACCAGGGAACTTTGGGGGTTAGTTTGGGGAATGTGAAAAGCTGAGATCAAGTTGTTGCCAGTCTTAGCTATATCATAATCCTAAGGTTCACTGAATTTTTATTTTCGGTGAGGAGGAGAAGAATGTCACATGTGTTTCTCAAAGCAAAAGAAGCAGAAGTGAAGCTCAGAGAGGGTGGGGGTCGGAGGTCAATTCCAACCAAGTAATGTCCTGAAGTGGGAGATGGGCAGTGGAATAGACCAGATCTGGAATCTGAAAACTTAGTGAGGGACTCAGTTTACCGACCGACCTTCTTAATTTTTTTATTTCCACTTTGCTAAGAAGACCTTGCTAGTCTGGGTTTATTTCAATATTTAATTAGAGTTTTACATAATGAGTGTTGGTGTAGCTGCTATCACATTGACATGTCAAGTTGTCTCTGACTCTGAGTTACACTCAACGAGATGAATATTTACTGTTTCTTCAGCTGCTCTGCTCATCCTTCAGACCTAAGGGGACCCTGCTTGCTCTCTACTTTATCAGGACAGTGTCCTTCTGTACCAATCAATTCCTCCTGATCGAGTGTCCAGTGGAACACTGGAGTGGGACAATCTTTGGTGGCAATTCTATGGATTATGAGTTTTATGCACTTACAATGGCTAATTATAGGGAGTAGCTTGCTAGTCATTTCTTCACAATTGCTCTTAGTCTGGAAACTCCACTGAGTTCTATTCTCTATAAAGGATCTTACTTGTGTTTGAATACCAGGGACATAGATTTCAACATCACAGCAACAGGTGAACCACCCCAGTGTGACAGATGGATAGTGGGAATAATGAGCATGAGTGGATATTTGAGTCTGAAAAAGCAGAATGAGTTAAGATACATTGCCCTTTGGGTTGCACTTAGGTTCTAGCTTTGCTCCTGCCTTCCTCTTATTTTCAGGCACATATCCAGCTATTTGATAAGATCTGCTGGCATGGTATCTTCAGTCTCTCTGCCATTTGCAATGTTATGATCCCAAATCAAGGTCCTATCATCTTTTGTCTGCATGATTGCTCTAACTTCCCAACCGATCTTTTGCCTTATAACCTCTTGCCCTTCTAATGCTGTCTTCAGACTGTTGTCTGAACACCTCTCATAAAAGGCTATTCAGGTCACCTAACTCATATCACTCTCATCTTCATAAACCCTAAATATAAGAAATAAGCATAAGACAGTGATGGCATCAAAGTTAATATAGAAGAAAAATTATTCAAGCAGTTGTGCTCTGAGTGGGTTAAATATTTAAGGGAAAACATCCAGTCAGATTGAAAGGTAGGTGAAAGAATTTCTACACACACACACACACACACACACACACACCCCTCTGTCAGAAAAATCAGCCTCTCACACATCATCAGGGATCCGGTAGGCACAATTGTACAGTGATATATAAGTAAAGATTATAGTAAAGTTATAGAAAATATGAGAGATAGAAATAGTGGAGTAGACCCATCTCATAGTAGCAGGCTCACTTCCCAGGTGGCCATGGTCTCAACAGCCAGGTCCATAAACAGCACAGGAAGGAAGCTGGGAGGCTAAGAGCTCCTGAGTGAGCCATGGCTGGCAGAGGGGCCTACAGGAGGGAGAGCACTCTAGCTTATTGCTCATCAACATTTAAATCTATTTTGGGGGTGTCACAGGAAGGATGTATAATTGGCATACACATGACAGGAAGGGGAAAGACTAAGGGTATACATGTGACAAGAAAGGTGGACCCTAGATTCATGATAGTGGCCTTAACCTTGATCATCCTTGGGTGGGCTTGACCTCCCTGTCTCTCCTTTAAGAAAGTACTCTATAATCTTTATCAGAAGGGAGTGGGTCCTACTTTGGGGGCGGGGGGCAGGCTATACAGCCTGACTACTCTAGGTGCTTGATAACCCTTAGGGAGAATGGCTCCTGGCCTACATTTGTTGACCTCCAAGTGTGTAACATATGCCACATGTAGCAAGCATCTTACGTTTGCCCTATATTTGAGGGAGACAAATTGAAAGAAATCTTTCTGTTCCCCACACACCTCAAACCTCAAGGCAAACTTACTGTGATCAGGTTGTTCCAACCCATAGTGACCCATTATGACAGGTTGGAATTGCTCTTATAGGGTTATGAGACTGTCTTTTTGTTTTTGTTTTTTTGGGCATCACTGCCCTCTGGTGGTGGGAGGAGGAGGCTCAGCCTTTGCTCCTGTGGAGCCACTGCTGGAATTGAACCTCCAT
Source organism: Nesogale talazaci (assembly GCA_004026705.1). Lineage (NCBI taxonomy): Eukaryota > Metazoa > Chordata > Mammalia > Afrosoricida > Tenrecidae > Nesogale > Nesogale talazaci. The sequence continues at coordinate 5,041 of PVJH01001456.1, forward strand.
CCCAGTGGGCCGCAGTCCCGTGCACAACCACTATGCCACCGGGGCTCAGCCTAGACTAGAAGTTTTTTGAGGAGTGAAAAGACCCATCTTTCTCCCTCAGAACAGTTGGTGGTTTCAGCCTACTGTTAGCAGCCCATTACTTTGCTAACTTTGCCACCAGAACTTTTGTTTTATATCTTCTAATTGTCAGTAAGTGTGGTAGGTATACAATTCATTTGTCAACGTGAGAGGATTAAGAGTGAAGGGATGGAGTCTACCCTGTCAATCAGGCCAATGATGCCTCTGTGTGGGCATGGGCTTCTCCTGAGGATTCTGGGAAATCCTGTATTCCTCCTTGGAGACACCCTCTCTCTCGGCTTCCTACCTGAAAGACATTGCAGCTGACAAGACACTTGGAACTATGCTAGTACCATGTAGAGGCCCCTGCTAGCACAGAGATGCTTATAGCATCACTGGATCCATGAGACGTCCCACACACTGGCATGTGATCTTCCTACATTTGGCATCATTGCCTGTGTTTTGTGAGTCTGAAGAGAACTTTATAGATTGATATCGAACATGTTGGCTAATATTTGACTTGTGGACTTGATCTGAACTGGACTGGGATGTTTTCTTAATGTAAAATTGCTCTTTATATAAAGTTCTTATTGTGGTAGTTATATAATTGTAAAAGTAAGGATTAAGTCTGTAGGAGTAGAGTCTAGCCTGTCAATCAGATCAAAGCAAATGCAATCTGTGTGGGCATGGTCTTCTCCTGAGAATTTTGGGAAATTCAGTACTTCCTCCTTGGAGGCAGGAGACACCTCCCGCTCTCTCCTGATCTCTCACCTCCCTCATTGCAGCTGACAAGACATATGGAATACCCTAGTGCCCTGAGCCAGACAAGCCACATGGATGCAACCAGACCCCTGAAGCCAGAGAAGCCACAAAGAGACCCCTGCCAGCACTGAGATACTTACAATGCCACTAGATCCAAAGACTTTCTACCCACTGGCTTGTCATCAGCCTGCATTTGGCTTCATTCCATGTGTTTTATGAGTCTGAAGAGGACTTTATAGATTGGTATTGGACATATGGGGTAATATCAGACTTATGGCCTTTGACTGGACTGAGTTGGAATGTTTTCTTAATATATAATTACCCTTTATATAAAGCTCTCTTATATACATGTGCATACTCATGAATTTGTTTCTCTAGTCTACCCAGAATAACATAGTAAGTAAAATTGAATAGAATCTATCATCTAGTAAATGATAGAATCTATGGTGTCAGCTGTTCAACTCAATTTTTGTGTTGATGAAGATAACAGCCTATGCAAATTATAAAGAAAAAAATTCCTAGAAGCAAGAGTGTTAGCTGGAACTCAATGGGATTACTTTGATTTTCCAAGTCTTGCAATCTTTTGATTCCAAGTCTTGCATCCTCTTGATGTATTCACACATTTTACACATCCAGTTAGTTTAACTGAATAATGAAGAAACTGGGCCAAAAATACCATCCAAATTGGCTCCTTTTATAGAGTTCTAAAATAAAGCTCTTTAAATAAGGACAAAATTATTTTTTTTGAAAAATCAAGTATTCACTTTAGTTTCAAGTGTCTATTCTTTTTTTTAATGCATTAGAATTGATTAAAGGCCACTGAGAAGGTGTGCATCTAACAGTTTGAGAAATGTCACAGTAAAATGATCTGCATTGCCATCTGCAGTAGAGACAGTATGATTCTGGAAAGCTCTATTATATCCCCATACTCATTTGTAACATGTGAAAAAAGCATGATTTTGTTGCTATTCTTCTAGGACTACAAATTTGTTCATTCGCCATGACTAAGAATTGGTCTGGTATTTCTTATACTTTGTTGCTGTTATATGCCACTGAGTTAATTCTGATTCCTAGTGACTCCATAGTATGGTGTATAATTGCCCCATAAATGTTTCCTAGGATGCTCTCTTGACAGAAGCAGATTACTTGGCGATTTCTCCTTCAGGTCTACTGATAGATTCAAGTGTTAATCTCTTAGTTGGCAACGAACCACTTAACCAGGGTGACAACATGGCTTCTTTTTGTATACCTTATTCAGGGGTCCTCAAACTTTTTAAACAGGTAACCAATTCACTATCCCTCAGATCATTGGAGGGCCGGACTATAGTTAAAAAAAAAAAACCACAACTATGAACAAATTCACTGTGGACCCAGGATGAGTCGGCTGCTAAGCAGGACAGGCAGTGGAAGCAAAAACACCCAGGTGGCCCACGGGCTGTAATTTTGAGGACCTCTGCCTTAAATGATTACAGATAATGAAGGTATATATCTAAAAATAAAACTAAATGTTACAGCCCCGTGCTTCCTTCCTTGACTCACTCATAACATCCTGGCACAGCAGTTAATGTAAATTAATCACTATTGGATATTGGCATACTATGAAAAGTAACATATCCGTATCCACATACTATGTCTGCCCTCAAGGAAGTAGCTCTGGGGGCATAGTGAGTTATGCATTGGACTGCTAACTGATAGGCCATCAGTTTGAAACCACCAGCCCCTCTCTGGAGAAAGGTGAGACTCTCATCTCCTGCAGTAAAGAGTCACAATCTCAGGAACCCACAGGGGCACTTCTATCCTGTCCTAGAGTGTTATCACATCGAGTCAGATTCAACTTGGTGGCATGAGTTTGTCCCCAAGGATTTGCCCTTTTCTCGTGGGGGCTATACATCAAACAGTTGAAAAACAAACATCTACCACATGAGATCAAAGAATAGCATTTACCCTAAAACAAAGCCGATTGGGACAGGAAAGAAAGATTCTGGAATCCCAGAGACAAACATAACAGGCTCTGAGCGTGATCAGGACTGGGGAAGAGTATAACGGAGCAAGGAGCAATTTTAGAATGATAAGAGAAGGCTTCCTTAAGGTGGTGATATTTAGACGGAGGCCTGAATGATTGAGAAGGAGCCAGACAAATGAAAAGTCAGGGTTAAAGGCATTCTTGGGGGTACAGAGATTGTTTGAGAGTCATCAGAACCCTGTGTGGGAAAACAAATGAGCAGGAGAAGCCCGAGATCCGGTTGAAAAGATAGACAGAGACCAGATGACATAGCACCTTTGTAGCATTTAGTTTTAAATGCTGTGGGCAACCAGTAAGCCTTTTAATCAGGAAGTGACAAGATTTAAAATGCCAAGGGAAGCCAGTAAAGTAAGTGTTTTAATGGGGAAAACAGTAGGGTTCCATTTCAAATGGTCATTCTTGCTCTTATGTGGAAATTGAATTTTCAGGGGTCATGCTATATGAACAGGAAGACTAGTCAGAAAAAGACCGTTCTCTGGTTGTCCTTTCAACCAGATGAAAGACTGAGGCTGACCAGCCAGAAACAGAATGTTTGTGACCCATGGGCATATGTAACAAATGACTTTGTATGTGTTGGAGGCACTGGCAATGCTTGAGTGACGATGTGTGACATTCAAGTGCAAGTAACACTTGATGAAGTCCCAGAGTTAGTTGGAGTCAATTAATGCTTTAATCAATAGACCATGGCATTTCTCAGTTGTAACGCATCTCTGAAGCTCGTGGTGGTTAGGCCCGGCAGCACGTCCTGGCTACGGCTTCAGATGTGGGGAATATCTTCCTCTGGAAGGCCAGTGAAACTTACGTGTGAGAGCTGGCATTCAGTGAGTCTGCTTTGATTGTCTGAGACTTGCAATCTTTCCACTTTGGATAGGGCGAAGCTTTCTCATTTTTCTCTTGCTCTCTATTATTGAAACCTATCTTAATTTTCCATCTTTGACAGGTTTCACCATTTCTGGCTTTCAAAAATTTTACTGCAATTTTTTTCCCACTCTGCATCTTCATGATATTTAGCATGCATGTTCCCTAAGGCACAAGTCTTGTCTTTGGTGATGAACTGAATTATACACTTGCAGTTTTCCCTTAAAGAAGTAACAACTGTAAGACCCCTATGCTAACCAATCCTCAGGCATCTCCACTAGCTTGGTTCATCAGTTCCCAATGACTGTTATTAAGGTTTTCACGTATAGTTGCCAGCATCTGACATTTGGTCCAGCAATTTGTAATCTTGATATCTTGTGTCTTTTGCTCTAATGTTGCTTTAGCTACTCCTTATTATGCCTATTGATTTCATGAGGATGATTTGACTCTTTGCTTTTTAAAATTTTCTGGTTGCCTAGAACCAAGTCTTATATCCTAGCGTCAGCACAGGTAGATGTCCTTTAGGCACCAACACTATCTTACCTTTCAGAGTTCTCTCAAGTCTACTGCCTCAGTGTTCACAAATGACTCTATACCTTGTTATGCCAGGTTAAGTAGAGAAACAAATTCATTGATATTCATGTGTGTAAGAGAGAACTTTTTTTAAAGATTTTTTTCAATTATTTTATTGGGAACTCTTATAGCTCTTATAACATTCAATACATCATTTGTACCAAGCATATTTGTACACATATTACCATATTCATTTCCAAATATTTTCCACTTGAGACCTTGGTATAAGCTCCTCTTCCCCCACTTTTTTAATGAATCATTTTATTGGGGGCTCATACAACTCTCATCATGAACCATACACACATCAATTGTATGCAGGCCACATTTGCACACTTATTGCCATCATCACTCTCAACACATCTTCCCTCCACTTAGGCCCCCAGTACCAGCTCCCCATATTTCCCTTCCCTCCCAAATCCCTCCCCCATGAACCCTTAATAATTTACAAATTGTTATTACTTTATCATATTGTACACTGTCCAATGTATCCCTTCACTCACTTCCTTATTGTCCTTGCCCCAGAAAGGAGGTTATATGTAGAACCTGAAATTAGTTCCCCCCTTCTATTCCACCATCCTTCCACCCTCCTGGTAGCATCACTTCTACTACTAGTCCTGAGGGATCATCTATGCTAAATTTCCCATGTTTACGACTCCTGTAGAGAGAACTTCATATTAAGAAGTAATTTTGCATCAATAAAACATCACAGCCTAGTCCATATAAGACCATAAGTTCTATATTAGCTCAAAAGTTTAATATCAGCCCATGAATTCCTCTTCAGACTCACGTGGCACATGCAATGATGCTGAATTCAGGAAGATCACAGGTTGGTGGTTGGGAAGTCTTGTGGATCCAATGGCAGTGGATGCATCATCTCCAGGGTTCTGATTACTATCAGCGTGGCTCCATATGACTTGTCAACAGGAATGTGAAGCAGAGAATACATCCGGCTTCAGGGAGGGAGGAAGAGACAACGTACCAGAATCCTCCTGAGAGGGCCATACCCACAAACAGGGATCACCAGGCTGTGACTTGATTGACAGGCTAGACTCCACCCCTTCATTCTTATTTATCAAGTTGACATGAAATTGTGTAACTACCATAAGACCCTTATATTTGCTCCTGTATTAGATTCGTTCCTTTCTATCCGTCCCTGTACTTAAGACTCGGAGTAGAGACTATGTTGAACAATCTGATTCCAAGAGTATGAATTGAGTGTAAGAAAGTGATTAGAGAAATGTTTGCAGGAGAAACTAGAAAGCCGTGGAGGAAATGGGAGCAAGGAGAAGGACCACATCACAGCTGTGTGCAATTGCAGAACAAGTCCTGCAGGAGGAAGTGTGTGCCTGATTCCAAGAGAGAATGCTGGCATACAAAATATGCTTTAGCACAGTCCTGCCCAGGACAAAGAGCCGGTGTTCACACTCCTTTCTGTTTTAGTCACTGGTTTAGGGCGACCCAGGAACTTGTGTTTTCCGTGAAGTTGGATAAAACGGGCCCAGCAATTTCTGGACAGTACTCTAAATTAACATCACAGGTATGCGCTGTTGGAAGCAAAAACACATCCAAGTGGGCAAGGAGAGCAAAGAGTATCACTAAATTCTCACGAGTACTTCTCTGGGCATCGATGTCAGGTCAATGTCCTGGGTACAAACCAGCACTTAAACCATAACTTAGAAAGACTATCTTTCTCTCCTCCCCTCCACCCCAGGAAACCAGTGAGAATTCATGACAATATGCCCTCCTTCTCTCTAGTATGTCATCATTTCCTAGGGGGTGTGCTGCACTGAGAACATGGCTACCTTTTCATTTGTGAGTGCCCAACTCACTGTAGAAGCTTTTCAAGTGTCCCAAACGCAAAACCCAACTCAATGCCATCCAGTTGATTCGGGCTCACTGCAATCCTACAGGACAGAGCGGAACAGCTCTTGGGGGCGTCCAAGACTGTAACACTTTGCAGGAGTCAAAAGCCTCATCTTTTCCCCAGAGAGCACCTCATAGTCTGGAACTGCTGTCCTTGTGGGCGGAAGCCCAGTCTATTCAAATGCTTTTCCACTTTTCTGGGTCTAGGCTCTATCACTCTGAATAGCAGCACAAGAGGGAAATCCAAACCAAAAATGGAATCAGGAAGACACGCTATCCTTAGTCCAGAAGTGCTCACTGGACTGAGCGTCAGCTTCATTAGTTGCATTTTTCACTTTGAAACCAGAAATGTATGAAATAAAGCTTTCTCAGGTGCTTCTGACATATTCTGCCTCACAGGGACAAGGTTTCCTTCAACAGAAAGTTTTGTTTTATTTGGGACTTCTCTGGATACACAGACCATTACATATTTTAGCAACTCTCCCTATTCCCATTGAAATTCATTTCAAAGGTTGTTCACAAAGTTAGATGAGAAGGACTTTTCTCTCATGAGCTCTGGAAGAAAAACATTTTGAGACAATATGGTAGATGAGGGACTTTATTAATGTTCTTTTACAAACTCATAAATATAACCTCGGTTATATGAGCACACACATCAGTACTTAGGTCCTAGGGACTTCCTGTGGCTGGCAATGATGCATGGAACAGAAGATGTTATTAAAATCCAAAAATTCATCTCTCCCATTGTGAACATAATTTTTAATTTGACAGTCATAAAAGTCATCAACTATAACCATAACCTCCATTTTAAAGATAGAGGAAGTAAGGCAGAGAGAGTTAATGGCATTTCACTGAAGTGATATTAATACACTGAAAGATCCTACTGTTAAGTACAACTTGTTCATTTTCTGTTGAAAATAAATTTATTTCATGGGAAATGATTATTATTGATTAGCAATCTGCTTTAACTTTTCAAACGTGTATTGCCTTTCTAGCTTTATTGTTTCTCTTTGAATACAAATATCTTTTGAAATTCAAAGGTAAGATTGTGTTTCATGCTATTGGAGCTTAAGGATCTTTGACATTTGTAAGCCAGGGATTTGAGATAGAGCTGTAAAAGGGGAAGGTCAGCTCAGATTCAGAATCAGCCAGTCTTCATTAAGTGACATTCTGTGGCTTAATCTCTTCAAAGTGCTTTCTCAAATATTGTTTACTTTAATCTACACCGCAGTCTTATGAGAAGGGATTATAGGCTCCAACTTTACAATTGAAGGTGACAATTGATCTTGATAATAGGATATGCTATTATTTTATCACAGTATCCAGCAACATCATTCTCTTGAGTCTCAAGACTGCCTGGAAACTTCTCACGTAAGAACCAAATAACGGGCAATCATTGATGCTTTGCCAAGCTGGGGAAAAGATATTAAGAACAGAAGATTAATGACCCAAATATGATCAGTAGTCCTTGAAACAAGCATTGCCTATAAACTTGAGGAATTTCTAAAAATACATTTTGAAGGAAAGGCGAAACTAGGAAGAAATAAAGTTTCTGGGAAAGGATATTACATTGAATAAAGACATCCTACTTTTAGCCTTTTACAATATAATGAAAACCATCAAAGAATGTAAAAAGAGGGAAAATAGATTGAATAAGCATATTGCATAAGATTTAATAATAAAACCATTTTTTTAGGTTCACTGAACTTTCAGCACAGAGGCTAATTCTCCCTGTTCCAGTGGTTGAATACTCGGCTGGATCCATCACTTTCTGATTACTCTTAAGCAATACATAGCCTGGAGCCCTCAGGGCACAATGGGTTAAGGACTGAGCTGCTAATGACAGGGTTAGTGGTTTCAATCCTCTAGCTCTGTGAGAGAAAGATGGGGCTGTTTTGCTTCCAGAAAGATTTACAGCTTTGGAGCGTATGGAACAGTTTTATCTGTCCAATGGGGTTGCCATGAATCAGAATCAACTTGATGGCAATCGGGAATACGTCATACTGAAACCAGTCCAAGTCACAAAACAGCTCCATAGTTCATATATTTAGCCCAATGCATAATCACTATATCACCAATTGTGCTTTTTTAATTACAAGGGACTAAATATATGAGCTATGCCACTCTTTTGTGCCTTGACCTGATTTTATTATGGAACTAACAGTTTTCGCTGCAGGAATATTTTGAGAACACTTAAATAAATACAAACCACCCTGATCCCATTTGTAATAAATTTGCTGCCAGTTAGGTGATTCCAACTCTATTGAGTTTCCAAGGCTGTACAATCTAACACGAGCAAATAGACTCAGCTTTCTCCAGAGAATTGGCTGTTGGGTTTGGACCACTGACCTTGAGGTAAACCAGACTCTGATCATCTGACTGCATGGCCATTAGCAGTAGCTGTCATAAATAGTTTGGTGTATGTTATAGTATATAGCTAGGATAGCCATGACTAGCTACCTATCTCCTCGTTTATCCTCTGTCCATCATTTTATAGAAATAGGATAATTCTTCACACTTTTCACAATTTTAAAAGACATGTCTTGACTAGAACCCTGTGCCATAAATCTGTCTTCCTATGGACCTTTGTCACTACTTACTGAGTGGCTACCTGTCTCTCTCGTACTACCTATCCTGCAGCTATCCCTCCAATCTCTCCTGCTCAGCACTGTCGCCAGTGGTGAGGGCAGCGCCTCAGCTGCGGTTTCTTGTGTGCAATTCTTTTCAGGGAGTCGTTCCCATAGCAGAGTGGATTCCTCACAACACATCACATTCCCAACAGCTACAGGCCTTTCCTTCTTAGAGGGTGGGGTGGGGAGGAGAATGAAGGACATTCATGAGACACGGGTCAAGGATGGCCCAGCCTGCTCTTTCCTTTTCTATAACTTCTTCTGTTTTCTGGGGTTCGCGGCTGTTTCTGCTGTAAGCTTTCAGATTTCTTCTTCTTTCTTGTTAATTTACTCTTGGTGGGACACCACAAAACAATAAGCTCTTAGGTAAGTGGTGGAATCACTACTAGCTTTTCTTAATAATTTAGGTAATGCTTTTCACACAGACTTTCTTCTCCTGCAAAAAGGTTCAGTCTCAACCCCACAGAGGCAGTTCTGTTCCTGGATACATAATGGGCCTCAGTCAATGATCCATTGAGGAGTGGAATTGGCAATTATCATGCATGTCAAATAACCCAATAATATACTTTAATGGAAATATACACAACCTTGAGAGGCCATGTATTGATGACACCTTGATGAGGGAAACTACATCTATTGATCAAAGGAAAAAGCAACATATACCTACCTTGAAGCAGGCTAGCATTCATTTGCAGGTGGAAACTATTTTGAGTTTTTGCTCCTATTATTATGAATTTGTACTGTTACAAGATTTTGACAAATTCTGATTATATGCAGGCAACCAAATATCTAGACAAGACACAACTAAGCCAGCCTCAATTTAGAAATGATAAGGAATAAAACTTCATCCCCAAACAGATGCCTATGTGATCGTGGGTGTGAGCCCCCACATGTTGACATAATTGTCAGTACATTTTGATCTTTAGGGAAGTCATGCGACTATAACCTGTGACAAAAGTTGAATGTAAGTTTTCTGCATCTCAGAGCTGGGGAAGAAATAATATTGGACAGATTGAGGGTCGATGCACAATTTGAAATATAGTAAGGTTTATGTCGATGGCTAAAAAAAGTCAGTGCAAGCAGACGGAATATGTTGTTGCACATCAGTCAGATCAATTGTTGCTGTTTCAGCAAAACGCTGCTGGCCATGAAGAAGGCAGTCATATTAGCTGAGCTTTCTGTCATTCCTTACACAACATGTCATTGTCTTCTATAGCACACTTGTGTGTGCATGTTGCACATTGTTATAAGTAAATGAAAATTTGCAAACAGAAGTTTACAATTTGTGGCCATGTTGCAATTATCAGTAACTCAGTTCAAAATGGTTTGCATGAAGGAAGACAAATCTGAATTGATTGACTCATGTAACTGGGATCTTTCAAGAGGTCATACTGTTTTAGGAATGGGACTGGGAGGATAGACTGATGTCCTTAAGACTGATTTCAAAATGAGGACTTGATACTAGGGGCTCAAGTTGAAAGAAAATGTTTTGAGAATGACGAGGGCTGATGTGTTTGACACAATGAATGAATGTCTGGATTGTGACAAGAGTATGAACCCCCAATAAAATATTTTTTTTAAAAAAGAGTGTTTTCAATATTTTCTGCTCTTTATGGGTATTCCATTAGATTGAGGTCTCTATCAGTTTTGCATAGTCATTGTTGATAGATCCTTTCTTGGTGTCTACCTTAGTCTTAGAGCATTATCTGCATAGAGAAATTGGGATCGAAGGAAATACAAAGATAGTAGTGGGATTAATGATGATCTGGTTTGATTGAACCAGTGAATTGTAAGACATGTTAATCATAATTTAATGGTTTTTTTAAAGGTGAGAACAGAAAATAATCCTTTTCTTTTCTTCCTCTCCTAGATATGCGTTTGCCTGTTGGATTTATTCTCAGTAAGGCTCTCTCCACCGGTCCCCAAAGCTCTCTTTACGCAGACGGGCTTAACCGGTCTTTAGTCTCTGTAGCCTTAGGAGGAGAGCCCTTCTTTCCCAAGAATTCTAGTCAAAATTCCGGGAGGGCTAGTTTAATTAGCTTGACTTTGGTCATGTGAACATCTCTGAACTAATCTCTCTGGGAGAAGGGAAAAGGTAGTTCCTGAAATATAAGATATGATTTGATAAAATAAAGTCAAATTCAGTGTCATGAAGTCAATTCTGATTCATCTAAATCCAGTATGGCAGGATTGAGTTCCTTTTGAGTTCCTGAGGCTGAGAATCTGCATGGGAACCCAAAGCCTTATCTTTCTCCCTGGGAGCTGTTGGTGGGTTTGAAAGGGTGACCAGGGGGTCAGCAGCCCAACACATATCTTGCTGTGCCACCGGGCTATAAGTTAAATAAACAGAAGTTCATCACGATGTGTGAGCTGTGTTGTGACCAATTTCTAGCCAATGTCCATCAGTGATATAATGGAATTCAATTCGAGTACTTTTTATAACTATCACAAAATCTGGGTATTTTAGAAAGTCTGCTCGAGTAGAGTTTCAAATATAAAAAAAATGAGTGACTGACCTCGATTGTTGCTGCAGCTATGAAATATAAGTACGTTTATTAATTCACCTATTCTTTCACATGTTTATATACATTATTCATTTTTATACACTAATGATTTACTTGAGGAACCTTGGTGGCACATTGATTAAGCAATCAGTCACTCACTAAAATGTTGCTGGTTTGAATCCATAAGCTATTTCATGGGAAAAACATTTTGTGATCTGCTCCCATGAAGATTTTAGTCTGGGGAACCCTCTGGGACTGCTCTACTCTCTTCCATAGAGTAACTCTGCATCTGAAGAAGACTTGACGGTTTGTTGGGACAACATAAATATAATCATATGATTGATTATCTTTGGTGATATAATCATAAGGATTGGGTGTTCAATAGACTTTAATAAATGTTGAATGAATGTAAGTGGAATTCTATTTTTTTCATTTTTGTTTCATTCTCTGAAAATTATTTATTTATTTTGGTACAACATGTTAGATGTTTGCCAGTATAGAGTGCAATCAAACCAATGATAACTAGGTAATAGATTTGACTTATCTAATTCTCAAGCTTTTTCCAATTTTTGAGCTAATTTTTTTCAAGTGAAAAAGGGATTCATAATATATGTAGCTATGGATTTAGTTTAGTAATGGAAGATGGACAAAGACCACTCTATTTAAATGTCTAGTTTCCATTGAGTATCTGTGAAATAAGGAATTATTTTGTAGCAATCTTCAAACCAAAGCTACAAAATGTCTTGCTAATTATGATTAAAGTGGAGATTTTCATGTGTTTCTGTATCACGCTTCATTCAATTGGCAATCATAGACCATTGAGAGATTTTCAGTATAGAATCTTATTTTAGAAATCAACAGCACCCAGAGCAAAGGCTTACTGGAAAAGAAAATTCATATTATCTGATGATTTGGGTTATTGAATTGAACTGAAATGATGTTCACTCCCTTAAGTTGCATGCTTTGCTATTAAAGAGGAACCCCAGAGATCCAGGAGGCACAGTCATAGAGGTCTACATTTAAATTTTTTCTTGTGAGTTAGATGAAGATTTGAGCAGATTATTAGTTTTAAATTTAACAGTTCATATATATTTAGTCTGAACTCATGCATTGCAATCTCCTCAGTGTACTATCACATGTCCCTCTGCCACCTGGTGTCTCTATTTCCTCTTTCTTCCTACCTCTCTGATGCTTGTCCTTGGGTAATTTCAGCCCTTTTGATTTTAAGTGGTAGCTTAGGCATGGGGATGAATTTCCGTTTCAGACCTGAAGATGAACTGGATATCCCACCAGTAGATTTGATCTCCTTTATGACTTGAATTTTATTTCTCATTAAACACCAATTCTACCCAGTACTTTCTATTGTAATCCTTTTCAGAGTAACTGGTAGTGGTCGTTGGGCAGTATGTAGTTCTTCTGGTCTCAGGGTCATGAAGACCGGCATTTGTGTGGTCCCTTGGTCCATCCGACTAATTGTTTTCCTATATCACTCTCCTTTCCTTTAATAGGGAGAGACTAATCATTGCAATCTAGATAGCTGTTCACAAGTTTCTAAGACTCTGATTGCAACTCACCAAATAGGATGTAGAACATTGTCTTTGTGGATGATGTTATGCCGATTGTTCCCTGGGACTGTGGTCTTGGACCCCTGGGCTGAACAGCTCATTATCATAAGGTGTTGGGTTATGTCTAAGAAGTTTTTGTAACTTTGAGACTTCTCAAAGTTTTTATTATTTTTTATTTATTATTTTTCTTTCCTTTATGGCTCTCCTCATTTTAAATATTCTCCCTTAATTATCTTTGACGTATAGTGGTATGGCATTGCTAGTAGATACATTTTATGTCTTAAATGAAAGGGAGCTCAAAAAACAGGGAGTGCTTTCCAGAGAATGGGATTATACTGTTTTCCACAGACAACATTCCACAGGAGCAATCCATCACTATTTTATGGAGGCACCGCTAAAGACTGACAACAGCATCCTTTTTTCCTTTCCTTCGGGCTATCATCACATGTAGATAGAAAACTTAAACCAACAAACCCAGATCTTTCTATCCGCTGACATGGATGCCTCCCCAGAGCATCTCCTTGATGTCTGCTTTGATTCCCTTCCAGCTGCTCATCTCTTCTCCAGTCCTGGAAAATCCTACTTCCATGGAGTGGATTCTGACTTCTAAATGACCCGAGAGGACAAAGTAGATCTTCTTTGGGATTTTGTGACTACATCTTTACAAAAGTAGTCAGTCTCATTTTTCTCCACTGAAACTGGTGACCTTGTGGTTAGATGTCCAGTGCTTAGCCCATTGAGCAATCAGGGTTTCTTTCCTGGTCTGGAGTATGGACCAGATCTCAGCGTAACTAGGGAGTTGCTGGGCTTTCTAATAGAGAAAAGGAACGATATGCTAAAGGAGATTCAATATCTAGAATAGAGGGACTAATCGGTACTTTATCAAAGGAGATTGAACATAGCGTCTGGTAGACATTATACTTATTGAAATTGGGATTTTTTTTGAACACAAAATTTACCATAAAAAATCCTACTAACAGACTGCTAGAATGTCTCTTAGAAAACATGTATGTTGCAGTCACCTGATCTGTTGTCAATTTGAGGATTAAGAATGTAGGGGTGGAGTCTAGCCTGTCAATCTGGAGATAGTCAATGAGATCTCTGTGTAGGCATGGCTTTCTCCTGAGAATTCTGGGAAATCTGGCTGTATTTCCCCCTTGGAGGTGAGAGACTCACTCTTCAGTACCTTTGAGATGCTCCACTGACAAAACACGAGGCTGGCTCCCTGGGAGACATGTAACTGAAAAGACACATGGCAGCATGCTGACAGACTCTGAGTCCTGGAAACTGAGGAGCCATGAGAAGACCCCTGCCAGCACTGAGATGCTTCTACTACTACTGGATACACAAAACTTTGTATCCACGGCCTGTGATTGTCCTGGTGTCATTGCCTGTGCTTCATGTGTCTAAAGAGAACTTTATAGATTGCAATCAGATGTATGGGCTAATATTGGACTTGTGACCTAGGACTGGGCTGAGTTGGGATGTTTTCTTAATGTACACTTGCTCTTGTATATAAACCTCTTTCTTATACACATATGCATATTTATGAATTTGTTTCTCTAGTCTACCTGGACTAATACAATGTCTCAGGGAAAACCATGACCGGTACTAACTGAAGTATAAAAACCAAAAGTTCTCATGGAAGATGACATAGGAAGGCATCAAAGGTTCAGAGAATCAGTTTGCTAAGTCAAGGGCATGTATGTTTCCATGACAAGGAATGCACTCGTTGAGAACCTTAGTGGTGGCCATCTTCTGTGGATAAGGGTCAATTGTAGAAAATATCAGTGCAGAACTAGGCTCCCTAATGGCAATGAGACTAATAGACTCCCACAAATAGAATATAGTGACAAGCACTTAAGTGCCATATGCAAGATGGATGCAATTACTCTGAGAGAGATGGAGGTCATTAATAAAATCTGGTGCTCCTCAGGGGAGACTATTAGGATACTGCACAGTCTATATTGGGGATGGGGAACATAGAGTCTGCAGGCCATATAAGGCCCACGGACTCATCAATACCAGTGAACATCCTCTGCCTCACCAAAGAGAAGCAGTTGCAGCCATTATGTTAGGGGTGGGTTAATTGAACAATTATAGCCGGCTAATTTTAAGTTGATAATTTTGCATGATCCATGAATAGTGATTATATAAATATCCAAGTGATCCTTTGCAGAAAAAAAAAGGTTCCTGACCCCCTAAAAGCAATCAAAATAAAAGAATGATGATTAAGAATGACTGAGGCTGAGCCCCGATGGCATAGTTGTTGAGTGTGGGACTGTAGCCCACTGGCTTGGCGGGTTCAAATCCAGAAGCAGCTCTCCAGGAGCAAGGTTGGGCCTCCCACTCCCACCAGAGGGCAGTGATGCCCCCCCCCAAATGACTGAGAACAACCATATATGTATGTGTGTGTTTGTTTGTGTGTATAAAGCCATGTTCTCTTAACCAGTCTACAGATATTGAATCCTCTGACTGAGCAAGGGTCTGAGCATAGGGTAGTAAGAATATATTGAAATAGTTCCTCCAGGCCTCTCCAAAAATGTTCTTTGGCCATTTACTTGAGTAACCATACTGAAGGAAAGAGGAATACTGTGACATCACAGTTCCCCATTAATGTGGATCTACATGGAGGCAGAAAGAATGGGAATCTGGCTCACTTTTGACTCATAGATGTTCAACCAGCTCAATCAAACACTTCCCTTCTAGAGAATGTAGCTTCCCTTATACCAAATGCATGGGAAAAATGCATTCTAAATACATCGGAATGAGTATACATGGTAATTGGCTTTTGGCAAGGTGGGAAATAGCTATTGTAGAGGAGAAGGGCACAGGTGGAAGCTTCTGAAATTGTCTATCTGTCCAAGATAGTAAATCACAAATAATATTGCATTCTAAGAAAATGATAGATAAGCATCCAGATATACTTTTTATTAATTATAGTATTCAGTTTCCTCTCTATTTGCATATTTTTTGTTTATCTGACCTGAATAAGTTATTTACTAGTGCTCCTTTTGTCAATTTCTCAAAACACTTAGAGATGTTGCTTTAAATATATTTTGGGGCAGCATTATTTAGCACATCATGTTTTATTATAGATTATGGATATGTAAATTTCTCCTTATATCAGCAGCTTGGAAACACTGAGCATGATCAGTATAGATCTTCCTTGTTTGCACAAGCAATGAAATCAACTCTGTGCTTTTAAAAATTTTAGGTATTGAGCCGTGATCTCATCATTCATCAACATCTCATTGGGTTGTTTTCCAGGATAAAATGAAAGTAGTAAACACTCAATATATAGTAGTGCTTTTTATCGTACTACGTCATTTAATACATGAGTCTTAACATGACTTGAATTTTTTTTAATCAATATAAAAAAGTCGCTAGTTCCCCTTTAGGGTTTGGAATTTTATTTCTCTAATATTAATAGTACAGTTTCATCTTGCCCCACTTTCCTATTTTCCTTCTACCTGAAATTACCTGAAAAACATTTTGAGTTTGGCAAGTTTGTTTGCTTTCAATCACTCTGTATATGTTATGTTTGCTTGGAAGAATCTTTCTGTAGGGTGTCAATTTCATAAGTAGCTATATTATCTTAATAGAATATTTTGCTACTACCAGAAAGGTTATTTATTGTGCTCACATCTAATCCCAGGTACTGTTATAGAGTTAATTTCATTTGCTTCAATATTAAAAATCACCTAAATCTCCAAAATCCAGGACTTCGTATTTTAACTTAGATCTTTAAGAAAATGGCAAATACTAATACCGATAGTAGGAAGCAGGTCAAGCCTGGCTCACAGCATCTTTACAGGTTGCAAGTAGAACTGCCCCTGTGCGTTTCCAAGGCTGTAAATCTTTATGGAAGCAGAAAGCCTCATCATTCTCCTGAGAAGCAGACAGTAGTTTGAACAACTAACCTGTGCTTAGCAGCCTCGTATATAACCCACTGCACTGCCAGGAGGGAGGTATAGATTCTCTGTATATGAATGTGACCTGTAGTACTTAAGTTCCTGGTCTAAACATCTAGGAACTCACTGATCAGGGTTCTGGAAATGCCTAGTTTCAGGGAAATTGGACATGTATGTATCTGAAAGTCAAAAAGACTACCTGCCCCATAGTTTTTGCTACTTCATCAAATGGAGAATTTTTGGCATTATTATTAATTTTTGCTCCTTGAGATAATCTACATATAATACCCAACACAGGCTGAGAAAACTAGGTGAGTATGTGGCCTCAGAAAGGAAACTTGAAATGTGCAAGTTTAGGCCTGCCTGTACCCTAATCATGGTCCCACTGGATAAGGAAGTTCTATTCAAGCTCACACTGGTGATAAGCTCATTAAGATTCTCCAGATTTTAGGATATGGAAATACTCCCTGTTTTATCCCTGAGTCACATTAAGTGACTTCCTTGTTCCTTTTGTGAATTCCTATTTTATTGCAGGTAGAGAGAATGGTCTTTATTTTATAATGAACATTGTATAAGACTTTATAAAAAATCAAATAAGGTAACCTAGATCAGGGTTTCTCATCTTCAGGATTATTGCCTTTTTGAGCCAGACAGTTCTTTTTTGGATGAAGCCTGACCTATGCAGTGCTTACTGTGGCCATCCAGCCAGTTCAGACTCACAGTGACCCCACGTGCACCAGACGGAAGCGCTGCCCAGTCCTGGGCCACCTTCTCAGTTGTTCTTTGGTTTGAGGCCATCGATGCAGTCACTGCGTCAATCCATCCCATCCAAAGTCTTCCTGTTTCGACTGTGGTCTGTTGGCTTGGTGGTTCAAATTCAGCAGCAGCAAGGCTGGGCCTGCCACTCCCACCAGAAGGCAGTGATGCCAAAAAAACAAAAAGCAAGCAAGCAAACAAAAAGTCTTTCTCTTTCTTACTGCCCCTCTTTACCCAGCATGGCATCCTTTTCCCGACACCAGTCTCCCCTGCTATATCCAGAGCACATGAGATTAAGTCTTCTCATTCTTGATTCTTAGGAGCATTCTGGCTTTCCTTCTTCTTCTTCTTCTTCTTTTTTTTTAGTTTTTTAGGCATCACTGCCCTCTGGTAGTGGGAGTAGGAGGCCCAGCCTTTGCTCCTGTGAGCTGGAATTGGACCTCCATCCCAGTGGGCCGCAGTCCCTCACACAACCACTACGCCACCGGGGCTCAGCCCCTGGCTTTCCTTCTTTAAAAGCAAATGTGTTTCCTCTTTATGGCAGTTCATCCTACTGTCAATATTCTGTCTTGGCATCATAATCCAAATGCATTGCATTTTCTTTGAGCTTCCTTATTCAATGTCCAACTTGCACATGCATTGGAGGTGATTGAAAATATCGTGCTTGGGGAAGGTGCACCTTAATCCTCTAAGTAACATTTTTTCTTTTCAATACTTTAAGTAGATTTTGTGCTGCATATTTACCCAATGCAATGCATCATTTGTTCTCTTGACTGCTGCTTTCATGAGAATTGATTGTGGATACCAGCAAGACACAATCTTTGACAACTTCCATCGTTTCTCCATTCATCATGATGTTGTAGGCTGTCGGACATTAGCATCACTTAAGACTTTACCTGCCAAATTGTGACAGCTAATCATGTTTCCAGACAATAATGTTGCTTCAGGTCTCTGGATAGAAATTGCCCTGGTTAAAAGCTATTGAAAACTGTGCAGTGATGAAGAGCCCAGCTGCTAACTGAAGAGTTGGAGGTTCAAATCTGATAGCAGCTCCACAGGAAGAAAATGTAGCATTCTGCTTTTATAAAGGTTATAGCCTGAAAAACCCTCTGGGGCTGTTCTACTCTATGCTATGGGGGCCTATAAGACAAAATCGACTTGACACTCAGGGGGTTTGCTTGGTTTTAAGACTTACAAGATTAGATTCAAGGAGCCATTGAGGAGTAGTGGGGGTTGGGGGTGGGGGTTGGTGGTGTTGGGCTGTGATACTAAAGGCCCACCAGCCACTTCTTGGGAGAAAGCTGGGGCTTTCTACTCTCGTAAAAAGTTATAGTCTCAGGAACTCCCAAGGCCGTTCTACCTAGGCCGACAGGGTCGCTGGGAGTCAGCATCAATTCAAAGCCTATGAATGAGCTTAGATTAAATAGCAGTAATGATTGACATCAAACCCTCAGTGACTTTCATAAAGCAAAGTTTATTTCTCATCGATGCTGCATGTCCTATTTTGATCAGCTGGAGCTCTACTAGTTCATAGTAAGAGTTTTGTAAATAGTATTAGTTTCCAGGAACTATATATATGATCTCAAATACATCTATGATCTCAAATACATACTCATAATGACCGTGAGAGGTAGTTATGGTTATTATCTCCCTTTTACAGATGAGGAAATTAAGGTGTAGAGAGGCTAAGAGACAAATTCTGAGTTATATGTAATATCACCTGTATTATACCTTGAGAGTTGCATGTTTTAACTATGGCGAGATTCACTTCTCTAGTTGATCTCTGGGGGGTTCCATGGAAGTCATGCTTATGTCCCCGTTTTTGTCAATTCTGAGATACCTGGAACTGTGGGGTCAAAAAGTTTATGATAGATGTGAAATGACATTTTCCCCGGCATCTTTCCCAATTTAGGAAAAGTAAACTGCACTTATAAAGACCAGAGGGAGCTGGAAGGTCCACAGAGTTTTGTACCCTTACAGAAGGTACAGGGTCAAAGATACCGTTACCAGTCTTTAGCTTTAACTCTAGTTTTCCTGCATGATAGATCTTGGTAATTGCATTTCAGACACCTGCCTATGGTCAATCTCTAAAGTGGATTCTAGTGATGTGATTTAGTCACCTTTATGTCCTCAGCACCTTCCACACTGTCTAGTACATAGTATGCACCTAGTAAAAGAGTCAGTTCTGACGCATTGCAACCCTGTGCTAAACAGAAACATGGCTCAGTCCCAAGTCATCTTTATATTTATTCCTATCCTGAGACCACTGTTGTAGCAACTGTGCCAGTCCATCTTCTTGAGGGCTTTTCCCTTTTATGCTGCCTCTCTACTTCACCAAACATGATGTCTTTCTCCAGAGACTGGTCTCTCCTGGCAACATGTCCAAAGTATGTAAGATGAGGTCTCACCATCCTTGCTTCTAAATGGCACTCTGGCCACACTTTTTCCAAGACAGATACTTTTGTCCTTTCAGCAATCCATAGTACTTTCAATATTCTTTGGCAACACCACAACTCAAATGCATGATTCTTCTTCAGTTTTCCTTATTACTCAACGCCCAATGTTGACATGCACATGAGGTGATTGAAAATGCTATGTTTGTGTCAGGTGTGCTTTAGTTCTCAAACCAACCTCTCAGTTTTTCAACACTCTAGAGGATTTTGTGCAGCAGATTTAGGTGTTAGTGATAGGAAGTTTTATTGTGGTGCAAGCAGTAACATTCTTCCAAATTGCAAGTTTATACACACAGACGCACATTAACACACACTTTATTTAAAATATTATATTTTACATAAATTAGTTAAGGTGTCCTTGTATTGGAATCTTCCTATGACCCTTTTTGTAATAGGAGTAAGATTCTCCATGTTTGCATTGTTATAAATTTCAGATTTGGGCACATGTTTTTGCAGTATGAATTTTCAAAGTTCCCCATTGGTAAATACTCATGTAAGTCATGTTTTGGGTTAATTTTGAAATAAATATAACTTCTTGGCCTCTCAGCGACTCCTGGTTCCCATATCCTATTGTTGTATATATATAAAGGCAAGAAATCATATCATAATGGTTAAAATCACTGGTAATAGTTTGTCTGGTTTCTTGCCTTATACAATTCTTTACTAACCCTTTAACACTGCTGGTTCTTTGTTTTGTTGTAGCTTATTTTACAAATGTGTAAAGTGGTAATAATAAAATTACCAACCTCATGTTGTTATTGTAAAGTTGAAAGAATCAAAGTATGTAAGTGCCTCGCACATGGCCAATACTAAAGGTAATTTCATTCATCTGTCTGCTTCTCTTCTCTATCGGTCTGTGTATTTACTGCGAAGTTCCCCACTGTTGTGGCTACTGTGTCAATCTATGTCATTGAAGATGGACATAATAGCCACAGCACTGGATTTGAATAGTGTGCAGGACCAGGAACTGTCTTATGCTGGCGTCTACACAAAGCATTACGAGGCCATACTGACAATCGACAGAGATCTTTCAACTGATCTCTCATCAGCAAAACCTCCTCTAACTTACTGCTTCTTAATTGTAGATGTAGAGCTAGCAGAAGGCATGCAAAATCCTTGGTTTTTTGGCAATTTCTATCCCTTTATTTTTTCCAATTTACTAAGAACACTATTCACAAAACTGTTGTTTAAATGGGGGCATTCCGCAGTGCTTTGAGGTTCTCTGGTGTCTATTTAATTCTAATACTCTTCCTAAATGCTTCCAGTGTACTTAGATTGCTTCACAGTTGAATTTTTCATCAGTTGTGGAATTCACTAAAGATAGTGTAAAGCTATAAATAAACCTACCCATGCAATTGTAACCATGGCAACCAACAGCCTTCAAACGGGGAGACTGGGGCTCATAAGGCTGGTCTCAACCTCAAAATGGCCCGATACCTCCCTTTTCAAATTAGCTCAGGACTGCTCATTGCACGCAGTACAGACATTTGTCGTCTAATCAATTCATTCCTGACTTTGATTCTCCAAGGCTATCAGCCTAGGAACTGTGGCTGTATAGAGAGAGACTCAAGCAAAGTCCTTACATGAGCAGAGCGTATTCTTCTTAACATATGCACTTCTCAGGTCACTCCCTCTGAACTACGGACTGGCTCTCCAGAAGGTGCAGAATCTGGCACCTGCCTCCTTTTTAGCTTAATCTTGAACCGTCCTTCCCACAGTACTCTAAACTCCAGGCTCTCTCTGGAGAGTCTGTGCTTTCCCAAGCTGTTCGCTTTCTCAGAAATCTCTCCCAACACACATACTGGCTTTTCTGTATCAACTCCAGAGCTTCCTCCAGTGAACGTTTTTGTTATTGTGCAGCTCTAGCAGGAATTTACATGTCAGGTCTCTGCTGCTCATTGGCCTGGAGGTTCAGTAGACTCAAGGACCTATCTCAGTGGGTCCTGTTGGCTCACTTCCTTTCTGCCTTTGTTTGTAGCTGACTTCTCAATGATGTCTACCCTGACCAGACTGTTTAATTGTAGACTGAACTCTATGCGTGCCTGGTATCCTAGCTCCCTCACTCTTTCTTCTAGGCATAGCCCTTATTACTTCCTAACATATTGAAGACATTATCATGCTGTTTATTGTCTATTTCCTTCCCTTGGTGAGTGAGTTCGTGATGAAAAGGCCTTTGTTGTTTTATGATGTATACCAAGCAGAGACAGATTAGCTAGTGCACAAGGGAAGTACAGACTTCCTTGTGCTTGCTTAATAATTTGTTGTAAACTGTTTCATGGTGATGCCAAATAGATGAAAGACTGATAAAGAACCATGAGCAAGCCTGTGTTTACCGTGCTTACTGGACACCCTGCTCCTGTCCCAGGGACTGTTCATTTGAAAAGAGGCTTGGATTCTATAGGAAGGTGCTGTAGAGTTGGGAATGAAACAGATGCTATTTCAGTCTACAGGCAGAATCATTGGTATGTATTTTTTTTAAAGTAAAATGGTTTACTACAGATGAATAAGCAAGCAGAAGTAAACCTATGCTTATCTCATTTGTTGGGTAATCTGATACTGATCTCAAGTGGTTAGGACTATATTCAGCATATAATAGTGTACCAATAAATATCTTTTGGATGAAACTAGAGTGACTTAAGAAATATAGGTCTTTGTGAAGGCATGCTTTGATGACTGGTTTTCCTGAATCAGAGGCAGAAATCGCAAATGAAAACTACATTGTTATTTCTTACCTTCTTAATTTCTAACAAATTTCCTAAACTATCATTGTCACCTACTTGTCCATTATGAGAGGTAGGCAACATAACCAATGAAGACAGGGAAGTTTATTGTGCCAACAGGGTCAATGAAAATGGCCGATGAACACATGTGAGATTAATTGAAGGGTGGAGATATAAATGGCTCTGCAAGCCTCGCCTTTCTCTCTCTCTTGCTCGTGGATCTTTGGTCCAGTGTGCAGTTGCTGTCTGGCTTGTTCTGTGCCTTGATTTGCAAGCTACACTACCTATGGGACACCTCATCTGTGGACTCTGTCACTGTAAATTGAGATTCCTTTAAGCTCTGCATCACCATACTACTGAAATCTATATCTCTTGAGCTGGGGACTGTCGGACCCTGGTGACTCACTGACTGTTGATGAGCTGCCTTGCTGTTTGCTGCCTGTGATTGGATAGCCTGAATTGCTCTACAGAGGACTACCTGGTGGTCCGCAAGACACAAAGGACTGCTAATGTACTACCTGTCTCATACAAGTGAGTTGCATCAAGCCATTTGTATTCCTTTACAGATTAACTGTTTATTTCTTATGTTGGGAATCTTTCTATCAAGATAAATATATATAAAATTACCAATATCCTGGTTTTGTTTCTCTAGAGAACCCTGTCTACCACATCTATCTCCTTCTGTATACAATGGTAAGACTAAAATCTTCTCAATATAGTTTTATATCCTAGAAGAGAGGTGCATTTTAAATCTCTCTCTTATTAAAAAAAACAAACCAACAAAGATTTGGTCTCCTACGACGTTAATTTTGGAGGGCCAGATGTCTTTGATGGGAAGAAAGACAATGTCTTCTACTCCCATACAGTTACAATCTTGGGAACTCACAAAGGCAAGTCCACCCTGTCCTACAGGGTCACTATGCTTTGAACTCAACTAGATGGTGATGTGTTTGGTGATGTCCTTGAAAGTTGCAGGAAGATTTTTTTTTTTTTGCTTAGAGGGGAGGGGAGCAGGACAGGGTAGGAGAAGGTTGTGTTTGTGGCATGACTGACAAGTGCCTATTCCACTTGTTGGTAAAACAGGCCCTGTTTCTACCACATTTCTGTTTCACAGAAACAGGCCCTGTTTCTGCCACATAGGTATGGGTTTCCTAGGAATGGATTCTCAATTTTGCCCATTGAATTCCCGATAACTAGGTCTCTGGAAAAACAACTAACCTATATTTATGTTATGATAAAGTTATTTTATGCATGTACTTGGGATTGTTGAATACCATCATTCATTTTTTGCATATTTGAGAATCTGATGAAAGTAATGAAAACGTTCTAGATTAAAGCAGGTTCAAAAGGGCAATCATTGTAAGCAAGCCATGCTGCAAGATGGGGCCTTCCCTTCAGAGGCGCTTCATATCCTGACTTTGCACCAGAGGTCCCTGCTGCAGCCTCACAAAATGTCTAGTTCTTCCGTCCACCTTCAAACCTAGGTGGGCCCTTGAGCACCTTGACTGTGGAGGCTGTCTCTTTTAGCTGTCCTAGTCTGTCCCAGTCTTCCCTCCCCCCGCCCCCAATAAATATCCAGTAGAGGTTGTATTAGAACTTACATTTGTGAGCACCAAGTCTGCAAGAAGCTGCAATTTGTAATGAAAGCTCTAAATCCATTGATGAGTCTCCACATAAGTATTTTCTACAGGATTCTCTCTGACCATTAACAGGCAGGATGAATCACTTGGCTTGTGGCTAGGTGCATTGGAGAATGGGTTGCTGCTACTCCCTTAGCTGGTCTTGGAAGAGATAACATAACCCTTGGTGTGCTCACACGCGCATGCCTTTAATGGAATTTGGGGTTTAGGGTCTTGTGTAGCTTGACAGTCTTAGTCGAGGGCCTGGACTCCATCCTCTGGCCAGCATCATGCACATATTCCATGCACGGTCCAATCCCCCCTTCTGGGGTTCTACCTGAATTGTGTTGCATTGGTCTGTGGCCAATCATGTTTTTGTGACAGTTTCTTTGCCTTTCCATGTTTGTTTACAAGTTGTCAAATTTCTGCAAACCCTTGAATGCCATGACTTTATGCTAATAGTATCCCTTAGAAGGATGATGTGTTACTTTTTAAAGTCTTAAGACGTGTTTCTTCTTAAAGAGATTTGAGATTTAGGGTCTCTTTTGTACCTTAGAGCAGATTTCTGGAAAGAAGTTCATGAGTGGAGGCAGACTTCCATTGTGTTTGGGGATCATAGATCAAAACTGGCTTACCAGTCTAAACTTGTTCTTGAACATTTTATGAAAATCTCAGACGTTCTCGTCTTACTCATTTCTGTGGGGGAATCCTTTCTGAATCCTCCTGTCAAAGATGAAAGCCGTGGAATTCATTCCTTCTTGGAGGGTGTTGCCATCTTTTTACATTTTAATTCAATAGATTACATTTGGGTCTCAGCACGGAGAAACGGCTCAAAAAATGAGGCTATCTGTTTGCTCTATTTGTCAGGGTTAAGGTAACTGTCTACATCTTAGGAGAAAGTCCAACTATTACTCTTTGATATCTGCAAGTCTGCAAGTATTTCTTGACTTTCTCTCCAATTTACATGGCTCTTTCTAAATCTCTTGATTTCCTGCTTATGTTGCTTAGCTTTTATTTTATTTCTTTAAATGTATCAGAGTAATTTGATATTCTTTGACTAATATTACCATTATATTGAATATTTGCAGATTGGATTCCAGTGTCTACTGCTATCAATATCTCTCAGTGATTGTTCTCTATGTTTTTGTGTGTTTGGAGGATTCTTTACTGGGAGCTCTGGGGATTTTGAACTTTATCTGTAGGAATTCTTTGCAGCCTGGATTGAAGCTATATTTCTCTAGGAATATATATTATTTCATATGAAATTGTCTGCTTGAGATTTTCCAGACCTGGTAGCATGACCCATAGTTTGTCATTATAAACTCCCAGGGATAGTATCTTTTTTTTTTCCTTTACTCAGCACCAAGGTCAAGTCCATTTGATTTCTAAAGTATGCCAGTTTGCAAGGTAGATTTACCTTTTACCTATGATTATACTGACACCACAGCTATTTGGGATACCAGATTTATTGGGGTGGGGAAGAGGAGGTAGGTGGGGATATTTCTACTCTCACTCCATTTGCTGGGGGACCATCAAAAAGGATCAACTTCTTTGTATGAATGCTAGGAAAAAGTCTGATTTTTTACCTGAGTTCCTATCAAAGTTACTTTTACTTCTTTTAATATCTTTAGGTTTCTTGCTTTTGTATGAGCTCTTACTTATTTTAAAAACATTGTGTCAGCCTACTTACAAGCGTCATTCAGGGTAACTGATATTCCACTCTGTCACAAACAGAATTCTCCCTTTCAATTTTCCAATCATTATAGTGAGGCATCAGAAAAGAAAATATCATTTGTTCTTCTAGGTCATATTGTTTAACTTCAGAAACATAGTGATTTAACTTCAGTGTAAAGCATAGATAATTACTTAAATGGTACCAAGAGGCTTGTTTAAGACCAGATAATAGAGGCTTAATCCTTAGTTTCCTATTATTCATAAGTAGATATTTTATGACACATTGCACATATATACACACAAATCACATATACATGTATATATGATGGGGTCCCCCCCCAAACAGGAAAAAGCTCTGGGAAACTTTTATGGTATGCATTCTCCCCACTAAACAAGCATCATGCAACTCACTCTAAATTAGTGCACCCATTGGCACTGTCTGGGAAGTTTCTCTCTGGCCACAGTAATTTTTTTTCATAAAAGAGGTTTTATTTGAATCCCATTTTTTTGGTGATAGTCAATTTAAGTGAACAGCACGTGGCTCTGATATTTTGTTTCCTGCTCAGGGAAAAATGCCACAGAATCTGTTGTGATGTTGAGCACAGCTTACAAGGACAGAGTTGTGGGAAAAACTCAAGTGTACGAGTGGTTTTCCCACTTCAAAAAAGGTGAAATGTCTATCGATGACAAACATTGTTCTTGGATGTCTGTCAACTTCCTGAATGGATGAAAATGTTGACTTGTAGTGCATTTAGAATTCATTCCACCAGGTCAGACTGTTAATCAAGCTTTCTATTTAGAGATTATGAAAAGATTGCATAACAGTGTGTGACAGTAAAGGCCTGATTTGTGGCAGACAGGGAACCTGGTCATGCAGCCATCTCATTGTGCCAGTTTTTGGCCAGAACCAGTCAGTATGTCTCTCTTGCTCCACACATCTTACTCACCTGACCTCATTCCATTTGACTTCTTTTTGTTTCTGTGAATGAAGAGGGACATGAAAGCACAGAGATTTGACAAGATAGAAAAGGTGAAGAAAAAAATGAGGGAGGGGCTGTCAGCCATCCAAACAGAGGAATTTGAAAAATGTTTCCAACAATGGGATCACAGATTTAACCGATGTATTAAGTGTAGTGGAGAGTACTTTGAAGGTGATAAGGTAGTTTATAAAAAAATTAAAATACAGAGCATTAAAAATCAGTTTTTAGGCACCTCATCATAAATATATATATAATAAGTATTTTCACAGATTGTTGTCATTGATTCTGATTAATGACAAAAGATTAATGACATGAGGCATCTGTCTCATGTAGGCTTCATGGGCTAATAAAAAGATGAAAATAGTCTAGACATAGGCATTTTTCTAAATTCAAATCTCATTGATTATATGGGTTACTACTCCCATAAAAGGTTACTCTCTCGGCAACACATAGGGGCAGTTCTTTCCTTTCCTTTATGGTAACTACGAGTCAGCATTGCTTTGGGGATAGTGACCTTGGTTTTGGTTTGGATTCTATGGGCTCTGGATGATTTAATCTTTAGGTAGAAACACTGATACTCTTTTTTCCCTCTTTGAATAACCATGCTTTTGTCATAACTTTGACGTAACACATGGATTCTATCAGAGAACTGAGCCTTTCAGGAAATGACTCCAACTAGCCCTGGTGTTTCCAGTAGCCTCATATACATGTGAAAGTTGAACAAAGACTAATGAAGACCACAGAAGAATAGGCACATTTGGATTATGCTGTTGGCAAAGAATATTAAATGAGTGTGGGACAATAAGAAGGATGATCTAATCACTGGAGAAAATACAGGCAGAATGTTCATTAGAAGCAAGGATGGCAAGACTGTCTTATGTACTTTGGGCATATTTTTAGAAAGGATCCAGTCAATCCCAAGAGAAAGACATTATGCTTATTAAGTCATGCTAGCAGATAAAAGGAAGGTCCTCAGTAAGAGGTGACTCATTGACATAGTGTCCTCAATGACATAGTGACTGCAGAAATAGCCTCAAACATAGAAAGGACTGTAGGGATGTCCCAGACCTGCGTAGCTGTGACTCCGAACCAACAAGAACAACACGGCATGATGCGTAAAATACCAGATTCTCACAAGGGAATTCCAAGTCCTTCAAAATCTGGTTCTAAAGATTCTTTCTTGCTTTATTCTCCCCCACCCCCCACCCTCAGCCCGTCTCATATAGCTTTTGTTCTGGACACATTGCATACTCCGTATTAACTTTCCATTCCATTAGTTCTATTCCTTTTCCTACTTGTACTGCTTTTTGCTGCTTCCCCATGTCATAAAGTCCTATTCATTCCTCATTTTTTTTACCTAACGTTACCTGACCTCTGATTTAAGAACAATAGTGGTTACAAATTTGGTTGCACCTGGAATCATTTATGTAATTTAAATATTTTTCCTTGATCATACTCCATAATCAGTGATCCTGGTCTGTTTGGACTGAAGTAGGACCTGATCTTAGACACACATTTTGAAAGCTCCCTAGGCGCATCTAATGCAGAACCCAAAAGAGTCCCAAATGGTGTGCCCAAGAGCTCAAATTCTGTACTTACATGAACTGTAGAGGAATCCGGATTTGACTTCTTATGTATTTCACTGTTTTACCACTTAACTTCTTTGTCTCAGTTTTCTCATCTGTGAAATTGAGAAATTAACCATATTTAATTATAAAATTATTGTGAACAGAGGGAAGCTGACGTTGAAGGAAGATCAACACCATGTGAAGTTGATGAGGCCAATCAATCAACAAGTCTTGAACTCCAAAAGATGTCTAGAGGCAAAAGCAGAGATACGGAGTTCAGAGAGAGAAAGAGAGAGAGAGAGAGAGAGAGAGAGAGAGAGAGAGAGAGAGAGAGAGAGAGAAGCATTTGAACTTGCAGCCTTCTAAAACCTGAGGAAATATATCGATTTTTAAAAAATATATTGCAAAAATATGTACTTATTTTCTCTCAATATCCTGCAAAAATTGTGAATACTTGTTATGCAATACAGGAAAAGAATTTAGCTTAAAACCTGGCATAATAAATGTCAGCCATTATCGGCAGACAGATTAGTTGTTTCCTCTGGGTCCTACCATTGTAATTGTTTAAAATGAAAAAAAAATTACTTTGGTTATAGTCATTATTACAATGTGCTAGGCTTCCTAGTTGAATTTGTGTGCTTCTCTGCCTCCAGATTGTATTACCCTGGGAAACAGCCTACATCTAGTAGTCCCTGCTTCTAGCTTCCTATTCTATCAGTCAGCTCTGCTCTTGAGTTTATTTTCAAATGAAACATTCTCATCCTCTTTGGAGGAAGATTGCTTTAACTTCACAATCAGTCTCTTTTCAGCCAGGCTGTTCCTTATCAGCTGCCTCACATAACAAATCCTCACGGTCTTCTCTATACGAGAGATGTAATGAAAACCATGGTTAATGAAACTTTTATTATAAATCTTCACTGACAAGCTTGACTCAGTTTTAGACTAGGGACTCTCTGGACAAAAGAAAGTTCTCATTTCACCTGCACATCTCACTTCTACCAATAGCCTTGAATATGTAGGAAGCCAAGACGAAAGGTGAAAGTTGGAGACACATGCAATGTAGTTCTAAACTCAAATATGTGAAGGATATGCCAACAAAGCTGTTTATCAACAGCAAAAAGGATCAAAGGTAACCTCTAAAACATGTCTCTGTTCAGGAATTCCATTATAATGGAGAACCACTGTATATATTGAGAAAAATTAAAGAAAGTATAAACACAGGAAGCACTTTGTAGCTGTGACGGGGGCTATTAGAGTTTTTGAGGCTTCAATATGGACAACTTAAGTCATTTATGAAGCTATTTTTTAAAAAGTGTTCTAGTTCCCTCTCCATGCATTCTGTCTTATCTTGAGTCTCATCAACGGTTATCAATCTAAATAACTATTATACTATGCTTCAAAATTGGATTAATTTATAAAAATAATGTCACACAGAGGCTATAGGATGCAGTGGTCCTTGGAAAGGAGAAAATGGAAAATGTACATAGATAATGTTAAATTCCCTTTTCCAGGGTGCTGATAAAGATTACTTCATAGAACATAATGATATTGAAAAGAGTTATGACTATATAAAGATGATGAAAAGAAATCTGAATCTAATTTGTATATATTTTAAATGGAAAATTAAAACCAGTGTAATAGTCATGCTATTCAAATGTTTTGAATCATTTTAACAGTGCATTTCAAATTTTAGTACCAAACTCATTGTATAATATTTCAAATATCTATATTTTGCTAAAACCATCAGACTATTAAAATGTACATTGTCTTTTTCCTGTGGGAATTATATGCTTCTTCCTATTTATAGGCCTTGGAGAATAGTTCGAAGTACTTAGTATTGCTACTTGTGATACAGAGTAGACAAAATAAAAATGAACTACTGTCTCTGTTACTTTTTAAATTGTGCACACGCTCTAGTCTAGTTTATTTTCTTTTTAAAGAAATAGCATTTCCCCCCTATTTACAGAAGTGGCGCAGACTCACTGCTTAACATTGGGAAGCAAATGAGAACAAAAGAAAGTAAAGAAAAGCAAACCACACCACACCCGCTCCTGCAGAATGGAGGCCCCTCCCAGCTCTCCCACAGACAAAAGTAGAAGTAGGCAAAAATCTCTCATCATTTCTTAACCTCGTTATCATTACAATGACATTTTGTTAAATTGTATTTCAGCCCCCCGCCCCAACAATTTCAAACATAAAAAGTATGTCTACAACTTCATTTTTATGCTCAGTGGTTGCTACAGTAGGATCTGGGAACTAGAATAAAATCTTTATTGGCGCGACCCCATTTAATCCAGAAATTTCCCACAACAGTTTCTGAATCAACAGCTGAGAACCAGAAGGGACCAGAATCTTGTCACTCGGGAAGAGCTTGCTAGTAAAGTAAGCCAGGGAGTTGAGATTACTGAGGTGTAGTAATCTCAGAGACCACAGAGACAAGGGGCCACAGAGGAGAAACTCATAGGCTGGAAGAGGCAGGGCCAGAAAATTAGATCCAGGACAGGTAAGAGGATCACAAAGGTGCAACAGCTTCTAGCCCAGCAGTTCTCAACCTGTGGGTCATGACCCCTTTGGGGGTTGAACGACCCTTTCACAGGGGTCGCCTAAGACCGTCGGAAAACATAGTTGTAACACAATTACAGTTATGAAGTAGTGATTAAAATAATTTTATGGTTGGGATTCACCATAGTGTGAGGAACTATATTAAAGGGATGCAAGATTAGGAATGTTGAGAAACACTGTTATAGATAGATTACCTAATTTGACAGTAAAGTGCCTGAGTATTGCAAATAGTTTACATTTGAGTACTAGCATAAAGATGCACTGTTTGAACCCACCAGAGACACCACAGAAGAAAGTTCTGGCAACCTGTAGCTGTAAATATTACAGCCAAGAAAGGATTACAGAGCAGTTCTATTCTAATGCACCGGGGTCAGCAGGAGTCAGAATGAATTTGAAGGTGATGGGTTGCTGCAGGTTGATTGGTTAATTTGAATTGCAAAAGGGCATAAGACCCAAATGGACACATGGACACATTTCTCTTCTACAGTAAAGAGTAATGCTCTTTGAACGTCATCATACATCATCTCTACAATGTTTTCATTTCTGAAGGCAAAAGGATCTTTTTCTGTTCTCCAAGGACATTGGAGGTGTGGAGTCTACAAGGTTCAGACTTTAAGGTAGGATTTAGTGGATTGCACACTGGGGCAATTGATATTGGAAACCTTCCATTTCTCAGGCCCAACAGCTAGGCTGGCATAATAATACCTTATTTAATTTTTTTGGTACCATTGCCCTGTGGTGGGAGTGTCATTTAATTTTTAACAATTCCATGGGAGAGCAATGATTCCTCTCCTTTTACAACTATAGAAAAGGAGGCTTAGAGAGGTTAAGTCATTTGTTCAGATTGCTGCAGGTAATGAAATAGGTAATGAAGTAAGTTCAGATTCAGGTAGGTCTATGAACCATGAAGGACTGAGTTATATATATATATATATATATATATATATATATATATATATATATATATGAAATTATCAAGGTGAATTCAGATATGGGAAAAATCATAGGAATGTTGTAAGCTCAAGGTGTGTGAATTAAATTCCATAATGGGAGGAGCCACCTCACATCATATATGTGTAACTCAGTTCCTCAAGATTTGGTGTCATCTAAGAAAACATACTTTTAGTTCCCTCACATGCATGTGAAAATTAGATATTGGATAAGTAAGACTGAAGAAGAATCTATGCATTTGAATTATGGTGCTAGTAAAGAATATGCAAAGTATCATGGGTTTCCAAAAAGACAAAGAGAATTCTCTTGGTAGAAGTACATCCCGACCACATCTTAGAAGTGGACATATTGTCAGGAGAGACAGTCTCTGCAGAAGGACATCAAGTTTGGTAATGTAGAGGGCAGCAAAAGAGACCCTTGATGACATAGATTGACACAATGGCTGTAACAATGGATTCAAACCTAACACTTGCACGTTTCAAGAACAGGCAGCGTTTCATTCTTCTGTGCATAGGGGCACCATGAATGTGAACAGATTTCATGGAATATAACAACAACAAGAAAATATGTTTATTCAAGAAAGATTTTCAGAAATTTCCCACTAAGAAACTATGGATTCTTGTACCACCTTTTTAACTTCTAAGGCTCTGTCAGCTCTCTCTCTTGCTCTCTCTCTCTCTCACACACACAATTAAATAAATAAAACTTGTCATTTCACAAAAAGACAGTGTACAAAACCTCACAACATAATGTAGATCTTGAAGAGGAAAGACTGAAGTTTAAATGTCAACATCATCTTAATTAGTGGAATGACTTGGGAGTCTTTAATCTTTTTGACATCTATTTAAATCTCTTCTGTACAAGGGTATATGATGATTCCTTTCTCACAAACTTTCCATGCTGATGAAATGAGATTATATTATGAAAAACTGTCTAGAAATGTTAGCTGCTATTAGGCAGCTCTTACTCTATGGTGAAAAAATCACTCTTCCAAAAAATGCCAGATGTTATTCTTGGTTGTGTTTCAAAGAGCACTAAAAGGGGTTGCATCCTCTGGAGTGATTGATTTGCAAACCAGGTGTGAAAGGGAGGCATTTTCCCAGAGAATTTGAACAGTAGCATCACTTCATTCAAGATCAACTCAAGATACCACGTGCACCTGGGATCCATCTGGTATTGGAGTAAATAATCATTTCATTCCTATTTGTAGTTAAACAAAATTGACAAGGGCATCTACCACTGCTTATTCATTGACAATACATCCACTCACTGTGTAATTATAGCATCTCAGTTGATTGTCTTTATTTCTTAGCTTGGAATAGCTCAAAATGAATCCCTTTAACCTTTTCCAAATGATGAAGCAAATGGTAGAAAATGCAGACCTATTTTTGCCTAGGTAATCAACCGATTTTGAACTAACTGGCTGAGTTTCCCCTTCCTAAAAACATCTTTGACCCACAGAAAGCAGCTCAGGCTCTTCACCGATGTATGTAAAAGCCTGTACAATTTAACATCTGCTATTTCTGCCCCATCTTCCCTCCTCTTTCCTCCATGCTTTCAATTTGTTAGTCATCAACACCGTGAGTGGATTCTCAGAGCCTGCAACAATTTGCTTCTTTCTCTTTCTAGGCACAGCGTCTGTGCCAGATTTATTCTTACATTTTCAGGCTTGGATGAACATCACATCCCAGTGTGAGATTCAAATTCTCCAGCCAGTGCCATGGGGCCAGCTGGCATCACTTGGTAAACAGATATTTGACAGTCTGTGCAGTCAACCTTGATCAATAGAAAGATGACTGATAGATGATTTTTAAAAAATTCTCTGTCTCTTGTGGCTTACTGTCTGGTATGGCTCTTCTCTATAATTCTTCTGGAGATTTCTTGTATTCGAGCAAGCATGTACAAGAGTGCTGTACAGGTTTTGAACAACTGTTCTATCTCTTTGCAAAGCTGTAGTCATTGTAACATTTTGCAGTCCCTTGCATCCCATCTCTTCCTCTTTATGTCATGTCTATGATCCTGGGCTGCACTTCACAAATTTGGCTGCTATCTATAACATTAGTCATTCAAATCCATTCTAGGGCTGTAGCAGACGTAGGTCTACTTCTGCAAAGATTACAGCCAAGAAAACCCTATGGGGCATCAATCTAGAGTGGGGATTAGTTTGACTTCTCTAGGATTGAAGAAAAGTGCCCCCTTCCTTGAGAACTCCTGGTTCTTTGTCTTTTCCTGAGTTGATATGTAGGGTTAATGAAAGCAGTTTGGGTTTTCTCATGTTGTCTCAATCTGGTGGCTGGAAAGAGGGACTCCCACACCAACATGATACAGTGAAGGTTTTGATGAAAAGATGAAATGTTAGAGATCATGGATAGCAGCAGCCACGGTTATTTTTACTTCTGGCTCTGCTTTCCAGAAGACCCAGGTTAAAAGTCATAATTTCTCATCCCAGCACACTCTTCCTCATGTAAAAATCTTGTGCATATTCTACTTGTGTTGGCCTTCATTCTCCACTAATTTTAAAACCCTCTGGCTTTGAGTCCAGTTTTTTTTGATAGAGACCCTAGCTAGGGTTTCCAAGACTTTAAATGTTTATGTGAGTAGATAGCCTTATCATTCTCCCATAGTGATAAGATGGTGGCTGGTGGATTTGAATTTCCAAATTTTGGGTTAGCTATCTAAAACTTACCCAACATTGCCACCAGGGCTTATTATTAAAAATCCAATTAAGTAGCCAACATCTTTATTCTTCCAAAACGCTGGACCTACCTACCCTAACAAATTTTTAAAAATTTATGAAAATTTTAAGCCCCATTTTACTTGGGGCTCATGCATCATTTTTCACAATACATAAATACATATACTATGCCAACCCTTCACATGTCTGTTGCCATTATCATTCCCCAAATATCTGCTTTTCCACTTAAACCCTTGATATCAGCTTCCCATCCCCTCTGTTCCTGCTCTTCCTCCCCCACCAAGCCTCAATACTTTATAAATTATTATTGTTCTGTCATATCTGAGGACAGGAAAGTTATCTTTTTCCTTTCTGTATTTCTAGTCCTTAGAATGACACCTGTTATGTATTGATGTTCCAGAAAGTTGTGTTTTCATTTCTCTTGAGCATAATAGTATTAATGTTAAGATATTTTAGAATTATGTATCACTAGGACTGTGCTGAAGAGCCCTCGTGACCCAAGTAATTTAGCACTTGACTGCTAAGCAAATGTTGGTGAGTCAAACACCTGCCACTTTGCAAAAGAAAGATGTCTGCTTTCATAGAGATTTATAGCCTTGGAAACCCCGTGGGGAAGTTCTATACTGTCCTGTGTAACTATGATTACCAATCAACTTGACTGACAAGGAGGCTTTTTGGTTTAGAAATGTGTTATATTATCTTTATCACTTCATAGACTGGAAGCCTTTTTGATCTGGAGTTCACTGAGAAAGGTCTTTTTAAAATTAGAGTAACATGGAAAACTTCCGACACAATCCCTAACTGACATCTTGATGGTACATGTTTCTGCAGCCCTATCATAGTCTAGTTTCTTTTAAATAAGTTAATAATTATGATCAGCACTAATCTAGGTGGCGATCCCCTAAAATCCTTTGTGCTATATACAGTCTTCTGAAATGTCTGAATCAACATAGATTCCACAGCTGATCTGAGCACACAATGTGAGAGGGAAGAAGAGACAACTCAGATGGGATTGAGTGTTGGGCCAGGAGGATAGTACTTTAGAAAGGCTTTTTTGAAAATGGGAAGAATTTTGTAATTCCTAAAGGAGCTTTGGGGAATCTGAATTGATAGCTTCTCTAGATGATATTTAGCACACCACCTCAAATTTCTTTATTTGGCATACACTGTCCCTCAATGGGAATTCATGTTCTTTTCTGGTCCCTGGGTTGAAATACCTGATCAATGAATTCTGGGTATTTTTCTGTTGACCACATCTGTGGGACAGGGAGCAGAGACCCACATGCCAACATGCATTCATGAATATTTCTATGATTCGATGTTGAAAATCAAGAGGTTGTCAACATAATAAGAAAAACATCACATCTCTCCGGATAAAAGGCAAAAGTTACAGCATGAGATGGCTGGATCCCCTTCTTGTAAGTAAATGTCCCCATGAATCCACCTTCACATGGTCTTGATGATTTTGAAGTTCTTTCAAAAGTCTTTTTCTTTGAGTTAAGTAAATCAAAGTATATTCCTTATTTCCTATAGTGTAAAGTACATTAGGTTGTTGTTGTTTTTTTAAAAGATTTCCCCAGCTTTGTAAGTCTTGTCTATCTGGGTTTATGTATGACCCAGCAGATCCAGAAGGTCAGAAGTGCAAAGAGAAATGGATTCTGATAGCTTAGGTGCAGGGGCAGAGGATGAACTCGTGATTCAGAACTAGGAGGGAACTAGATGCTGACATGTACCATTAAGTGTTTGATAAAAATCATATTTTACCAACAATATTGTCACATCCTACTTGAATACTATATTTACTTTTACTCTTTAAATACATCAAGATCCCTATATATTTTATAGTATAATAAAAGATAGGTATGAATTGTATTTAATGAAAAAATAGCCCCCAACAATATTATCACCTTAGCATCCTATTTTCATTATAATATGAGGAAACTTATGACAAGGGTTAAATAATTTATCAGGTATTGCACAACCAGAACAGTAAGGGCTGCCATTTGTACATCTGCTGGCATCACCCTTTTTGGATCTGGGGAATGGAGGTTTCCCTAGGAAGAAAAGAGCGTTGCACTTCGCATGACTTCTCACCTTTGTCTCCATCTGCTCTCACTCTTGTTAAAATACTCAATACACATCATGCTACGGCAGGCACAAGACCACTTCCTGCAAAAGCAGCTGTTTCTCATGTAACTCTTTTGGCCGTTCAACAGTTAACGCGTGATAGCATAAAGCATCCCAGGCAGAGAAACAACCAAGTGAGAATTTCAGCATTTTGTACCTTGGCAGGTGAAATAGGTAGCCAATGAGGTGCCTGACATGGGGAAGTATCTCATTCCATTTGACATCAATTGAAGAGCTTAAAGAATGTTCTAAACCATTCCCGCCGCTTCTCCTGCAGGGATACTATCACATCATTTCTAAGGAGAGTCGAATATCTTGTGCACTTTTCAAATTTAAAAACTCAGACACAAGTTTTTATAATTTGGACGGTTTGATAGAATGTTCAGATAAAAGACTATTAAAGTTTCCCTTGCCTGTAGTCCTGTTACTGTAGAGAAGCTATTATAAAAGAAAAGACTTTCTTTTTCTCTTTTCAAGATAAAGGCTCAGCTCTAAGAAGCCACAAAAATAAGATAAACTATCCCACATAAGGATTTATTTAGAAAAGAAACACAATGTGAAAAAATTTTAATCTTGTACAAAGCGCTCCTGTTTTTAGACAAAAAGAAAGCATTAAAATGCACTAATAGTAAGTCGGAGCTCAATGATATGTGATTTTGGAGAGAAAAATATAAAGCCAAAGGGTGACATAATAGGCTCCACTTTAGAAGGCCCTGTCTTTCATGTCCACCCTCATGTGTTCATGAGAAGTCATTTCTTCTCCTCTTCTATTCCCTCCATGTCTTGCCTCCATTGTAAATCTAAAATTCAATGCATCAACATCCCCTAAAAGTCTACCTCTAATCATGATTCTCCACATTTCTTCTAAAAGAATGGTGTTATCTTCACCCATTCAAGATCAAGAAGCCATTTGAAGTCCCCTTCTCTGTAGTATTGCCTTTCCAAAGTGCCACCATTCCCAATAGTCACTGTTCTTGTACCCCCGTCCTTTCTATGCCATCATTGTCTCAAGCCCTGATGATTCTTCATAGACAAATCACTGCTGTGGTCTCTCATCATCTTCACTCATTGTCTCCCATGTCTTGCCGTAGAGAATACAACACTGCCCCATGCTCAGAAACGACCCATTGCCTGTGAAACATCACGATTCTTCTTTTCCGATCAGAAACTTTTGATCAGAAAACTTTAGGAACACTTTCCATGTATTCTTGAATTCAGTCCTCATGGTGTTGTGATGCGCAGGAGTGGTTTTGTTGCTGTTGACGGGGTTTGAAATCTGAATCTACTGTAAGAATGTTAGCAAATGTTACTACTCTATGTGCTATTGAATCAGCTCCAACTTATGAGGACTCCATCCACATAAAACAATGAAGCATTGCATGGTCCTGTGCAGTCTTCATGGTCCATGGTTTGCTGAAGTTCACTGTTGCAACCACTATGTGCTTTGCATGTCTTTCAACATGGGGAGGGTTCATCTTCCAGCCCTATATTGTGGAACTTTATGTTGGTATTAATAGAGTTTTCATTGACTGGTTGATCAGAAATAGATGATCAGACTTTTCTTTCTAGTCTGTCTCAGTCTAGAAGCTCTGCTAATGCCTGTCCCTGTGAACCCTGTGGATATCTCAAATACTGGTGACATATTTTTTAGCATCAGAGCAACACATAAACCACTCTGAAATATTGTCAGACAAACTGACAGACAGGTGGTAGTAGATAGCAACAGCATCGGTTGTCATGGTTTCATTGAGCTGTTGTTAGGATTCGATGCAGATTTGTATTCATAGAAACAGTGCCTAACATACAGAGTGTGCTTAGTAGATGTTGGCTCTGTTAGTATCATATCACACACAAAGAAACACAGAGGCACATGCAGGTAAAGAAATTTCCAAGTTGATGTCATTCAAGGATTAGTGAAGCTGGCCTTTGCAGGCAGTCTGACTTTAGAATCTACTCAAACATTGTACTCAGTAGTTTCTCTGCAGTCCATTTATACCTGCAGTTCCTCCTAAATTTCTTTTCTTTTCTTTAATAAATATTCCTGGTCTTTGGGACTATTAGTAATTTGCTTTCCTCACCTCCTGTGTCCAAGATTTTCTATGGGTCACAGAGAGGAAATAGGCAACTCTGGTTGGTGTTTCTCACCACTTTCTCTTGGATCCTGATGAAGAGACTATGATTTTCAGCTTCTTCCCCTTCCTGTATCATGAACATGTTAAGTGAGAACGTCTAATTTTTGGAGAGAGTATAACTCTGTCAGGAGCAGGGCACCTTGACTGAGGTGGTCATGAGTGGACCAGATCTTTGGATTTTTTTTTCACACTTCAAGAAAGAGGTGAAAAGAGATACAACCTGTACTTCAGGATGCTAGAACAAGTTCATCGTCCACCTAGAATCATCCCCTAGTTAAAGGACACATTTTTAGTGCATTATTCATATTAATAATTCACACTTATGGATTACTTCTGTACTCCACTTATTTGTCATCTTGTTGCGCTGTGGTGTCTTGTTGTGATGATGGAAGCTGTGTCACTAGTATTTAAAATGCCAGCAGGGTCAGCCAAAGTGGGCAGGTTTCAGCAGAGCTTCCACACTAAGACCAGGCTATAAGGAAAGAATAGATTGCCCACTTCTGAGGAATTAGCCACAGAATCAAAACATTGTCAGATATTGAAAATCTCATGAGAAGATTATTGTTGGAGATATTGCCAGAAGATTACCTCCTCGGGTCAAAAGGCACTCAAAATGAGGCGGGAGAAGAGCTGCCTTCTAAAGTGGAGCCAACCATACTGATGTGGTTGGAATAAAGTCTCCGGGGCTACAACGTCTTGGGATCCTTCATTTGTTGATAAAGCATAACTCAAAATGAGAAGAAACAGCTGCCCGAAATCAATTAATAATCAGAACTTGGAGTGGATGAAGAGAAACCCTTGGCTTTTTGAATTTTGAACTGGTGGTTTGTGCCTAAAGTTGGAAAAATCTGAGCCAGGAAGGAACTCTCTTCTCTAGGACTGAATGTTAAAGGGCACCTGCAGGCAGCCTGAAATGCTTGCCAGGTGGCAGCCTGGATCCACTTGTTTGGTGGAAGTGGAAGAAGCACAGCAACAGAGACATGGGCTGGATTTGAGCACTGATACCCATGTACCTGAAGTACTAGAGGAGAAAACTAAAGCAGGTTGGCTGCTCTGGAGTTCATGACCTACCCCAAGAGGGCTAGGATTGTTGAGAATTTGTGATGGGACTCATGGCTGAAAGGCAAAAAGGAAATGAACAATCTGGTGAGGCTACGCAAGGCATCCCACATTAAAGTGACCAGAACCTGACCAGATGAAGATAAGATTTTTGACCCTGTGAATTGGTACACATTGCTGCTGACTTAATGGAAAGCTTATTTGACTGCTTATAGATTCAGACTCACAAGGTTCTGACTGGAATGAGGATTCTTCACATCAAAGAACATGCTTGCTTTCTCAGAACACTGGGTTGATCTAAGTGGACATTATAGAAAATGGATACCCAAAATTGGGCAGGATCAATGCATGAAGTGGCTGGTTTACAAATTTTCATAGGTGGGGGACTATGTTCAAAGGATTACAGGATTGTGATGTAAAAGCTCACGTAACTTCAATTTTTAAGTATAGAATATTTTTGATTTGTTTAAATGAGGCTGGCACATTTTAAATTATATACACTTTAGCTTTATCCTGCTAGGTATACATGTGATTTTATTGTTGCTTTATTTTTAAAATTATGTATAGCTAAAGAGTTGTGATAAAAGTATCAAGTAGGCAAGGGGTTGTCTCTGGTACTTATATAATCTTGTGTCAATTTGAGGGTATTAAGTGTGAAGGGCTGATAAAAAAAGAATGAAGGAGTGTAGTCTGTCCTGTCAGTCAGGTCACAGCCTGATTATGCCTTCTAGTGTACATGACCTTCTCTTCAGGATTCTTGAAACTTCCTTCCTCTCTGTCTTCATCTTCCTGTTGAGAAACCATGCAGAGGCTTGCCAAGACTCACACCAGTGCTGAGATGCTTCCATCACCACTGGGTCCACGGTACTTTTCACCCATTGGCCTGTGATCTTCCTGAATTCAGCATCATTTTGAGTGGCTAAATGAGTCTGAAGAAGGATGTATTGGACATATGGGCTAACATCAGACTTAATGGACTTGATCTCTGCTGGGCTAGCATACTTTCTCAATATACAATGACTCTTTGACATAAAGCTCTTTCCTAAACGTACATGATTGTCTCTGAATTTGTTTCTCTAATCAACCCAGCCTAACACAATCTCGGAAAACTTAAAGTTGTATAAAATGAAGTGGAACACACCAAAATGTACTTTTTAGACATCAATGAGTGAAATGATCATTTTGAATAAGAAAATATTATTTACGATGTCAGGAATGACACAATCAAGAGGAATGGTATTGCTTTCATCTTCAAAAAGGACATTGCAAGATCTATCTTGAAGTTCAATGCTGTCTGTGATTCAAGGAAATCCGATTAATACAACTAATATTCTTATTTATTCACCAACCACAAAATCTAGTGGTTGAAGAATTCTTCCACCATCTTCAGTCTTAAGTTAATTAACATTAATTAATTAAACATGCAGTCAGGATGCATTCATAATTATTGGTGAAAGGAATAAGAAGGTTGGAAACAAAGAGGAAGGAACAGTAGTTGGAAAGTATGAACGTAGTGATAGAAAGGAAGCTGGAGATTGCATGATAGAATTTTGCAAGACCAAAAACTTCTTTATCGAAAACAACTCTTTTTAAACCACAAACAGTGTCTACACACATGGACCATTCCACGGACCTCAATTTCATTGCCTCAACAGGAAAAGATCATGGAGAAGCTCAGCAGCTAAAACCAGGACAGGGGCTGAACGTAGAACTGACCATCAGTTGTTCATATGTATGATTCAAGTTGAAGCAGGAGAAAATTAAAACATGAGCAGGAGAGCCACACTACAACCTTGATGTATCCCATATATGCCCAATGTTTTAAAAAATGGACTTATATGAATTATATGTGATTATGTAACTCTTATTGTGATGACATTTACCCCACCCCCACCTATGTGCTACAGAGGACAACACTAAACCTACAGGTTGCAGAGAAGGGCTGGCTTGCCACGCCCACACGGAAGCAAATGAAGAAGGAAAAGAGAGCGGGGGTGGGGCTGGGGGGGCAAGACTCCATACGGGCACTACAAGAGCTGAGGATGATGTCCCTACAAGGAGCTGCTAAGGAACAGAAAGGACTGTAGTGCCAACCACACCTCGAGACATGCTGTCCCCTCACTGGAGCATACTGAGACAGAGGGCAATCCTGGGAACACACAATGGGGAACAAGTCTAGTCTGATCACCCCCACAGTGGGTGAACCAAGAAGGAAACAACATATCAGAAACCGAAGCAAACCAAACCCACAAAACCCTGAGGAGCGCCAAAAGTAGGCTTCAGGTTAGGAGAGGCAGTTCCCAGAACCCCCCAGGACCAGTGGGGAGATAGTCAGAAAGGTCAGTACAAAAACCTGGAGTTATGTATAACTTGAGGGGTTTTTTTTGCTAGTTTTTTTTTTTTAGTTCATTCTTTTTGTCTTGTCTCTCTTATTATTGTTTTGTCTACCAATACCAGATAGGCATGGGAAGCAAGCCTGAGGAGAAAGCAATGGGACTGATGGTTCTTGAGGGATCTTGGGGGAAGAGGTGGGGGGGGGGCAAGAGTGGTGAGCAAACAATGCCATAGACAGGGCAACAACTAGGGAATTAAAAGCAAGAGCAAAGAGGATGTAGAGGTCTTGGTGGTGTTGAAAGAAAAGCAATCTAGCTGAGAGGAATTACTAAGAGGCAGAAGAAGGGTGAGTGTGATGGTGGAGCTGGAAGAAAGTAAAAGGAAACAGAGGAAATATCTGGCTAGCAGAGCTATGGATAGAGGTATACACATAGGTATGCACTTATGTAAAAATATTAATTCATAAAAATCAATGGATTGACCTATGAATACATATTATATGACAATGCTTTGAGGAAGTATTTTTACTTTGGATCTCCCCCAATGTAAGAACACTTTCTAAAAACCTGGAATTCTGTGATGCTCACCATCCTGCCACAATTGCTGAAAACAAAATGGGTGCATAAGAAAATGTGATGAAGAAAGCTGATGATGCTTGACTATCAAAAGATACAGCATCGTGGGTCTTAAAGGCTTGAAGTAAAACAAGCAGCCATCTAGCAGAGAAGCAACAATCTCACATGGAAGAAGCACACCAGCCTGTGCAATCATGTGGTGTTGATGGAATGAGGTAAGAGGCACCAGAAGACCACAAACAAACAAAATATCGTTGAGAGTGAGGGGGTGGTGTCAGATCAAAGACTTAGAATCCATCTGTAGACAGTAGGACATTCGCTCACAGAAGGGTCACAATGAAGGGATGAGTCAGCCAGGGTCCAGTATGGCACCGATGAAACACTCAATATTCCTCTTGTTCTTTCAGACTTCCTCATCCCCCACTATCATGACTCCAGTTATGTCTTTCAGTTCTGACTAGACTGGAACATGTACACTGGTACAGATCAGAGCTCATGATGCATGGAATGCAGGTCAGATAGACCCCTGAGGGACAGAAATTTGAGTAGCAATAGCAGAAGCGTAGTGGGAAGGTGGAGGGAGGAAGTGAGGAAGGGGGAACTGCTTGCAATGACTGACGCATACCTCCCTCTACCCCACACACCACGGGAATGAACAAAAGAAACATGGTTGAAGGG
This sequence comes from Nesogale talazaci, assembly GCA_004026705.1. Taxonomy (NCBI): domain Eukaryota; kingdom Metazoa; phylum Chordata; class Mammalia; order Afrosoricida; family Tenrecidae; genus Nesogale; species Nesogale talazaci. The sequence goes on from PVJH01001456.1 coordinate 48,673, forward strand.
AGCCAGCAGTCAGTGTAAGATATGAAAATAATGATAATTTATAATATATCAAGGAATCACAAGCGTGGAAGGGAGGGAAAAGAAAGTAGTAATACCAAGGTCTCAAATAGAAAGTAAATGTTTAGAAAAGGGTGATTGCAACATATGGACAAATATGCTTGATGCAACTAATGTGTGGCATGTTGTAAGAGTTGTAAGAGCCCCCAATAAAATGATTTAAAAAAAACTATGGAACTTCTAAAATGGCAAATTCATTGCCACTGAGTTGATGCTGACTCTACAGGAGAGGGTTGACCTGCCTCTCTGAGTCTCTGAGACTAACTTCACAGGAGTAGAAAGCTGTGTCTTTCTCCCACAAAGGGGCTATAGTTTCAAAGTGCTTCCCTTACGGTTAGCAGCCCAACATGTAACCAATTGGTCATCAGGGCTCACTTATCATGGTAAGATTCCTTTATATTGAGCAACATCAGGCTGTGCTCAGGAACTACAATGGTTCAAAAATAAAATCATGGTCATTGATAACAAAATGCTTTTACTAGAGGACTCGAATGAACTAGCAGAATAATTGTAAGATATAGTAATAATGATTTTTAATCATTAAAAATACTCTAATATATATTTCAAGTGAATACACAAATGTAATGTGAAGGCAACAGTTACCTGTGATTTAGTTCATAGTGCATCTTCCAGTAGATTTTACTTGCCATCTCTACCTCATTGGTAGCATTTCTGATTTGATCATATCTTCTACCCAGCGTCCCACCCCCCCATACTAAACAGATTATTATCATTATGTTCTCCTCCAAGGCTGGAGAGTTCATGTTTGTGACTGTTAATGAAAAAACTGGCAAAGGTTCTGTTAAAGTGATACTAAACTTATACAATGCATTTATAGTTCAGTGATTCACCCTGTAAAATCCCCCTCCTCTTTTTGAAAGCTGCTGGCTATATCTTGTGTTTGAATTAGCTTTCATTCCCACAGCTTTGATTAAGTAAATGTCATAGCTAGAAATTAAATTAGAAGCACTTATCAAATTGCAGCCAAGTGGTATCGATCTCTAAATATCGCCGATATATTCAATGTAGCACGTGGCACGCGGCTCGCTGTCTACGAAATGAGCTCGAGTCATAAATTGGCCATGCTCCATTCCTCCTTGGACTTTTAGCAGCCATTAGACCAATTCCAGAGAAGTAAGGCGAGGAAGAGAACGTGAAATTTGCAGGTGTTTCAATGAGTAACGTTCTCAACAAGCAGGCCCAGTGCTGTTAACTTCTTTGCATTTCTTCCTTAGGAAGGCATCTCTCTATTGTCCATTATCAGATGAATTCATTGCTCTTGAAGGTGGGTCTTCCTTGGGAAGTGGTCCTGCCGACCGACTTTCCTTTATATTACTGTATTTGTCGGACCATACGATGCACTCCCTCCCGCCCCGCCCCAGAGTTGGGGGAAAACGTGGAGGCATCTTCTGGTCCGAAGGTGCAGTGTCCCAGAACATTTGTTTATGGTCCCATGTGCCTGTTTATTTCTGCTGTTCTGTGCCTGCTGTGGATTGCTGTGTGTTCAGGGGACGCCCCACCTCCTGGAGTCTCAGTGTCAGTCAGGTCTCATGATTGGCACAGCGCACACCTCCCCTCATTTGTTAATGAGATGGTTCTTAACACCACTGTTGAGTTTACACTGTTAAATATGACCGTATTTTGCTTTGTTATAATAAATATTTTAGTACACTGGTAGTATTTGGTTGAGAATTTCCCCCCTTGTTTTCTTGCTCTAAAAACTGGGTGTGTCTTATGGTCAGGTGCATCTTAGGGTCTGAAAAATACAGTTGTGAGCTTTGTCCTATCACAAGGCATTACAGAAGCTGCTGCCAATGCTTTCCCTCCAGCCCATCGCCTTCAATTAGGGAGAACAGGTGTCCCACCAGACAGCTGCAACTGCTAAGGGGGCATCTTGCAGCTGCCAGGTTAGCTCCGGACTCTGCAAATGATTGGCCAGATTGCTGCCCGAGGGCACCGAGGTGTAGAATTTCCTGTGTAGGAACAATTACCTCCAACTCAGATGGTGAAAAACCCTTCTGTCGAGACTTTCTCCCTGTGTGGAGGATTGTCAACACACAGTGGAGTCTCGAATTAATCGGCTGTCAGTCCTGACTATCCTGTCAGGAGGCCAGTGGTAACTGGGCCCCTGTTATTTAAATCCCAGCTAAGAAAATTGAGGGATTAAAGCAGTTAGCTGGATATTTCTAGAGCATAGTCCAGGATTCAGCTGATTTTTAGCTAGATTTGTCCTTTTAATTCAAACTCGTTTCCTGTCCTCTTTCCTCTCTCAGTCCCATAACTTAGCCAAATTATTGGTCATTCATTGACTAACTGATCGATTATTTCAAAATTTACTTTATTCTAGATGGAGGATGTTTATCTTAAAATTACCAAATGTCCCATGAGGGTTACTTGTGTTATTTCTCAAGGGTTAATAACACTGCCTCTAATGTAGACCCTAGAGATATATGCACCTTAAATATGAATGTATTCTGACCTTCCACTTCATTCCTATGATGTGGCCCTGCTGGCTACTAGCCTTCATGAAAGTATCCCTGAATATATGTTAGAGTCCTTGGGTGAGAACTACCTCAGTCCTTGACTTCGCATGAGAAAGAATTCATGCCAAACCCTAGTTTGTGATCCAAGTGGGTTTTTAAAAGGGCTAGATGTTTTTCAGCTTGTAGAGTTAAGAACACAGGCAATGTTGTAGGACTACACACCCACATCTGGCAGCCTAAGGCCAGAGAGAAGGAGAGACTGAGGCACAGCTGACTGAAAGGCAGAATAACAGTGGGAAAGAGATTGGCTTCAGTCTTTTGGGGTTTTTTGGCTGGGAGGTGTGGTGGACAGTACTGAGTGACCCCATTGGCTGAATTAAGCCCACCTGGCTTAGTTGGGCCCACTTAGGTGTACCACTCACCTAGATGTACTGTCTCCTTGGCTCAAGGACTTGAATGGGCGCATGCCCTTTAACCCTAATCGGTTTCCAACTTCCTGTTGGGGTCCCTAGCCATGGAGAGGAACAGCCCCCTATCCTGCTACCTAACAGATACAGGCGTATAGCAAAGTAGGGTAAATTAATCAAAATTTGTCCAGGTAGCAAATTATGCCCAGAAAGCATTTAGGGTTTTAAAGGTTTGTCTCAAAACAAGCATTCATCTAAGGGAGATGCCAGCTAAGTTCACTACCTATGTGATCAAATAATATTATAATAATAATTCATGATCAGAGGATGGAGAATTATTGTGAAGGATTTAATGGGTCAATCAATGTACAGAACTCACAACTGTGCCAATTTTTAGGCTAGCCCTATGGTGTTCATGTAATATCGCTGTGTTAGGCAGTCCTGGTGAAACAAATGGTTAAGAATTCATATTCGAAAGATTAATGATTTGAACCCATTCACAGCCTCAGAAGAAAGGCTTGACCAAAAGATCCTGAAAATCTGCTGGAACACAATTCTCCTGTGGCACACGGGGGGTTGTCGTGAGGAGGAATTAACTTAAAGGCTGTTAGTTCTTACCATAGTGCTGTGGTGTTGATGTAGTGGGTTCTAACAAATTTAGGATAACCAAATAGAGTGGATGGAAAATGATATAGTGGAGGATTGGATGCTTCAACTAAGAAGAAGTTGGGAAAATCATGTTTATTTTGTCAACTGGCGCTGGATCAACATCTAAGAAGGCAGATGATAGCCTAAGCAAGGAAATCCTCTGTAATCATAAGCAATATAATATTAATAGTTATCAAAAATAATATCATATGTATAGCATTAATAGTACCCTAAATCTGTGTTTTTACCCCATGCTTGCACTGTATCTTCTCTGATTTCTCATTCATGAAAATGATCTCAACTCGTTCCTTAACTAGTATTATAAAACAAAAGGTGTACTAGTATATGCTCTTCTCTTCTAAACCAGAAACATGACCTTAAACTTCCTTTGTATCTTTCCCAGCCCTCTCTCTAACTCTCTTACTTTAAGAATTATGAGGCAGGGACTGGAGTGAATGGGGGGAGGGAGAATTATGGAAAAGAAAATGCTGGCTATTGGGGATGAATGTTACATTTTAAAGTTATATTTCTGAAGGCTGAAATGATGGAATAAAATTGGCTGGGTTATTCCTATAAGACCTTTATCAGCACTAATGGAATGCAGTGGGCCCATTTCCCCCACAGAACACATCTGTTGCAATTTCCCCTTTGGCCATAAATTTATGCAGCCACAGACAGCCGAGCAATAAATTCTTTGTTTAATTTCTCAGCATTCCATTGGGAAGGGGGTTCCGTCATATGGTTATATGTGATGTTTAAAAAAAGCAACTTCCTATTCAGTTTTAATCAGTTTGCTCTTTTAACTACTTAAGCATAATGGGATCATTTGAATTCTATGGTTTTAATTCTCCCCTTGTCTTCATAAAATAGTATTGATTTTGAGAAAGTGAAAGCATTTATTTTACATAGTTATTTATTTTCATGATATGTACTCATGACATTCGATAACCTCTCCTCCTTCCTCCATACAGACTTACACCTACTCACTAATTCCATCTCAAAACGCAATTCAAAGGGTCCTCCAGAAAAATCCAAACTCACCATCCTTGAGTGTGTTCATTCTGACTCAGTGGTCCCTTTGTGGGTTTCTGGGTACAGTAACTGTTGATGGGGAATAGAAAACCCAGTCTATCTCCCACGGAGCTTCTGGAGATTTCAAACTGTTGACCATAAGGGTCGCAGACCACCTTGTAACAGCTGCTCCACCAGAATTTCTCCAAAGGTTCCTGGAGAGGATTTCATTGCTGGATTTTTAGATTTTCTTCTACCCTCTTAGCAAAACGTGATAGAGTTCAATTTATTCTTCTTTCTTCTTGAAACTATCATTCTCATCATTCTTCATCAGTTTTGTGTAGATAAAAGAACTTGAATCAATCTACAATACTTAAGTTTTTACAACTTTAACATTTTACTTCAAACCCTTTATGGTGAGTTCTATACCGTGGTATGCTAAGAAATGGATCTCGGGATGAGTGGTGGGTCCTCTCATTGGTAGTATCCACCACGAGGCAAAAGCTGCTGTCGTGGCTGATTTTAAGACACCAACAGACCATCACTGACATCAGAGCTGCACAGGTGGTGTTTAAGAGCCAACGAAGCATCTTTATCACACAATTGCATCGACCGTCAGCAGCAGATATTAACTAATAAAATTTTAATTAGTATTCTCAATTGATTCCACACTAGATAAATAACATAATATACAAATGTTATGTGTGTGTATTTCAAAATGTTCATGGAAAATGGAATGAAAAGATGATGGCATCTTTCACCAGCTTTTGGATGAAGTCCTTTCATATATGCATGTGCATACAGAAAGGCACACCCAAAAGCATTGCTCATAAAGTTTCATACATGCATGGGCTATTTCAAACAGAACGTGTTTTTGTAGATCTTTTTGATCAAGTTCTCCCATTCATGCATCTAGGTTTGTCTTATTGGGATGCCTTCTCCAAAAAGAGGTTCAATCAAAAGAGTGACTTCTGAAGGGATCTACTGGACTAGTTTAATTCAGGGCAGTGAAGTCAACTCAGATGGTAATGATGACTAGGTGGGGAATACCAAAGAAGTAAGCTTGATAGATTTGCTAGAAAGACTAAGGGAGTGAAAGAGATGGAGAAACAAATGCCTTCAAAAGTAAATAATCCTAGATTGAGGATACGCTTGGGAATAATAGCTTTGACTAGAAGAAATCCATATTTATGCTCATTAGAGAGAAAGGGGACTCACCAGGATTGAAAAATTATTGAACTAAATCCTTAATAGCACACACAAGTAAAATCTTGCAGAAAAAATTCAGAAATGATTATAGCAGTACAAGGTGTATTTTTAAAGGCATGGAACAAAGGACATGATCACAAGTACAAGATGATCTTAACAGAAATCAGAGACTACCAGAAAAAATATTTACCTGTGGTTATTGACATGCAAAGGCATTCGACTGTGTGGATCATAACAAAATATGGATAACATTGAGAATAGGAAATTCAAAACACTTCATTGTGTTCACAAGGAATTTATTTCATGGGATAAGTATGATGAAAAATACTACCCTGGTGCATAATTTTCCTGATTTTAAACCATGTAGTATCCCCAGTTTATAGAACTGCTTCTTGGTCAGTGCTTCAACAATAGTGTGTACTTAATAATTATGTGTTGAACAGAGGAATGCTTACCTAATGCTAATAATTTCAGATGGGAAAATGGAGATGGGATTACCCATATGCCTGGTCTTCTTCTAGTTCCCTACAAAAAGGATTTGTTGGTTTGTTGTGGGATAGGAATCTTGGGGATTCGACAGTTCAACTTGGCTCTCAGCAGGAGGGACAGCAGTTTGAACTCATGATGTCTCCTCAGGATAAAAGGCCTGGTGATCTATTTCTGTAAAGATTTCGGCCTAAAAGATCCCAATGGGGCATTGCACTCTATCATGTAAAGTTACTATATGGTTGGAATTGACAGTCAATAACAATAGCAATAGCAAGAGGGTATTATTTATAGGTAGCTTAATTAGTTAATAAGAGCCCTGTTGGTTTACACGCTGTGTTGCTAAATGCAAGGTCTGCAGTTCAAACCCACCAGACACTCCGAAGAAGAAAGATGAGACTTTCTCCTCCCATAAAGATTTGTAGCCTCAGTAACCAAAGGGGACAGTTCTATGCTCTTCTATAGGATCACAACGAGTTTGGAATTGACTTGATGGCTGTGAGTTTAGACTTTTTATTTGCCTTTTTGATTAACTAGCTAACTACCGAAGATGTTCAATGAATCTAGTTCTTATTTCTTTACAGCCATAAGGAGCAATGAAACTAGTTCTTATTTCTTTATGGCCATAAGGGAGCAATGAAACTAGTTCTTATTTCTTTACAGCCATAAGGAGCGATGAAAATGACTTCCTTCCCTTCCTATGTCAGTTGCAAATGAGTATGATCAAAATCAGAGTGTCTCTGTTCTGAGGGTGTCCCCGCTGGGTGGTGCAGCGTGGCTGTTAACTGAAAGGATTGAGGTTTGAATCCACCCAGAGGCACCTCAGAAAAAAAGATCTGGTGATGTAAAATCAGCCACAGAAACCCCCATGGAGCTCATTCTATTAGATACACATGAGGTCATCATGGGTGAGAATCAAATTGAGAGCCATTGGGTTTTCTCTGTTCGGAACAAGAGTTCAGCGTACTCCTATCTGGGGCCTGCCCAGGCATTCATTTCTTTAGTCTTTTAGCTGTTTTTCTTTCTGCCTCTTTTGGGGAAGCATTTGCGAAGTTTGCCGGACTGTTTGTGATGGAGAAAACACTGTTCTGCTCAGTGTGCTTCCTGCTTCTGGGTCACAGTGGGGACTTTGGGAAGCTGCATAGTTCATGACTTGTTGGCTGGTGCCCACTCTCTGCTCATTTTCTCTGTTTGTCAGTGACTCAAGCTGCACATGTTCATCACTCAGGGACAGTCATGTTCTCAGTGGCTATCCCTGCTGAAACAGCCCTTGAAAATGGAACCAGCCTCAACCCTGTGACGGCGAGGCCAGAACAGAAAGTCAGGTGGTAAATAAATGAGAAAGTGGTGAAGTTAGTATATCTGAATGACCTATGAGACCCACAGGGCCAAGGTCACCTCCCACGGGTAACTCCTGCCTCTTGTCTTCAGTCCCCACACAGGAATTGAGTCAGTCGCCTCATGCGTGATTATACAGTCACACAGTTCTAACATCCTTGCGTTCTGAGCAGAGAAGGCCTGTTTGGAGTCCAATTACACTGCTCGACCTTGAACAAGCACCTTAACCTCTCTGAACGTTTCCTTATCTTCCTGCTGGACTTGATAATATCCATGCATTGAGTCCATGGTTTATTGATATAGTGCATGTGAAGGGCTCATCCAGCGTCTGGCAGTAAATACATAAGCAACATTTATTGCTGTTATAACTGAAAAATGAAGGGGCCTAACTTTAGCTCCAACACCATTAGTTATATGACAGAAAATGTTCTTGCCAATATTATTTTTACACTGTAGAAGGGAAGATGAGGTGGCCAATTGTTATTGAGACCTATTTCTGTTTACCTGTAGTTGCTACCTTTTGGTCTGCGATCCACGTGGTCAACAGTTTGAAACCATAGGTTGCTCTTCAGGAGAAAGGTGGGGTTTTCTACTCTTGAAAACAATTACAGGGCTGAGCCCCGGTGGCGTAGTGGTTGTGCGCGGGACTGCGGCTCACTGGGATGGAGGTTCAATTCCAGCTCCATAGGAGCAAAGGCTGGGCCTCTTACTCCCACCACCAGAGGGCAGTGATGCCCCACAAAAAAACACCAAAAAAAACCCCCCAAAACAAAAGAAAACAGTTACAGTCTCAGAACACAGACAGTTGTAGAGTCTGCATTGACTCAATGGCAGCACATTTGTCTTTTTGTTTCTATAGTATTCTCTTCCCAGGATCATAAGGGTTCAAAACCTGGAACTCCATTTCTTAGAATCCTCTGCCAGCAGGGTTCTGTTTTAGATTTTAAAGAATTAGACTAGGAGATTGAGGAAAGGAAGGGAAGTAGAAGTCACTGTCACTATTGAACCCCACCCCCTATAACTGCCTCCTGGTTTTCTTTATTCCAGCCCAGGCCTCCCAACCTCTTTGCTGTTTGTCAGACATTCAGACGCACTACCCCACTGGAGTTTTCCACTTCATCATCCTGCCACCTGAACTATCCTTTCTCTGTCCCCTGCTGAATCTGCATGGCTCTCCTCCTCCTCTCGTTCAGTTTCTGTCCAAATACTGCCTTCTCACTAATGTGTTCCTTAAGCACCTTACTTAAAATGACAAACTCACCCATCCTGGCACATCCTCTTCCCCAACCCCAGCTTCACTTTGCCTCATAATCTTTATCACTGTCTGGTGTGTCTCTCCCTCACGGCCTGTGTTTGTTCAGTATAGACTCTTCAGTCCTGGAATGCTGCAACGGGTTCAAATCTGTCACTCACTTTGCTGACTAAATAATAAATGCTGCTGCCCACCAGTGAGCTCTGTATGCATGGGATACTGGAGCTCTCCTTGAAGTCACTCATCAGAGTGCCATTTGCCTTGGTCCAGAATTGCTCTTACTTTTCCTCCCGTTCTTGCCATTCTGATCTGTGGGGGCATCTGTGTTGGATATGAGAGCCAATTTTCTGTAGTAGAGAGTGCAGATGGAGTTATCCGGATTGCTATGCACAGCAGGGAGACTTGGTCTGCCAAGCATTTGTAGAATCTGTGTCCTGGGAGCCAGTGATTTACCAAATGGGGCATGGGGGTCAGGGCTGCCTACCTTGACAGGAAGGATGATTTCATCATTGACAACATTGAAATTGCCAGCGAAAGGTGGCAATAGAAAGCAGACTGACTTTCAGTTCCTTTTCTTATTGTTTTTAAATTCATTACAACCAATGAAATGCATCTCCCATTTGCCTGCACACGAGCTGCTCCCATTGCTCAGTCCTTTGTACATTACAGACAGAAGTCGAGACCTTTCTGGGGAGGTGGGGTGACATTGACCTCTCTGACTAGGCGCTCCCTGTGACTGCACATTCATCATGTGGCACACTGCTCATTCCTGAAGAGGATTGGTTAGTGAGTATGAGCATTGATGCAGTTTGTAGATATGTTTAGTTCGTCCATTTCTTCCTGGTGAAGTGCTCTCCTTTCTAACTCCTAAAGTTCCACTTTTATTGGGAGGGGAAACTTGTGTATATTAGATGTCTACTGCTGCAAAATGAATCACTGCAAACCTAGTAACTTAAAACCACCTCATGTAAAAATCCTGTTGGTCAGGCATGTGAGCAGCTTAATGGGATCCTCTGCTTCTCATAAGTCTGAGAACAAGTCCTGCAAGTCTGCCTATGAAATAGTTGGCAAGATTTACCATTAAGAGTTTTACAGCTTTCATATACATTTTGTTTTGCTTTATAAAGCAAAGCTGATTGCTGTCATGAGCTGATTGATGTGTGGGCAAACTTTCAAATGTTATGTTCATCTTTCTTTCTGTTCTTTGTTTTGCAGAGATATTATGTAACTTAAAAAAACATTTTATTGGGGGCTCATACAACTCTTAGCACAATCCATACATACATCTATTGTAAGCAAAGCACATTTGTACCATTGATACCATCATCATTCTCAAAAAATTTTCTTTCCACTTAAGCCCCTGGTATTGGATCCTCCTCTTTCCACTCCCTCCCCCTTACCTTATGAACACTTGATAATTTATAAATTATTATTATTTAGTCGTATCAAATGCTGTTCAATGTCTCCCTACACCCACTTTTCCATTGTCCATATCCCAGGGAGAAGATTATACGTAGATCCTTGTAATTGATTTCTCCTTTATACTCCACCTTCCCTTAATCCTCCCAGAGTCACTACTCTCCCCACTGATGCTAGAGGAACCATCTGACCTGGATTCCATATGTTTCCAGTTCCTTTTTGTACCAGTGCATATCCTCTGGTCTAACTGGGTTTGTAAGGTAGAATTCAGATCATGATAGTGGGAGGGACTTAGAATTAGAGGAAAGCTGCATATATCATCGTTGCTACACTGTGCCCTAATTGGCTCATCTCCTCCCCACGAGCCTTCTGTAAGGGTATGTCACATCCCCTGCAGATGGACCTTGGGTCCTCAATATGCACTCCCCCTCATTTATAATGATATAATTTTTAGTTCTTTGTGCCCAATACCCAATTCCTTTGACACTTCATGGTCACACAGGCTGGTGTGCTTCTTCCGTGTCAGTTTTGTTGCTTCTGAGATATATAGCTGCTTGTTTACTTTCAAGTCTTTAAGACCTCAGACGCTATATCATTGATAGCTGGGCACCATCAGCTTTTTTCATCAGTTTTACTTGTGCACACATTTGTCTTCAGTGATTGTGTCAGGAAGGTAAGCATCAAGGAATTTAATAGAACAAAGTGTTCTTGCATTGAGTGGGGAGGTCCAATGTCCATCTGCTGCCTTAATACTAACCCTGTACATATATGCATATAGATCTATTTCCCTATTATATGTATATATTTACCTATGTTTGTGCCTGTAGTTAGACCTCTGTACATGCTCCTTGCCTCCCAGTTCTTTCCTCTGTTTCCTTCTACTCTCCTCTTGTCCCACCATCGTTCTCATCCTTCATTTGGATTTCAGTGATTTCTATTACATTACTCTTGATCACAGTTATTAGTTTCTCTATGATTCTAGCATTAGGTTGTCTGAAAGCCTTAATTTCTACTGGCCTGGTGAATTTCCTTCTTTGAATGTGCTAGTATTAATATTTATGTGGGACATTGGAGATTTATGCATGAATAAATACTCAGGAAGCATCACTGAATGAGAAATCGTCATATACATTATAATGAATTCATAATATATTGTATCATATTAATTGATCATTATGTATAGCGATAAGGTTTTGTGATTTTTTTCAGACTCTCAAACATTATGTATAAGTCACATTCTTTTTTATCACAGAATTAAAATAACACTTTTTTAAAAATGGCATAGTGAATTTGCTTCGAATCAACTATACCTGTTTACTTTAAAATGATTTTTGAGAGAACTGCCTCAATTGCAAACTATTTGCCTATGTTGAGGAATATTACTGCCAAAAATTACCATCACATGTTGAAAAGCTTATGTAGTCACAGCCATTACACCACGTTTGTCCTCAAAATTCATGGTTACATCTTACATGGTGACAGAAGCTCACGGAAAGATATCCAAGAAAACAAAATGTAAACCTTACAGAGTCCTTCCCCATCTTCAGCAGGTACTAAAAATGTCAGGTGAGCGTGATTGATGCTCAGGAGGATATCCTAGAAGTACAATCCTTTGAAGGCACTTTCTGATATTAAAAAAGGTAGCCAGACTTAAAAATTCATGTACTAGCTCATCTGAAGTTTAAACCTTGGCACTGACCACGTGTGATTAACAATAAATTTATGCCTGGATGAAAGATCAAGTGTGGGTTTAACATATTGATGAACAGAATAGTCTGCCTGTTTAGTTAGTGTCAGTCACTGGATCTTCTTAGGGTTTTTTAGATCACAAACTTTCTCATCTAAAAGATGCATTTCTGATACATTTTTTTTGGTTAGCTTTAACATTGATTAGAGGCCACATATTCTGTCCTTCTTCACCAAACACAAAATCCTCCTCTAGCAATTATCTCTTTCCCGATGAAGTACCAAAAAAGTGAGCCAAATATGGTTCCATGGTGATCCATGAAGTTTTCATTGACTAATTATTCCCACACATTTCTTCCTAGTCTGCCTGAATCGGACAGTGCTTCTGAAGTGTGTGCATCCTGGGTGACCCTGCAGGTGTTTGAAATACCAGTGGCATAGCTTCCTGCATCAGAGCCCAGTTTGGTGGGTCAGGGTCAGGGTCTGAAATTCTGCATTTCAAACAAAGTCTTGGAGGATGCTGTTTTTGCTGGTTTTTAGAACACACTTTGAGGGACTTAGAGTTTGAAAGAATGGCTTGATAATTCTATTAAAAGAAGTAGGAGGGAAATAAGCTTGATTTCTCTTTAAAAGTGTTTACTTTCTTAGTTATGAATCGATAAAACATTTGAAGGAAATGGGTGTTAGGACCTTACCATTAAAGAAATTCTCTGCTTACTTTAGATATCTGGCTAAAAATAGAGGTTTATACTCTCAGGAAAGAAGGACAATATTTGTCAGACCATAAGATGCACTTTTTCCCTCCAAACTGAGGGGAAAACAAGAGTGAGTCTTATGGTCCAAAGGTGTGGTACCCCAGAACATTTTAATATAATGGTACTATTTTGTTCAGAATATTTTTCTTGTTTTCCTGCTTTAAAAACTGGGTGTGTCTTACGGTCCAAAAATACGGTATGTAATTCTATAATTTTGAATTAGATTTCAATAATGTTGCTTAGAATATGAGAGGTGGAATCCTGGGTAGACTTATATTTTGGATGCTTTAAAAAAGGATAATATTTTGATTTTTTTTTTCATTTGGAGTCTTTTAAAAAGGAGATCAAAAGTGGCCATAAAACTCACTAGAGGTGAGGTGAAATAAACACCACTAACCAATACAGTGATATTTATATCGAACTGTAGTGATAACCCTAAAATTTACAGTTCAAATATCACTATATTGAAGCATTGTTGTGCTCAGAAAAGCAATAGCCAAAATATTTCAACATAAACAACTAAATGTAATTTAATTTACACTGGTGTAGAGTTGTAAAGTATGGGTTTTTTAGTTCTCAGATATTGTTCTGTTTTTGTTGGTATTGCTGGTTTTACTTTTAAACGTTAAGCATAAAAGGAAAGTCTTAAAGATTGTTACACTCAATTCTCAAAAGCTGATAAAGGAGTTCTGTCAAGATGGTACCCGGATGGGCAGCCCTCATTGGGAGCTCTGTCATGAGCCTGTCACCCAGGAGGTCAAGTGAGAAAATTTGGGTGCATGAACTGGCTCCTGCAGCAACCTGGAGCACTTCCCCAGTTCAGTAAGCGACCTCACCCCTCTCCAGCCCTGTTCTGGATCCCCAGAGATCTGTAGCCTGGTGTCAGGTATTTCCAGGTCCATAGCCCCAGAAGCCTGACTAGACCCTGGCTACAGTCCACCTGCAGTAAGTCTAATTGTGAACAATCCCCCATAACACCAATCGCCAGTCATCTTCCCCCCACTGCAGTTGGAACCCTCTCCCTGACCCCCATGTGGCTTGAACACCTGCCTGCGTCCAGGCTTCACTTACCTTACAACTGCAGCCCAAACATGTGGCCAAGACTGCCAGGCGTCCATATGGGGCTCCAACAGCCATGTATGGACAACTCCAACACTTATGCAGCATCAGGCCATGAATTAAAGAAATCATTTTATTGGAGGCTTGTACAACTCTTATCACAATCTATACATCCAACCACTGTTAAAGCACATTTGTACATGTGTTGTCCTCATGATTCTCAAAATATTGACTTTCCACTTGAACCTTTGGTATCAGCTCCTCATTTTCCCTCCCTCCCCACTCCCACTCCCTCATGAATAATATATAAAATATTATTTTGTCATATATTACATGGTCCGATTTCTCTCCTCCACTTTTCTGTTGTCCCTAGGGAGGAGGTTCTAAGTAGACCTTTGAAATCATTCCCCCCTTTCTACCCCACCTTCTCTCCACCTTTCTTGTATCGCCACTCTCACCACCCGTCCCGAAGGGATCATCTGTCCCTGATTCCCTGTGCTTCCAGTACTTATCTGTACCAGTGTAAACCCTCTAGCAGGATTTGTAAGGTAGAATTGGGATCATGATAGCAGGGGGGGGGGGGGGCAGGTAGGGGGGGTAGGGAGTAGGGAGGAGGCATTGAAGAACTAGAGAAGGTTATATGTTTCATCATTGCTACACTTCACCCTGACTGACTCATCTCCTCCCTGCGACCCTTCTGTAAGGGGATGTCCAGTTCAGGCTGTGACTCTTAAATCCATGGCTGGATCCCCCCACAGTGCCTGACTGTAGCTCTTGAAACCACGGTCAGAAATCATCTGTTGTACACTGATAGACTAGCCGATAGGTCACCCCTGGAACAGTGGTTCTTCCACTGATACATCCCAGAATGGCGGCTTCTCTGCTGGACCTCTCCCATTCTGAGAATGCCCTGCTGGAATGTCTGCAACTCTGCAACCCTGCAGTGTCTCTGCTGGGCCTCTCTTGGCCTTGAGACTGACCTGAAGAAGCACTGTGACCTTGTGGCTTCACCTCTTCCCGCATGGGGACTTACCTGCAGAGCTACTGTGACCTCACAACTTCTCTGCTGGGCTACCCCCAGTTTCAGGCCTCACTTGTGAAGCTGCCACAGCTCCACAACTTCCTATGCAGACCCCTCCAAGCCACATGATACCCTGGTGGGCAAACACGCCTCAGGGGTCTCCCATTGACCCAGACCAGACCTATATTCCCTCCCTCGAGCCCCACCTAGAGTTGTTCCTCCATGGATTTTACCAGGCTCATGGAACACAGTCTGGGCTGCTCTAATCCCTGGACTTCTTTATGGAGCCCCCTCCTGAACCCACAATTCACCTACCAGGAAACCGTGATACCACCCCCCATAGGGCCATTGTGATCTTGAGGTTCATATAACTTGTAGCTCCTGCCCCACAACTTCCCTGAGGACCTGACACAGATCTATAACCTCCCCCGCCCCACCTGGTCTGATCCTTGGCTCCTCCACCGCATGCCATGCCCCAGCGACTTCTTGGCCAGCTCAGACCATACCTCTGGCCATATTACCAGCCCATAGGACTGGCTCAGTGGCCTAACTTCCCCACCCTTTATTACAGTAAGCCACAGGTAGTCCCCCAAATTACTCTTACCACTCGCACACAGAGAAAGATCATATCCCAGATATATGCCACCAAGCTCCACCAAATCGATACACAAACAGCAACCTACATCACCTCCCTCAACAAGAAAACACAAGAGACAAAACACAATGCCTGAAGAATTTCTAAACTTAACTACACTCAAAAGAAGATGCAGACATTGATCTGCCACAAAAAGAACCCTTCAGGACACTGCTTGGAGTCAAACAAGGTGTGAGAGCGTCAATGCAAAATAAGGGCAGAATGATAGAGGAGGTGAAGTCTGCCGTAGAAGGAATGAGGCCCACTCATTCAAGAGCTATGCAAGGGACTAGGTGAATAAAAAAACAAGGTAACAGACATCACCAACACACCCAAGGAGGCAGAGGCTGGGGAGAGGGGCCAGTCTACGCAGCCTGCATGAGAGCAAAGTAGGAAGGAAAGAAAATGAGGGAGCGACTAGACCCCAGTCTGGTGCACCAAGCCTGAGGACAACAGAGCACCTAAGGCACAGAAAGGGTTGACAAAAGCTCAAGATATCATGTGCCCTCAGGAGAGCATAACAATATAGAATGCAACTCTGAGGGCTCAGTGTGGGGAGTCAGTCTGGTTTGAACCCCCATAGTGGGGAATCCAAGAAGGGAACATAACAGATCAGCAATGTTTTAGTCCGAGTAGACTAGAGGAACAAATTTCATAGACACGCATATAGATATAAGGAAAAGGTTTATATATAAGAGGAACAGGACATTGAGCCCAGTCCAGTTCAAAGTCATAAGTCTGATATGAACCCATACGCCTGAAATCAATGTATAAAGTCTCCTTCCGACTCACGAAGTCACAGGTCAGTGGTTGCAGAATCCCGGTGCTGACAGGGATCTCCACATGGCTCCTCGCTTCCGGGGTTCAGGGTCCATCAACAGCAGAAGCAACTCCTCACTGGCAGAAGTGTCCATGTGGCCATCCCAGCTTCAGAGGTCTGGCTCCATCAGGGCAAAGCCATGTGGTCTCTCCGCCGGCTTCTCCAGCTTCTCGGACATTGCCATCTTGTCTTGTCTGTGATTAATCATCTCTGAGAAATAACTCCTAACAACCAGAGAGATAGCTTCTCATCTTCACAAGGAAAATATCGTGAGATTTCCCAGACTTATCTGAAGAAAGCCATGCCCACACGGAGGCCTCATTGGCTACTCCATGGCTATCTCCAGATTGACAGGCTAAACTCCACCCCTACATTTCAATCATAAAATTAACATAAGCATGTGACTGCCACAAGCAACAAGAGAAAAGTCACCAAGACACTGAAGAATCCTGAAAACAGACATCAGGATTTGAGGGGCAGTGCCCAGAGCTCCATCAGATCTGTGGGGAGATAGTCATAAAGGTCAACCAACAGACCCAGAGCTATGTATGGCTTCTCTCTCTCTCTCTCTCTTTTGTCTTTTCTGATACCTGGTTTCCTTTTTTCTAGTCCTATCTTTATTTCTGTTATCTCTATCTATATAAGATTGGCATGAGATGTGAACCCGAGGAGAAAGCAACAGGACCAATGGTTGTGTGTGTGTGTGGGGGGGAGGGGCTTGGAGGAAGAGGGCTGGGAGGAAGGGAGTGGTGAGCAAATACAGTCATGGATAGGGGAAAAACTAGGGATCTAAAATTGAGAGTGAGAAGAGTGTAGATTCCTGGAAGGGTTGGAACAGCTGTAATCTAGCCAAGAGGAACTACAGAGAAGCAAACAAGGGTGACCATGATAGTAGGGCAGGAGGAAGATAAGAGGAAATAGAGGAGAGAATTAGGAAGCAAAACTATTGAGATACAAATATAGACATGTACATATGTAAATGTATTGATGTATAAAAACTGGAGTGTTGGCCTATGTATATATATTTATAAGACAATGCATTGAGGTAGTGGATGGACTTTGAGCCTCTACTCAAGTTTGCCCTTAATACAAGAACACTCAGTTCTAACAATGGGGCAATGGGTGATGCCCACCTTCCCCACATGACCATTGAAGACAAACTAGGTGCATAGCAAATGTGGCAAAGAAGGCAGATGATGCTCAACTATTAAAAGGTACCATGTCTGGGATCGTAAAAACTTGTAGTCAAACAAGTGACCATCTAGTAGAGAATCAACAAAGCCCACATGAAAGCACACCAGCCTGTGTGATCATGAGGTATCAATGGAAACAGGCATCAGAAGTTCAAAAATAGCCTCATTGAAGTGAGGGAGTAGGGTTGAGGTAGAGATCCATAGCCCATTGAGGAGAATTGGACTTTCCAGAACAAAGGGGCCACACAGAAGAAGTGATACATTCAGGGGGCAGTATAACACCAATGAAACACACAATACTTCTCTAAGTCCTTAGTCCTTCCCCCACTATGATGATCTCACAAACTCAGCTAGTCTAGCCTACATACATCGGTATAAACAAGACTTTTCAATTTATGGAATTCAGGATAGCCAAACCCTTCACAAACAGTAACAGGAATAATGACTTCAGGAGGGTAGCAGATAAGAAGAGAGGAAGGGGGAACTGATAATGATGGTAGTGAAATGAGCCCCCTAGAGGGGGGCGAATATCAGACTGTAGGTTGAGCTAGAAGGGGTGGTATAATCTATGCATAAATAACAACATAATATATGAAGAGTTTGCAAGGGTGGCAGGTTGGGGGAGAGAGGACAAAAAGAGGAACCGATATTAAGGGGCTTATGAAGAAAGACAATGTTTTGAAATGGTTGGTGGATATATTTGTGCATATCCATTTAATATAATGGATGTATGGACTGTTATATGTAAGAGCCCCCAAGAAACTGAGTTATTAATAACTTAAAAAAAGCAGATGAAAATTAGAGTATCTAAATTCCACCATTTTTGCTAATGGGAATCCTAACAAAAGAGCTGATGAAATTCCTACAAAGGTACCTTGGGGAATATATCTAGAATTTGTACATGCTCAAGTCCTTTTATCTGTAGGAAGGGGATCATTGTTAATACTGAGGCTGACACACACACACACACAAATCACGTTGAGATGAAAATGATGATGCTTATTGAAATAAGTACATATTTTTATGAGACTGACCCCCTGCTTACTGCGCTAAGAAGGCACACTGAGCACATATTTTTAAAAACACTTTTTTTGTATATGACAAAAATCTTTAAGTGTAAGCTTGTTTAGCCTATATACCACCTTTTGACATCGTTATCTGTATTTTCTAGTCCAGGAAGCCAAAGCTTAGGTTTGTAACTCAAGAAGGCAGAGGAGGTTTTGGATCTGGACCACCAAGAGCCCAACCTGGACCTTTCCTTGATGTATCATTGTTGTACCACAGTGATAGAATCCTGGTTGTAATGGCACTATTGAAGTTCTGTGGTCAATGTGTCATTGGCCTTTTTCTGTCTTCTCTCTAGGACTATTTTCATCTACCAGTATTTTTCACTGTACCAGCCACACCTTAGACAAAGTACATTTCAACTATTGATTCCCTTGGTAGAAGATGGCAGATCAAAGCTTTAGTAAAAGATTAAAATCTATCAGGAAACAGATACCTATAATGAAAGAACAGAATTGAAAGGACTAGGCTGAGACCCAGTGGTGTAGTGGTTGTGCACGGGACTGCAGCCCACTGGGATGGAGGTTCAATTCTAGCTCCACAGGAGCAAAGGCTGGGCTTCCTACTCCCACCACCAGAGGGCAGTGATGCCCAAAAAACCAAAAAAAAAAAAAAAGAATTGAAAGGACTACTGCAATACCTTTGAACTCCTTGAATTACTGTGGCTCTTTTAGCAACTCCCACCAAATGACTGGGTGGGACTGTGCAAATTGGGTGAATTGGACTCTCATGAGGGAGATCAATTAGTTTTGCCAGTCCACTGGGTATTAAGTGAGCCATCTCAGAAGCAGGAATGGGGCCTCTCACGGCCATCAAGTGAGAGCCATCAGCATAACATGTCTTGGCTCTTGAGGTTCTTAAATGTAGATGAGCAGGGGCAGTAGGGGGAGTGGCACAAAGCAGAGTGGGGGGTTTACCAACTCCCAGAGTTAGTACAGGTGAGTACTCTTGGGCATCAGCACTAGAGGAGTGTTGTACTACTTGCCCCTACAGAGAAGAGAACAAGGGGCCATGTACTGAGAGGTCAATAGTCTTGACATGTGTCAGTCATGGCTGTAGAAGAGGTGCTGTGGATAAAAGAACTGTATCCTTAACAATTCTGATGCTGATTTGTAACCTATTGGCTTCCTTAATCAACCCTATATTTGCAAGTATTGTATGGTCTTTGAGTTCTGTATGCCCACTGCAATACACTTAGCAGAGAAGTAGAGTGCTATTGGAGGCAGAATTTGTGTCAGAATAGGGTTAAAAAGGCTAGAGATTGGAGGCATGTGTGACCTCTGCCTCAGGAATTGGCTTTGAGCTGATGATAACTTTGATTCCTCTTCTCCATTGTGAAGTCAGAAAAGGTCGTCTTAACTACATTATTTTTTTGCAGCTACATTTAATGTGGGAGTTAATTATAAACTTAGAATGGCAGAAAAAAATGGAGATTTGAGAGTAGACATGGGTTAACATCCCAGTTTCAGGATTTATGGTTTTATAGGATGGCAGGTTAGATGGGACTCATAAATATACACTCCAAATTCCAATGGAGATATAAAAAGCATGAAAAATGACAATGGAAATTAAAGAGACAATTTGTCATTCAAAATCTGGCCTGACTTCCATTAGCTGCATAATTGAAAACAAATTATTGAGATGCATTTCCTGGGTGGGATATCCTGTGGTCCCTCTCTGTAGAAGTGATACAAAACTGTAAGTTGTCCCCTCTCTGTATTCTCCAGGATAAGAACAGGATAACAAGGAACCACACAGTTAGAAAAAAACCAATGCTATTAAATACTTATATAAGCAATACTCTCTGAGCCAGGCAGCCAGAGTCTTCTGGTCCCAATTTTGAGCCTGTCAAACTCCAAACAATGGCTTTCTCTCACTCTGTAATCCATGTAGTGAATTCCATTATATTATAGGAAGGAGTAGAAGCGTGAAAAAAAAGTGCATTGCATTATGTATTATGGGAGAAATGCCTTAGTAAGCTGAAGAAAAGCAATGAAAACGGAGATGGAGTTAAGCAGAATACTAAGCACTGAATACAGAGGGCGGGAGAAACCACCAGATTGAGGAACAGCAGCTCCAACATCAGCTGGTCTCCATCGATCATCACCATATGAATATCTCCTTGCTAGGAATTGTAAATGAAGATAAACAAGAACTCACTCTATATTTAGACACATCAAGACAAGCAGGAGCATCCAAATATGAAGGGGAAGAGGGGCAACCCACCCAAGCTGTCTGATGACAAACACTGAACTTGCATTGAAAGATGAGTAAACAGGGAGAAAAATAAACACAGGAGGCAAATAAAAAGATATCACAACACAAGAAAATGTGGTATGCTAACTTTTTTTTTTAGAAACAAACCTTTATTTCTTTTCATAGTGGTGGTTCAGATTATGATGTCAAAGATCACAGATGGGACAAAAGGGCAGCAAAGAGACAAAGAAGTAAGTTTGGGTTTGTTTCCACTAGCTGAGGCTGTTTAGTTACTGGACAGGAATTTAGAAAGAATAGAAGCCATAAATAACTGGTTTTGAATAGAAATGTACAAAAGGACTTCAAAAAGTTTGTGGAAAAATAGAATTGAGGAATAATGTAACTTTCAACAAATTCTTGAAATACCCTGGAATTAGTGATCAGAATTTAGACCTATGCTCTGGGAAAGTATCAGAAAACTCCAATTATCTGAGGTTTATGTTCTTTAATCTTGGTGGAATGGGAACTCAAAATAGATATTTGTGTTAGTCCGGGTAGACCAGAGAAACAATTCATAGACACACATATGAATATAAAGGTAAGGTTTATATACAAGAGGAATAAGACATTAAGAAAGCATCCTAATCCAGTCCAGTCCAAAGTCATAAGTCCAATATTAACCCATATGCCCAATATCAGTCCATAAAGTCTCCTTCCAACTCACAAAGTCACAGGTCAGTGGGTACAGAGTTCCGGCACTGGCAGGGGTCTCCCCATGGCTCCTTGTTTCCAGGGCTCAGGGTCCATCAACAGCATCCAGTGGGGGCAGAAGCAACTCATCACTTCCAGGGGACCCTTGTGGCCTCTCCAGCTTCAGAGGTCTGGTTCCATTAGGGTAAGGCCATGTGGCTTCTCCTTCAGCTCCTTCAGCTCCTTGGGCACTGCCATCTTGTCCATAGTTCATCGTCTCTAAGACTAACTCCCAACAACTGGGGAGATAGCTTCTCATCTCCATGAGGGAAATATCATGAGATTTCCCAGAAATCTCAGGAGAAAGCTATGCCCACACAGAGGTCTCATTGGCTACTCACTGGCTATCTCCAGATTAACAGGCTAGACTCCACCCCTACATCTCAATCATGAAATTAACATAAGCACATGACCATCACAATGCTACATCAAATTATTAAAAATTGCTATAGAGTTATATTCATTTGCATAGCTGAAACGAAGACCTAGATCAGCAGTCCTCAACGTGTGGGTCGCAACCTGTTTAGGCTTTGGAGGTCTAACAACTCTTTCACGGGGGTCACCCAACTGGTAACAGTAGCAAAATGACAGTGATGAAGTAGCATGGACATAATGTTATGGCTATAATGTTCACCACCACCTGAGGAACTGTATCAAAGGGTCCTGGCATGAGGAAGGTTGAGGACTACCGATAGATGAATAATAGGTACGGGGACGATAACACACAAACAAAACGCTCTGCTATTGCGTTGATTCAAACTCAGAGACCCCAGGTAGGGTTTCCAAGGAGGTGGATATTTATGAGAGACGGCAGATTCATCCTCCTCTGTGTAGCAGCTGGTGGGCTCAGCCTGTAGACCAGGCCATTTAGCCCCTGTCTAACTCACAGCGCCACCAGGATGTTTATCTTATTGTTGCTCTCGTATCCCAACCTTAACTGAACCAGTCGGCTTTTTGCTCCATGAAAACTCAAAAACCTCAACTCACTGTCATCACGGTGCCGCCCCCGAGTGACCCTCCAGGACAGAGTGAAATAATCCCTGTGGGTTTCTGAGATTCTAACTCTTTACCGGCCTAGAAGGCCTCCTCCTCTTTGGATCTGTTGACCATGTACTTAGTAGTAGGCAATATTCTAAAATAAGTGCAGGCAGTTTATATTGATCACTTGATGCCGCTCTCCAAAGTAACTGGAGACAACACAGTTTACGGTTTGCTATGTATAAAGACCTGAAACTTGATCTGTTAACATAATTCAGGTTCAATCGTTTGGCAATAAGGACTTGAAAGTCGAAAATAAAATACACACTTACCGGCCTCATCTATGTCTACAGTCCTATGAATCAGGGCTTTCTCACTGCCACAGAGTCCATGGGGACCCATGGTGGCCCCAGAGGACAGAGGTGAACGGCCCCACGAGTTTCTGAGGCTGCAGCTGTGTACAGCTGTTTATGCAAGAAGAAAGTCCAGTCTTTCTTCCAAGTTGCTGCCGGTGCTTTTTGAATCGTTACTCTCTCAGATCACAGCCCAACACATGACCACTAAACCACCAGGGGGCCTAGGAATTGGGGCAACCTAATGGTAGAAAACCAGAATTTCCTCTAATGAAAGCACACTTGCATGTTAATTCCTTGACCTTGGGATAAGGAGGACCAACAGAAAGGTCATTTGTTTATCTGAAGAACCCTTTCTAAAAGCAGGCACATTTTAAGCTGCTTTGGGATCAAAGAGAACGTTGGGGAGAAGCAGCAGCTTCCAGGCCCACGGAACACTTTGATGTCAATCGTTTGTCCCTGGAGATGAGTGAGAAGCAGTCAGTCTGTGAGAGCCCATCTTAGCATCTCTGCTGTGCACCCCCTCCGGAGGTTACATTTTTTCAACAAACTTTGTGAGACAAAAAATTCAAATGAGGATGTGTGACTTTTTATTAGTACCTCAGGAAAATAAAAGTCAACGGGACGGGTGGTATTATTTATTTGTTTCTACAATTTCCTTCAGACAGAGAGCAAAACAAAACAGAACATTTGCTTCAGACTTTTACTCACCTTGCTAAAAGCTGCAGAAGATCTCTCTCTGTTGTTCTTTTAAAAGTTGTCTGTATAAAATATCACCTTGTGCATTCAGATGACGGTTCCCATCTTAACATTCTTTAAGGAGCCTCGCATTTTGTTTGGAAATATTTTATTTCAATGCTTTTTTCACTCTGCAGTTCTAAGGTCTGCTGATGTGCTGTGTCTTGGGCTGACTCTGTAGAGAAAAATAAGCTACAGTGTCTTTCTCCAAGGAGCTCCCAGCCCCTTTGGGGAAACAAATGGAAACATAGGTAATTATTGTTCCATGAAATATAGGCAGTCCTTGGATTACCAACTCGGGCCTCACGGACAACTCCTATTTGCCCTTTAATGTTATGTAAATTTACTCTCACTTTGAAATTGTTGTACCAGTCCCTACTCTCAAGGAATTCTTCATTATAATCATCTTCACTTGTGGCATGTGCAGCTTTTAAATGATTTTTAAAGGCTTCTAGCTCTTTTTTTTTTTTGCACTGAAGTAAGATTAAACCAAAACCAAAGACACCTGTTCTGACTCAACTCAAGGTCCGCCTGTCAAGTATTTTGATAGGACTTGTAATCTACCTAAATATGGAAACCTCCAGCCACTGCTGATATTTAGTGGCAGTATTCTGCACCCTGTGGCATTCATTTTGAACTTTGGTCTCTATCAGAGGTACTCTTTAAAGAGGCCTCGCATTTCTCTCCTTTCCCATTATGATAGTGCCAGTGCAGAATTCCCAGGGGCAGAATTATTCAGGATCCAGGTTGGAGAAAGACAGACAGAGAGGAAGAAGTCATTACCAGAAGCAGACTACATTAGTGAGAACTTAACATTTCAGGGCACCTACTGGGAATTCACCTGGTGCTTGGTTTTTCACTACTGTGAATTCATGAACAAGGAATGAAATAAATGCAAATTCACTCCGAAAGAGGCTACTGAAGGCATACCATGCTCACAAGCTTGCCCCTCCTTCATTCCAGGGAAGGCCAAAAAAATCTTTTAGATTGTCCTAGATCTTAGTAAGATATCAAAATATTGCTAACAAGAGTCAGAGCTATTGTGGGAAAGGAAGAGGTAACGGCAGATCTCTTGTCTTTGAGATCAATGGTACCATGTGGCCACAAAGAGCAATATCAGAAATAGAGACTGAGAGGCATGACTTCCCCACTATCCTCAGCTGCTGCACAAAACAGAGTGGTTTATGATGACAGCAATGCATTGCTTACAGTCGTGGAAGCTAGAAGTCTGAGATCAGAGTGCTAGTCAAATCAACTCCTGACACTTTGATGGACGATCTGTCTTGAGATTCTCTCCTAGATTCTGGCAGCTCCAGGGCTTCCTTGACCTCCATTACATGAGAGTCTTTCTTTGCCTTTCTGTTTCTGAATATCCTCTCTCTTCGAAGGACAGCAGTGATATGGGATGAGGCCTCATCCTACTCCAGGATGGCTGCATGTTAATCTAACGAATACCATTGTCAAAGGCCCTATTTCCAAACCAGGCCAAGTTCACATTACCGTGGTTAGGACATCCATATCTTTTTTTTTTCCTTTTAAGTGGGGATAAAGGCACAGGATAGGAGGACACAATTCAATCCATAGCATCTACTCCAAGCTGGACATCCATGAGTCTCTTATTCAAGGGGCAAGGAAAGATGAGGGAGAGACTTTCTAGATGACTGATGCTGACTTTCACGTGAATTTTGGCAGCTGGGTCACTGAGTTGGTCCTAAATCTGGGTTTCTCCAACTTGGCACTATTAGTATCTTGGGACAGGTAGTCTTGGTTGAGGCCCGATTTTGTGCACCCTAGTATTTCTATACTTAGCAGCATCCTGATCCTCTGCCCACTGGATGCTAATAACACTTACTCACACTCCAACCCCTTTGCCCCCAGTTATGACAACCCTAAATGTCTCCAGGCATCATCAAATGATAAGTTGAAGAAAAAAATTATCTTCAGTTTAGACTACTGTTCTAAATAAAGAGGGACAAATAAAAGGGGCGGGGGAGGGACAGTTTGAACCTGAGGTTTATGGAACTGGTTACACCTCAGGAACAAGAAATGTGCTGCAGGTGTTTTACAGATATCGTTAGCAGTCTGCTGATAGAGACCAACTAACCGGGCCCCCAAAGAGAGACTCCAGTGCAAATGGAATGAGATTTGGTGAAAAGCATCAGCAATATTTGTTCAGTGAGAGGAGATGAAGCAAACTGAGCTGAAGCCATTAACCTTTAGTGAAGACTTTTCACTATCTCGCTAATGAGGGACAGACAACTCGACATTTAGCTCCCAAATGAGTGTTCCTTATTATTTTTATGTTTATACTCACAAAGCAATTGTGGGAAGTTTTTAATAGAAGAACATGTTTGATAAAGAAATTTGTTGTTGTCCTTATAGAATCTTTTTTTTCCCTTTCAGGTCCTTGGTTGCCGGTGGATGCTCCACCGCTTCCCTCCCACCCCACCCCCGAGCCCCACTGTGAGGCTCGATAATGACCCTTCCACAGGTTCACCTATGGAAACCTTGTTACGACTTTTACTTCATCTAAAATTCAACCATCTTCTTGGTGCTCACCCAGGGCAGAGGTCTTCACTAAGCTCTCCAATCCGTAGTAGCGACGGACAGTGCGTACCAAGGGCAGGGACTTAATCTACACAAGCTTCTGATCCGCACTTACTGGGAATTCCTCATTCATTCATGGGAAATAACTGCAATCCCTGATCCCCATCATCAATGGGGTTCAACGGGTTACCCGTGCCTGCTGGTGTAGAATAGGTACACGCTGAGCCAGTCGGTGTAGCACGCATACAGCCCCGGACATCTAAGGGCATCACAGACCTGTTATTGCTCAATCTCGGGTGGCTGAATGCCACTTGTCCCTCAAAGAAGTTGGGGGACGGCAACCGCTCAGGGGTGACGTAACTAGTTAGCATGCCAGAGTCTCGTTCGTTATCGGAATTAACCAGACAAATGGCTCCACCAACTAAGAACGGCCATGCACCGCAACCCACGGAACTGAAAAAGAGCTATCAGTCTGTCAATCCCGTCCATGTCCGGGTCGGTCCTTATAAAATTTTTGATTAAAGGATACCTTTTAGTTCCTCAAACCCTGGTAGCGTAGTGTATTACAAATTGGGCTGCCAACCACAAGGTCAGCAGTTCAAAACCACCCGCTGCTCCGTGGGAGAACAATGAGGCTTTGTGCTCCTGTCAAGAGGTACAGTCTCAGAAACACACATGGGGCAGTCCTGTCCCATCTGAGTCGGAATGGACTTGTGGCAGTGAGCTCGATTTGGTACTAACCAGTCTTAGGGATCGTGGTGGTGCCGTAGATGACACAGGGGCTGCTAGTATCTTATCCAGAAGTTTAAAAGCCCCAGCCGCTCTACCAGACAAAGATAAGACTTTCTGCTTCCTGTAAGATTTAAAGACTTAAAAACCCAAAGGGACAGTTCTATTCTACCCTGTAGTCTCTAAACCAGAATTGACTTGATGACTTATCAATGACTTGATAAGTGTTAGAAACTCTTATGAATCCTGTGGGCAAGCTCCAACTTAACCCTAGAATTGAGTACTTAGTGCTTGGGTTTCCAAGAACAAAATCTGGTGAGAAGTGAGTCACAATTTGGATAAGTGTTGCTTCCATCTGTTCTGTGTGTGACAGAAGCCTATGAGGAGGACTATTGTTTGATACAGTTGATATATGGATTGATATAAGAGCTGGAAGAGCCCCACTAAAATTATTTATTAAAAAATAAACCCAGCGCATTCTTTATTGCACACACACTTTGCAGGCCTCTCTTTTGTGTTGTATTCCCCACTGAAAGCTGACTTGGGTGTTTATCAGAGGATCTCCATGGGACCCCAAAGAGGATAGAATCCATAGGGTGACTGAGGTCCTCACTGCTATAGGCATGCTTGTCCCTGAGCCTTGAACAAGCTCAGCATCAATTTCCAAAGGGTGCCCTTCCCAAGAGTCTTTCTCTGGAGCCCATCTCTCCATCAGGATATTTGGATTTCTATATTACTATTATTTTTTTCCTTCTGAATTATTCTCACAGAAATTGATCATGAGAGGAGACTCCAAAAATGATTCAGTCATACCTCGGAGATTCTCAGGTGTGATTGCAGACCTTCACAGAAATAAAACAAATATCACAATGAAGTGAGCCACATAAATTCTGAGGGTTCCCAGGGCATATAAGTTACGTTTGCAAGATTCTGCAGCTAACTGCAAGGGCAGCAAATGTTCAAACTACCAACAGATCCACCAGAGAAAGACGAGACTGTCTACTCCTATAAAAGAGTCATAGTCTGCTTTCAGATTAATATGAGTCCCAATCAACTAAATGGCAGTGAGCTGGTATTCTTTTTTTTTCTGGTTTATTTTTATCCCCCATCCCAACCATTTTGCTGGCACATGATTTACAATTGGCACATAATAAAATCTGGTAGTTCAACCCCTCAATCATATCAAGAGGTATGGTACAATCAGCACACTATCAATCCTAGAGTATTATTACCTCTTGAGGAACCCTGGTGATGGCACTGGCTAAGTGTTGGACTGTTTACCATAGTGGAATATGGGGTGCTCCACAGACTAAAGATGAAGCAATCTTCTCTGATAAAGACTTACAGTAGCCTTCAAAGCTATATAGTCTGAATCAACTCGATGGCAGTGAATTTTTTATCTTTTCTTTTTAATAAATAATTTTAGTGGGGCTCTTCCAGCTCTTGTAACAATCCATATATCAACTGTATCAAACAATCGTCTAACCAGATTTGTAAAGTAGGACTGGGCTTATGATAGTGGGATGAGGGGTAGTGGGGGAGGAAGCATTAAAGAACTAGGGGAATGGTGTGTGCTCTGTTGGTGTTATATCACACCCTGGTTATCGCATTCTTTCATTGTGACCCTTCTGTGAGGGAATATCCAATTGTCTGTGGATGGGCTTTGGGTCTCCACTCTGACCCCCATCATTTGCATGGATATATGTGTTTGTTTTGAGTCTTTGGATGCCTGATACTTGATTCCATTGACACCTCATGATCATACAGGCTGGTGTGCTTCTTCCAGGCTGGTGGGTTGGCTGCTTCCCTGTTAGATGGCTGCTTGTTTAACTTCAAACCTTTAAGACTCCAGATGCTTTATCTTTTAATAGTCTAGCACCATCGGCCTTCTTCACCACATTTGCTTATGCGTCCATTTTCACTTCAGCAATCGTGTCAGGGAAGATGAGCATCACAAAATACCAGGTTATTAGAACAAAGTGTTCTTGCGTTGAGGGAGGACTTGTGTTGAGACCCAATACCTGTGTGCTACCTTAATACTTAACATTTATAAATATAGGCACATTGTCCTCTATATCATTATATATTAATATATTTACAAATGTGTCTATATTTATACATCTATAAATGTATCTTGACTCCTAGTCCTTTCCTTTACTTCTTTTTACTTTCCTCCTGTCCCACTATCACGTTTGACCTTCATTTGGCTTTCTACTTTCTCTCGGCAATATTGCACTTGATCAAACCCCATCAAGCAGTCTACGCCCTGCTCACCATTGATTTTAGAACTCTATTGTTCCCATGTCCCTGGGTTTCTTGACTCTATCCCTCCACCCTTTCTCCTACCTTCTCTCCAATGTCCCCTTGAAGCTGTTGTTTTCTCCTCAGGATTGGTTATTCAGCCTATGGATAGACATGAGAAAAAGAAAAAAAAGGGGGGAGGGAGAGAAAAAAAAAAGGAAGACAATTTAAATAGTTTCAGGACTGTCTGCTGAACTGGTGAAGTGCCACACCTTATCCACCAATTCTGAGGTCTATGTTAGCATTCTTTGGGCACGTCCTTGCTTTGCTCCCTTTTGCTCTGTTGTGCTCTCTTTGTGTTTCTTTCCAATGTGTGTGTGTGGGTGGGGTGGGTCAGACCGGACACACTTCCCACACTATGTCTTCCGTGCTGTCCCCGGTGCCCCTGTAGGTCAGTGAGAGAGCGTGCATCTCCTGGTGGAGCCAGTCCAATGGTTCTTTCTGTGCATTGGCTGCTCCAAGCAGGAATATTGTCCTTGAAACTTCTTGAGCCAGGGTGTGACTCTCTCTCTCTCCATTTTAGTTTGTTGTGGTCTAGAAAGACCCTCTACTCTCAGCAGCGAGTATTTGGTTCTCTTTTTAATAGTCTATTAAATGGGTAGGAACATATCTGAAACTGAAAATCTTGAGAAAAAATTCAAGCTTCAAAT
The DNA here is from genome assembly GCA_004026705.1 of Nesogale talazaci. Lineage (NCBI taxonomy): Eukaryota > Metazoa > Chordata > Mammalia > Afrosoricida > Tenrecidae > Nesogale > Nesogale talazaci. The sequence continues at coordinate 78,458 of PVJH01001456.1, forward strand.
TAAAATTTTGATATATTCTATAGGCAACACATTGAATGATGAGGAAGCATCAAGAAAATATAGAAAGAATTCACAGAATCACAGTGCCAGAGAGAACTAGTTGTTGAGCCACCATTTCAGGAGGAAGTATATGAGCAAGAACCACTGGTGCTGAAGGAAGACATTCAAGCTGCCCCAAATGTAGTAGCCAAAACACAGGGTTTCAGGAAATGATGCAATAACCATTGAACTGTTTCCAAAATCTGAAGAAACACTGGAAGCACTTACTTGTCTATGCCAGAAACTTTGGAAGATAGCTACATAGAGAACTGACTGGAAGAGGTGTATATTTATGGCCATTTCAAAGGAAGGTGACCCACAGCATGCGCAAACTACAGAAGGATATTGCTGATATCACACACAAGTAAAATTTTGCTTAAGGTCATCCAACAAGGGTTACAGCAGCACATGGACAGGGAACTACCAGAAGTTCAGGCCGGATTCAGAAGAGGTTGTGGAACAAGGGATATCATTGCTGATGTCAGATGGATATTGACTCAAAGTAGAGAATGCAAGAAAGATATTTACATGTGTTTTGTTTGGCTATGCAAAGGCATTAGACTGTGTGGATGACCTTGAGAAGAATGGGAACTCTGGAACACTTGTTGCGCTCATTCAGAACTTGTATGTGGGTGTTGAAGCAGTTGTGCGAACAGAACACGGGAATATTGCATGGTTTAAAATCAGGAGGTGTGCATCAGAGCTGTATCCTCTCATCACGCTTGTTCAGTATATATGCTGAGCAAATCATCAGAGAAACTGAATTATATGAAGAAGAATGTGGCATCAAGACTGGAGGAAAACTTTTTAAGTACTTGCAGAAACAGACCACACAACTCTGTTTGCTGAAAGTGAGGAGGAATTGAGGCACATTCTGATGAAACTCAAGGATTGTAACCTTCAGTATGGATTACAACTCAATGTGAGGAAAGCCAAAATCACTATAACTGGACATAAAGGTCACACCACGATAGATGGGGGAAAAAGTTGAAGTTGTCAAGGATTTTGTCAAGATTTATTTGTCAATAAATCTTCATGGAAGCTTCAGTCAAGAGATCAAAAGATATATCACATTAAATAAATATACAACACAAGACCTCCTTAGAGTATTGAAGAACAAGGATGTTACTATGAAGACTAATATGTACCTTTCCTAAGCCATGGTACTTACCAATGCATCATATGAATATAAAAGTTGGATATCAAATATGGAAGACCATATATAAATCAATGTATTTGAATTGTGGTGGTAGAGTAGGATATTGAAAGTACTAGGGACTGCTAAAAGGAAAATAAATCTGTATTGGAAGAAGTTAGGCCCAAGTGCTCCAAAGAGGCAAGGATGGTAAGACTTTTTCTTGCATACTTTGGACATATTATTGGAGAGGTCAGTCCTTGGAGGAGGTCATCATGTTTAGTAGCTTGGAGGTGCAGAGAAAGATGGGAGGGCTTTTTAAAAAAAACAAAAAACTTTTATTGGGGACTCATACAACTCGTATCACAATCCATACATAAGTCCTTGTGTGCCAAGAACATCTGTACATCTACTGTCCTTATCATTCTCCTAACATTTGCTTTCTATCTAAGCCCTTAGCATCGATCAATTCATTATTTTTCCCTACCTCCTCCCCACTCCTCGCTCATAAACCCTTGAATTTATAGATTATTATTACTTTGTCATATCTTACACTGTCTGATGTCGCCCTTCATCTGCTTCCCAGGGAGAAGGTTATATGTAGGTGTTTATAATTGGTTCCCTCTTTCTACCCCATCTTCCCTTCACCTTCTGACGAATTGACACAGTGGCTGCACTAATGGGCTCCATGCACTAATATAGACAATTGTGAGAATGGTGTAGGACTGTGCAGTGTTTCATTCTGTTGTGCATAGAGTCACTATGGGTCGGAGCTGACTTGATGGCACTTAATAACAATAACAAAAACACTATGAAAATGTTTGAATTATTTTGAAGTGTGCACATGCTGTTGGAGAGATGCCTCCTATAAATTTGCTCAATGCAGAGTTGCTATAAACCTTCAATTTGTAAAAAATACAGTATCTGAAAGTTCAATAAATCGAAATTCAATAATATGTGGTGTGCTTATCTAGTTCAATATCCCCTATTCCTTATGTATGTGTAATCTGAGGACCAGAGAGTGAAAGTGACTGGCCTAAAGGAAATTGAAAAGACAAGAAATTCAGGGCCATCTGCATTTAAAATATGAGGAGGCAAGTCCAGCTGAGATGGAGGTTAAAATATGTTCAGAGAAGACCAGGAGTGAGTGATACTACAAAGCCATGGGCAGAGAAAGTGTCAGAAAACAGAGTGGTTACAAGAGTTCAGTTCTGTTGAAAGGGCCTCATTCCTTGAAATGGTTCTTGAGACCCTAATGTCCTCTCGGGGAAAAATCAGTCTGCCTGGGTTGAAGAGGGGTCAAGAGAAAACTCAAGAGTTTGTTGGTGAAGAAAATGTATCTTGGAAAGAAGAGAGGCTTTTGTTTCCCACGTACCTGCTAGTTATGTTCCTGAATGCCTGAAGTATCCGGTGGGATTACCAACATTGTAAACAATTGGGAAAGCTGGCTAGTAAGATTGTTTTGGGGAGATGCGATAGTTTTTGGGAGAACTGTAGGGTGTTTATGGAATGCAGGAGTAAACCAGGATGATCAGAGGAGATAAAGCTGAGAAAGAGAATTTGGATCATTCTAGGTCGTTTCAGCTTGATTAGGGGAAGGTGTGCTTTTGCAATATACTTTTAAGTTGGCTTTTCCAAATTTCTTCACCTTTTATTTGAGGACCTGGTGAAATAGACCACCTATTACATATTGAGGGTTATTTTCTGCCTGGTGTGTGTGTTTTATTCTCGGGGGGAAAGAATGTTATTTCTGTACATCTCAAACATTACATGCATCATAGAGCTCAAGGAAAAAGCTTTTATTTTTCTGAGACAAACACAAATAGCTCCACTTTCTTCTCCCTCTTGTTTAAAACCATCTCATAAAGTGTTATTACAAACAAGCTCCAAGAATGAACTGTTTAGTGCTATGGATTTTATTTGTGTGCAAATACACACTGGCACTGCATTTACGCTCCACATGCAACTACATTCTATTCTCCAAGAGCACTTTAAAAGATGCACTATAAAGTTAAGGAAAATAATAAATGCAGACAAATAAGAAAACCATATGTTTCCTATAAGGGAATTTTTATAAGTAAATGAAAAATGAATGGAAAGATTTCAAACCTTTCAACTAAAAGGAAATCTAGTCTCTTGGTAAAGGAAAACTGATTCCTCACTCTTTTTTTTCATCTTTACTAAATCTAAAAGCAGATCCCAAAATTCAGGAGATATTTTTATAGCATAACTTGAATTGCTTATTACTCTCCTTTTTTTTTTTGCTAAATGGTGAATTTTACATTGTCAGAGCCAGAAGTTCAGAGTTTAGCTTAACTAATAAAAAATGTCTACCTTCAGCAGTACACTCTTTTAAGACTTAATTGTGTGAGAACAGCAACTCAGAAGATGAGCTAAGAAATTTTAGGAGGCAAGGTGCTCCTATTGCTGAAGAAGGGTCCACTCAGTTACAAGGAAGGCAAGAATGGCTACACACTCAAAGGATCTCATCCATGTCATTAAATTGTACTTGATGAAGTCGTCACCTTGTTGAATGTTTTGCTGTGTATTTCCTTGAAAGTCACAGTGAAGTGAAATAAAAAGTTTACCTCCCAATGTGGCCTTAGGTGTTTTCATACTTAATACTTTTTATTTATTTGGGGTTGTGTTCAATACCAAATCTAACATGACATTTGATATTTCAACACTTTTCACAATTTGGTAAACTGTGTTCATCATGTGTCACCATCACCATTTTCTAACATTTTCCTTAGAAACAGCCTGGTCAGTCAGTCGCTGCTGGTGATGACTGATAGCCCTGGGTCTGTATTACCCAGAACCCCTCACTTTGTCCTTCATTTGATCTACAGAGTCTTTCCTTTGAAAGACACATCTGGGACATACATTGTCATTAGATGCTGCTGAGTCATTTTTGACTCATAGCAGTTCCAAAGACAACAGAATATAGCACCAGCCGGTCCTGTGCCGTCCTTAGAATTGGTCTTCTTATAACTGAGGCTATTGTTGGAACAGCTGCGTCAATCCATGTTGTCAAAGGGGTTCCTCTTCTTTTGCCAACTCTCCACTTTATCAAGCTTACTATCCTTCTCCAGAGACTGGTCCAAAGTACATAAGACAAGTCTCTCCACCCTTATCTCTAAAGAACACTCTGGCTGTACTTCTTCCAAGTCAGATTTGTTTGTTGTTTTGGTAGTCCATGGTATTTTCAGTATTCTTCATCAACATAATTCAAATGCTTATTCAGTCTTCCTTATGCAGTGTGTATAAAAATACTTGGAAATCTCTCAGCTTGCATCAGGCCCACTTTAATCCTCAAAGTAACAACTCTGCTTTGCAGCCCATTAAAGAAGACTTGTGCGCCAGACTTACCCAATGCAGTTCATGGTTTCTCCCCTGAATGCTACTTCCATGAGCCTTGTGGATCCAGGGAACACAAAATCCATGACAGCTTCAACCTTTTCTCCATTTATCATGATGTTACTTACCTATTGGTTCAGTTGTGAGGATTTTTGCCTTCTTTACACCAAGTTACAATCCATACCAAAAGCTGAAATCTTTAATCTTTATCAGCAAGTACTTCAAGTCTTCCTCAATTTCAGCAAACAAGATGGTGTCAACCACATGTCAGAGGTTGTTAACAAGCTTTCCTCTAATCCCAATATCTCGGTCTTCTTCATATAACCCACCTTCTCTGAATATTCGCTCCAAAAACATATCGAAGAGGACACAACCCTGAATCCCACATTTCCTGATTTTAAACCATGCAACTTGCCCTTGTTCTATTTTCACAACTGCCTCTTAATCCATGTACGGGTTCTTTTTTTTTGGGGGGGGGTCATCACTACCCTCTGGTGGTCATGGGAGCTACCCAGCTCTGCTCCTGAGAGCCACCGCTGGATTTGATGGGCCGAGTCCCCTGGCCACAGTCCCGCACTCAACAATTTACGCCACCGGAGCTCAGCCCTATGTATGGGTTCTGAATGAGCACAATGAAATGTTTTGGGATTCCCAATCTTCTCAAGACTATATATAGTTATGACCCACCCAGTCAAATACCTGTGCATAGTCAATAAAACAGAAGTAAATACTTTCATCCTTTCTTTTTTTTCAGCCAAAATCCATTTGACATCAATGATATTGCTTGTTCCATGTCTTCTTCTAAATCTGGCAGTTCTATTTCAATGTACTGCTGCAACTGTTGTGGATGATCTTCAGCAAAATTTTATATGCCTGTGGTATTAGCTATGTTGTTCTTCAATATGAGCATTCTGTGTGGTCACCTTTTATTCAGGATTTGGACCCCAAAAGTATCCACAAAGTGGGTGGGGTTGGCTGAGGATGAGTTTAAGTGACCTACATGGCCCCAACTAATCAAGCATCCTTAAATAAGGACACAACATTGCAGTTTGCAGTTGTATGTTACATAGCTCTTGAACATGCACATTTAATTGTAGACATTGTCTTCTTTATCTGGTGTATATTCAAGCACAAGCAGAGTATCTGACAAATAGTAGTGGACATTCACTATGTTTTCAGCACAGGGAGTCCTCAGGCTATCAGTGAGATCTATGTCTTAAGAATTTGCATTCTATTCAGACCAGGTGCAAAACCCAAATCAAACTCACTGCCACCATGTTGATTCTGACTCCTATTGCCCTATTAGGACAGAGCAGAATTGTCCCTGTGGGTTTCCAAGACTAATGCTTATGGAAGTAGTAAGCCTCATCTTTCTTCCTCGGAGTAAGCGGTAGTTTTGAATGGCTGACCTTAGAGTTAGCAGCCCTACATGCAACCACTGCACTTCTGTGGTTCTTATTTAGATTTACTTTAGTGCAATGTTTCCCTAAGTGGGCAATAGAACTGGATGATAAAAGCTGGTGGAGTAGGGGTACTGAAAAAGCAGATATTACAGTTATAAATTATTTTGGATTATGCATCTCTGGTGGTGTAGTAGGTATCTATTGAGGCTTTCTATACCCATAAAGAGTTATAGCCTAAGAAATCCACAGGAGTAATTCAACATTGACCTATAAAGTCACTATAAGGAAAATCACTCAATGGCCAGGAGTTAAGTGATTATTATTATTATTCATGCAAGGAAAGGCTCAATGCCTTTCAAGTGATTTGCAGCAAGTGAAGAGCATTGTGATGCAGAATTTGTTGTGGGTAGGGTTGGTTTAGCAGTTCCAATTGTTAGACAACTTTACATAAAATTAAAGAGAAGGAGGAGTTGTCCATAAATCAGAAATTCTGAGGACAGGCGCCGCCTATGTATGGAAGATTATTCTGTCTTGACAGCATGTTCTTAACAAAGCAAGGACACTTTGTTTAGGCTGTTGTTGTTGTTGTTGTTTTTGTTGTTAGGTGCTTTTGAGTCAGTCCCAACCCATAGCACCTTTATTTACAGCAGAATAAAACACTGTCCAGGCTGAACCATCCTCACAATATCTTTGAACCCCTTGTTTGTGGCTGCTGAGCCAATCCATCTCATTGCAGGCTTGCCTCCTTATGCGGACTTTCCACTTTGTCCTTCTCCAGTGACAGGTCCTCATGATAGCATGACTAAAGTCTACAAGATGAGGTCTTGTCATCCTTGCTTCTAAGGAATATTTTTGTTGTACTTCTTTCAACATGAGTTTGTTTGTTCCCTTGGAAGTCCATGGTTTAATTGATATTATTTATAGCACCATGATTCAAAGGTATCTGTCCTTTGGTCAATTTAGACTAGTGAATTGATTGATCAATTTTATTCACACTCTAAACCAAAGCATTTCATTGGCCACACAGAAATGGAAACAGCATATGGACATTCAAGGTAGTAGCTCTTAAAAAATTTAAAAGCAAGATAAAAACTATAATGTAGATATATGGATGATAGCAGCAGTATCTGTCAATGTGCTGATTAGCAGGGCAGATCTAGTTGCTGTCTAGCATGCAGGCTGCCAAAATGACTCTACTTATTTTTGCTGGGGGTGACAAGAGTCCCATGCTGTCTGAGGTCTAGCTACACATATTTAAGCAGCACTTAGAAGATGTAACAGTGGAAAGTTTGTTCCATAGCTGAGTAAATTATGGGTTTTGTTCAGCAACTTTTGACCCTGTTTCCTACATTCTTACTGCTACCCTCTGTGCTATAGGGAAGAAGGGGAAAGAATCTAAAGTTTCACAACTACACAATCTCTTCTAGGCTACAAAAGACTCATTACCTACATCATTACAATACAAAGATACATAGAATTTACAACATGGAATGGTCACTAAAACACATAAAACTGAAATTCTTAGTTTAACCACCAAGAGTTTAACCACCTTCAGTCATGCTAATTGTAAGAGAATGGGTAGTAAGAAGTCCTGCTTTTTCAGAGGACTCAGTGCTTTTATATCAGGGAGAAAAATGAACCCATACACCAAAGTAAAAGCAAGTATCGTGCATCTGAGTTATCAAATAAGTATCTCATTTGTCAGTGAGCATTTGAAATGGACTTACAAATTATGTGTAGCACTCTGAAGAAACTACCACCCAGTGTAAAATTATGACTAAAACATGATTGAACAACTAGTTTTGAAATCACCTATGTGCTTTCAAGCTCACCAAGATATATCCTTTAATAAACACTTGTTAAAGAGCTTAGTTGTACAGCTATCTGGGGGGTCCCTTTGCTTATTAAATTTAGCCAGTGTAAATTCTGGGTTCATTTGGAGATTTTCAAATTCCCTCATAAACTGTGTCTACAGTAAGATCAATGATGGAACTGAGGCAATAGAATTAGTGGCATTGCATCAGGCCCTCTGAGGCAATGAGGAAACGTTGTGACTTGATAGTTTCAAACAGTAATGAATATGACTATTGAATATTCTAACTTGTTTATCCTTTTATTCTTGAATGAGACATGAAGTCTAGCTTCGAAATAGTGTACAAACATTTATTTATTGAGTTAATTAATTCATAGCTAAGCAAATTGATGGTAAGAAATGAATTAAAAAGGGAGAAAAGATCACTCTTTGCCCAGTTAAATTTGTTTGTTAAATATTAAGTGAGGCTAACAAGTTTCTTTTTTACTTTAGAATATTTCATATCCTCAATATGTGCTGTGAACCTTCAGGAAACAACTTTAATAAGGTGCTTCCTCAAGCATTTTTTAGTATAAAGCCCTTTGTTCTCAAAGTGCTAGTTCCCATTTCCCTGCAGTCCTTGGGCTAATGCATTTAATGTCAGTATCACATAATAGGAGTGCTTTGGATGGAATTTTTAAAGCTACGTGTGTGTGTGTGTGTGTGTGTGTGTATGTGTGTGTGTTGGGGATCTGTTTGTCTGCTGAGGATCTGTGGCAATAGAATACTGAAAATTCCCCAAATAAGTGAATGCATCTTTAACCTATTCTGATGATATTTAGATGGAAAAAAATGACTCTCTCAGGTCTGCTGATCCTTAATAGGTCAAACATCCCCCCAAACAAATTATGAAATACCGAGGAATATATAAACACAAAGAGACCAGTGGATTCTACTATGACACTATATTTATTAGATTATGAGAAACTCCTTTCCTCTAGAGTTTCTGGAGAGAGGCCTGGGGTCGCTTTGAAATTTGCATTTAAAAGTCAACCCAAATGATTCCAGGGTGCAGAGATGTGTGGATTACATCTTTGAGTCACATGTAAACACTATCACAATGTGTCATGATCTTAGTCAAATGTGGCATGCCTTCCTAAACTAGAGTTTCCCAAGTCCTGCCTTTCAGATATTTCCTCAGGTAGTTGCAACAGATTATAGCATCCTAGTTTATCATACAGAGATGGATGTCCTTATATGATACTGGGAGCTCCTGATAGGAAAAGAACTAAGCAAAGTGTCTAATTCAGATTGGTTTGGGGCCTTGAGTTTACTGGTAAGATCTTTCTGTATTAGCAAAGGTAGGTTTTGTAGATTGAATGGGAGCGGCAGGAATGGCAAGATGGGACAAATCCTCTGTAGATTGGATTTATTCACATTCGACAAGCTGCCAAGTGGGCAGAGTTTCTGGAAGGTCCTATAGTGAGGAACCTGGGCTTAGGAGTCAATGTATTTCAGCCTTCCTGCTTCCAAACGATGGAAACTTCAGCAAATAATTTCTCTGTGAATTTTTCATTTCCCTCTTAAAAATTAGGAAAAACAATAATATGCATCACATAGGATTATGCTTTGAGCTTAAGTCACTTGAGCTCCATAAAATACATAAGCCAGGACCTGACATATAATCAGCCAAATTCACAGCTATCGTCACCTGGTGGGTTTGAACCAATTAATGTTGTGGTTAGCTGCAACACACAAATCATTTAATATTAGCAGTTATTATCTTGACTAGCAGTGGTCTCTGGCTCCTCCATTATGGTATCTGCTATCTTAATTTAATCTAGTGGCCAGCAGAGGAAGAGGTATTCAACACAAAACCAAGTATTCCTTACAGCACTGGAGTTTGATAAATGGTCTAGTAGTTAGGCATTGGATTGCTCACTGCATAGTCATCAGTTCAAAACCACAATCTCTCCACTGGAGAAAGACACAGTTTTGGACTCCCATTAAGAATGACTACCTCAGAAATCCACACGGACACTTCTACTCTTGTCCTCCAGGATCACTGAGTTGGAATCATCTCTCTGGCTGTGTTTGGTTTTGGACCCAAGGATTTACAAGCTACATGAACTCGAGCAAGTTATGGAACCCTTTGAAATGTATTTTCTCACAAGGATCAAACACCTAAGACTAAGTGATGTTATCACTTTGTTATTATTGCTGTGCAGGGTGAACTGCTTAAGAGCTTGGCAATTAAATGTTGCTCAGAGATCAATTTGTGTGTCCAGCTTCTTTTACAATTGAGTTTCAGGACATTGAGAAGATCCCTTGGGTTCCCATCATGAGCAAGTGTGTCAGGGGCTTAGGGCCAGCTCGGGTTCTCGGATACAGGCTGAGCTAAGTGAGCAAGATAGCTGGTTGCCCTGAGACACAGAATAGAAAATAACCAGCATCTAAATCTTAGACAAGGATGGGCCCAGGGCAGCAGAAGGTAACTCCTAAATGATAAGACCAAGGAGAGAGTGAGAAGTAATTCCAATCAAGAAAGAGTTTGGAAACAGATAATGGGCTGTGCAAGTTGGAATGTCTCCAATTCAATGTCTGGAAATATTCTCCAGTCAACCTTCCACAGCACAATGGAATTTCAGAAAATGGATCGATAGATCATTGGTTGGTAAAGAAACTACCATGGGAGCTAGATCAGTTTGGATAATGCCAAGAGTTATAAAAGTTCTACCTTTTGTTCTTATTATTATTCCCACTTTCCATATTATGCTGTGAGATCTCTGGGGTCAGGAATTGTGTTTTATTCAACTTCAAATCTCAGAATCCCTCGGCACCAGAAAGTAAATATTTCATGGGAATTGGTTCCAGGAAATCAAGGAATTGACTCAATCTTTCCCATCCCACTGGTTTACTAGGTTACTTTGCACATCTCTAGGGATCTTTAAATACAATTGCAGGTTCTGTTTTAAACATTATTCACATCTTAATCAGTCCAATCTTACTTGTAAAATAAACTAAAGCTTATTTTATGCACTTAGAATGAGGTTTGAAGTAATGTACACCCTGTTCTCCTGAGACTTCATATGTCAAACAACTGTAAGACCAAACGATGAAATACTGAAGAATATATAAACACAAAGGGACCAGTGGGTTCGGATATACATCCATCTCTATATTTAGAATAGCTATTGGAGCAAAATATCTTCTGTACTTAACTAGTGTATGTTATATAGCCAGGGAAATCTAAACACATTCTGGAAGCCTCTGTATTGTCTAGACATTAAAAAAAAAACTTTTACAAAAGATTATAAAAACACATAAAATAAAAGAATATATATTTTTATTTTTCCAGATAAAATCTGTATGGCTAGTTTGACATGAACTTGAGAATATGAAATAAGGAAGTGCAATTTTGGATATAGGTAGAGCATGTGTGGAGGATTTTTTTGCAAGTTCCCTGGTGAGTCATTTATACACATGCATTTGAGAGCCCATCAATGGAAGGTTACAAAAATTGTTTCACTTAAAAGGAAGGGACATTGCAAGACATTCCCCTCAAGCCTCATCATTGTCTTTTAATTTTCAAAGAAAGTAATCACGGGGCTATTTAGGAATATTTACATAAAAATGTAAAGAACTATATTCTATTACAGTATCCTTTCCAAACAGCAACATACTTCAAAATCAGGGATTTCTTGTTCATTCTCTTAGCTGGGAACAACTCTTGGATGCATAAGTTTAACTCTTGGGAAACCAGACACTTGAAGACAGATCCTATAATTAGGAAACTAAGCTGGGGCTCATTGATACTGATGATGGGGTGTGCCGAGCCCCTGCATCAGGACTGAGGGCTGAGTGTGTGTGTGGCTTGCTGGGGTGGGGGGGGAGACTGCACAATTACTACATTGTGATTTTGAGTTTGAAAGTGGACAACACCTGTTGTCATTTTGGTTTTAGTACTTTTTATTTTTGTTTGTTTGTTTGGGTTTTGTGTGTGTGTGTGTGTGTGTGTGTGTGTGTCTCGCTGCCCTCTGGTGGTTGTGGGAGCCACCCAGTGCTGCTCCTGAGAGCTGCCACTGGATTTGAACCGCCAAGCCCGTGGGCCACAGTCCTGCACTCAACCACGTACGCCACCGGGGCTCAGCCCAGTACTTTTTATTTTAAAGTGAAATTATTTCCATTATCCTTACAGTTACTGGAAAGATAACCTGCCTTAGGTTTTCATTTGTTGCCATCTTTTTCAGCGGGAGCAAGGCTACCTTTTGTTGAATTGACACAACCACGGGCCCTCAGGTGTCATAATGTTAGTTCAGCTGTTCTTTGCTATTGACTATAAAGAATTGTTAAATTTTTAATTAATTTTTTTCAAATGAGAGTGATGGTGCATTGCTTATCTACTATGTTCTGGGCATGACAGTAAGTGCAGTTACACACACATTTTCTCACCATGACCATCTCCTCTGTCAACCATTCTAAATATCCAAACTCACCACCTCATGAGTTCAAATACAACTTTCTGCCAGCAAGTCTAGTGTAGGCTTCTGAGACTGTTACTCTTACAGGATGAGAAAGTCTTGTCTTTCTCTCAAGACACAGCTAGTGGGTAGCAGTTCAGTTTGTATCCTGCTAAGCCACCAAAGTTCCCTTATTAACTATGCTGCAATTAAACTACTAGGGACAGATAAATAGAGTCATTGTTTTTGATTCGGGAGGCGTTTTTTTTACTTGGGTGCCTGTCCACCCCTTTAACCTCCCCACTTAGGGGCACTACACCTTAGAGATGGTTGCTAAAGAATCCTGATGGTGTTTGTGTCCATTATGAGAGTTTTGTGGTACTTGTAACCTAAAGTTCTTCTTTTATTAGGCCTTATCTCATTCAATGGAACATCTTTCAAAAGACAGTTCAATTTTGGCTTCGACTGTTTTCCATCCTTTTAATGATATTTATCTATTTGAAAAAGAGGAAGGACCTCAATGAGGTGGATTGGCACAATGGCTCAGACATAGGAACAATGGCGAGGATAATCTGGACCAAGCTGTATTTCATTCTGTGGTGCATAGAGTCACTATGGGTCAGAACCGACTCCATTGCATCTGAAGACAACAAAGTGTCCTATTTAAAATTTACAGTTGAAGGGGAAGGGTTAGAAAGCATCATTTCAGAATGCCCCAAGACTATATTCTTAATTACAAGTTATTCTGTCATTAAATAAAATATCAAATTTTTACCTGAAGGTATTAAATATGAATATTAATAGTTCTAAAATATATGAAATGATGTGATCTTCCATGAGTGGCTTAAATTATATGCACACATTTGGAGTCCTGTAACGTAGTGAGTTTTCAGTTGGGCCACTACCTGCAAGGCCAGCATTTGAAACCCACCAGCTGCTCCAGATGAGAAAGATGTGGCTCAGCTCCCCCAAAGATGGAAAACCTCAGGATGCTGTGAGCGGATTGGACAGAATGTTGTGAGTGTGGGTTTGGATCAGAGAGTTGGTTTGGGATGGTATTATTAACTAAAACCTTCTAGCTTATGCCATGTTCCTAAGGTCATCAGAGAGGTGACTTCGTATAGAACTCATGACCTAACACTTCTTTCCTTCTTCCACTCCAAAAGTCTCAGCATTTAATATTTACCTAAAGCTTTACAATCACAGGAAGTCTATTTAAAAATAATTGGGTAGGAAGCTACATCTCCTTGCAGACTCTGATGTTGTCAGATTCAAATGCAATAGATAGTGCACAAGACTATATCATCCCAAACCATAGTGCAAATGGCCAAGATGGCATTGGTCTCTGTAAAGGCAGCTTTAAATGCTGAGATGCAGAAGTCATGGACTCTGCTTTAGACATCAGCTCTCTTTCTAGTGCATTTTCACAGTTAACGCAAACATGCATTGTTCTCTTCTGTGCATGAAGTCTGTCTAACATGATGGAAAGCTGAGCTGCAAAACACACAAGGTGAACAGCCTTAAGCTGAGAAGATCTTGTCTTCTAATCAAGTTCAATTATCCCTGACCTCATTTCAGACAGACTTCTCTGGAGCTCCCATTCTTTGGGTGGAAGTGTGCCTCTGGCTCCATTTCATTGGCAGTTCTCAAGGTTTGAGGCAAAAGGGATCAAAGGCATTTGGTTGGAAACAACCTAAGGTGACTTTTTGCCCAATATTTTCCGTGTCAAATAATATAAATAAAGTTTCCTGTAATCATTCGCAGCTATGTCAACATTTCAAAGATACTGATTTGGAGAAACAGTCAGTGAGGCAATCCATAAATAATTATTAAACAACTGATAAATGTCAGGTCTGTAGCCCATGATACAAGAATGGAGAGAAGAATTCAAGTCAATTGTCACCATGTTCCATCCACTGATGGCATGAGAGACCTGATAAATCATGCTTTCATCAAGGCTTTGGGTTTGGAATAGATTTGAAAGAAGAAGGATGAAAATGAATTTTCAGGTATTAACACTTGAATATACCAAGCACATGATAGATAATAGTAGCAAGTATAAGCAGGCCTTCATTCTAGTTTAACATAAATCTAAATATATTTAATGGTGTGCATGTGAATTGGGCTATCCACGATGACGATAACGTCAACAGATAGAACATTATAAGATTCTTCTTAAGGTGTGGGGCAGAAATTCCTCAGCCTGTTTGGCATAATGGTCCACAAAAGCACAAGGCCAAAGAAGGACCCCTAGAAAGAAAGGAGTGATAACAATAGATCCATAAGTTTCCCGTTGATCTACCAAGAAACACTGACATTTTTCACACTCAAATACCATCGTTGAGGAGTCTTAGTGGTTAGTCTCTCAACACAGCAGTTGTTGTGCAGAGAAAGTTATGGACATCTCCTTCCAGAAAGAGGTATAGCCTTGGAAGCCCTTTGGAGCAGTTCTAGGTTAGATATGAGTCAGAATCAAAGCAGTAGCAGTGAGCTTCTAATGTCATTGTTGGTTTGCCTTCCAGACGCCTCCTACTAGATTTGAGCTACAGAAGAATTAGAACAGAACCTGCATCCCTGGAGCCCGGCATGGGATAGAGTATCATCCATGCAAGCTTGTCATATCAATGACCTAGTGGACAGGTCTAGATGGGATGGTCCTTGGTGACCTGAGATTGGTGACAGCAGTGGGCTCCATCCTCTGCTGTAAACATTATTTTCAGTTGTTTTTCCACCTAAAATAAAGTGACCAGATGTCCTGCTTTTAAACAAATTTTCCTGTGTCCCAGGAAGGGAACATACCTCATCTCCACCCCTCATCCCCGGTCGGTGGTGTCCCACTTTACAAGTGTTAAATCTGGTCACTTTAAAAAAGAAAGTAGGGAATTCAAACTAGAAAGATGGGTCTGAGGCCAAGTGGAAGTTCTCCTGATGAAAAAGGGAATGGGAAATCCAATAATTAATAATTGTGAAATGCCTGCTCATATCAGTGCATATTTTTTGGATGAGTGAGTGAATGAATGAACCAGGTGCAAATAGGTTGGTTCCCGTGGCCTTCTGGTTTTAAGCAGAGATACACTGAGGTTTAGTCCTCTGTGCTATAAATGTTGTTTTTCCATCTAATAATTTTAGGAAATTCAACATGGATAGGTATGAGGCTAAAAGGAAAATCTTCTAACAAAAGAAAGGGACAGGAAATGAACAGGAATCCTAACTCCATGTTCATTGGACATTTACCATTTGCTAAGGTCTAGAAGTAGCGATCATAATGCCATGCAAACAACACACTCACTGCCAGAAGTCATTTCTGAATCATAGTGATTCTAGGACAAGGTAGAACTGTCCTGGTGAGTTTTTGAACTGTGGGAGTAGGAAGCCTTGTTTTCCTCTTGCATAATATCTTAACATCTAGAAATTACCAGGCTAAGAATTTGTCTCTATATCTTTCTAGTGTCTGCCTGTCTTTCTCTCTTTACATGTGTACAGATACACACACATATATACACATGTATAATGAGTCTGTATATGTGTCTATACAGGGTAAATATGTATATACTTCTTTTCACAAATGTCAAGTTGTCATCAACGTAATTATTTTTAATTTATCCCACTGACAAAAAACTCTACCTTTAAAATATATATTTTTAAAAATTGGTTTTAATTCTGTTCCTTCAGTATGTAGACCAGAGTTTATTCAGTTTTCTGTTAATTAATGTATCAGTTAATTTCACTTTTCTCCAGTATATATAAGTTCCAGTACTGATTGAAGAAGCAATGTTATTGAGTGAAAGAGACTCTCTCAAACCCAGTTAAGTAAAAATATTTAACAAAATAATTTCAAAATAAAAGCTGAAACTTGGAGGAGCAGTTAGTTTCTATCTTAACAAAGTTTCAGAGAACAGAAAAAAATTTCTGATAATTTATTATATTACTAAAACTCTGAGACTAAAATTGCATTCCAGTAATTAAATCCATTTGAATAATGATACCTGAATAGATAGTGAGTACAATAAAGAACAGAGGCATACTAAACCCATATACAGATAAACATGGTATATGAAAATACAGAAAATGGCCATTTGAATTAGTGGAGAAGAAAGGGCTATTTTAACAAAGATATTGGGACAAATGTATGTTTTAAAATCAAAATTGTATCGCTACCTTCTGATATAAACAAAAATAAATTTTAGATGGATTATATACTTAAATGTGAAAATCAAACTTTAAAACTTTCTTTTAAAAATGAAGAAGAAATTTATTACACTAGGATATTAGATAATTTATCAAATAAGACACTGGCCTTTTCTCTATATAGAACTGGGAGGGGGGGAACCTCTCTTCTTTCCTGTGCCTATGTCACGCTTTTACAGGCTTTCTCTTGCAATCCATGTAAAACAATTAACTATCTCTGTACAATTGCTCTTGCTCCTTCATAAAGAATTAGCAATGGCTCCTGTGCATTTTTTAAAAATTCTATTTCTTATCTTTTATACCACATTACTCTCTCATAACCAATTCTAACTGCAAATCTATTAAGAATTAGTTTATGGGCAATTTATTCTTTTCTTTCCATAGTCTAAGTATGATTTGTTTTTCCTGTTACCACTACGTGACAAGTGTTCCAATTTATATATTTTTTTCTCTAGGAATTCCTTTAATGTCCCAAGCATCTGATAAAATACACAAGGGAGCACAAGCTTCCATTTGCTCCGGTACATTTTCAATTATAGATAGTGGAGTGCTTAGACCTCCTGTGCTCCCAGAACATATATAATCTCTCAGAACTGGTACAGGTCTCCAGCTGCTTCTATCATCACTCAAAGCAAGGGTCTCAGGTGGATCCATGTGTGAGATAGTCCATGTGGGATTTTAAACTGCGCTTGTTTAGAATTACAGATTGATACTTGCCACCACTGCCTCTTGAACACATTAAAAAAAAGAAAAAGAATAGAAGCCCTAGCAGCCCGGCGCATTCCCCTTTCACCCCAGCGTTGCCAGAGGGAACAGCCTGGTGGAGGGGAAATACTATAGACTCAAAGTCAATAGGTCTTGATTTGAATACAGCTTTATCATCTCTTCTGTATATGCCTTTGGACAAGGTACTCATCTTTTCGAGTCTCTGTCAAAATGCTCCTGCAGAGACCAGACTATTCTGAGGATTGATAAGGTAATAAAATGGTAGTTTTGAAAGAGAGGGAACCCTCCCGTACAAGGACCTGTATCACAGTTTATACAGTCAAGACCCACAGGCCTTCTTTTCCCCCACCCCAATGTCCCACTCCATTAGTTGCAGTAACTTCCCGGTGTCAACAGTTCCCTGGCTCACGATCGAGGATGTCTTTTCTGAAGCAGGAAGCATAGTCAGGTGCCTGGACTGAAACAGGGATGAGTTCTCCCATCAATTTAAGTCAAAATCATTTACAGGGAAGCTGATTCAAACCCATGTGCGCTCAGAGTCAAACCGTGTGCAACAGGGTTTTCAATGACGGATTTTTTAGAAACAGGTCACCAAGTCTGTCTTCTGAGGTGCCCCTAGTGGTGGGGAGTTCTTAATAATAATTTGTACATATTCATGTTTAAGTGGGTCTAAAAATCACCCGTGAGGCTTCTAAACAAGAAAATGATCCCAAATAACTAACTTTAACTATAATTGACACCCCAATCTAAGAGCAGTTCGTTTTTAGGATGTGGCCTTACTGAGCTTCATGAAGCGATTGCTGAAAATAAGGGTGTTGTAAGAAAGTGTGGTGAAATCAGACAGTGAAATCAGACAGTGCCTGGCTATTGGAGAGAATCGTGTCCAAGGTCTGAAAGGCTTGTCTTCGAACAAGCAGTCATCTCAGTAAGGCATTAATTAAGTCCACATGGAAGAAGTACATCAGTCCGTGTCATCCAAGGATTGTAAACAATAAAATCCAAATCTGGAGGGGGTAGCAGTATTAGAGCTTAACTCCTTAACACCCAGGTTTCAGAAAGGTAGGGGTGGCAGTAGAAGTCTGAAATCCATTTGTAGGGACCCTACCTGGATTAAGCTTCCAGAGAATCCCTTCTGACGATAATGGAGGGATCTGACTCTCAGACAGACAGAGAGGGTTGTAAAGTTGATGATGGCAGATGTGGGTAGGTTAAAATGTAACACCTTATCATTTGATCTCTATTTGGACTCATTTTTAAATTGTTTCAGTTTATTATTTTCTGCTTTCTTTTCAATCGAGATTTTCCTTGTTATATTTTATCATTGTTGCTTTTTTGTTGTTGTTGTTCCTTAGTTTTGCTTTGTATGATTTTCTGTATATGAGGTCCAGGATAGGTAAATCTACAGAGACAATAAGTGTATTAATAACTACCTAGGGGCATGGCAACGGAATTGGTGAAGGGAATGGGGAGTTAATAATAATTACCATGAGAAAGAATAAAATGTTTTAAAATTGGTTATGGTGATGAGCGCACAATATAATTGAATTATTGTGTTTTATGTGAATGATATGCCCACACTTTCGCTGCCATCGAGTGGATACTGACTCAGAGTGACCCTATTGGACAGGCAGGGTGCAGCTGCCCCTGGGAGCTCCTGAGCCTGGAACTCTTGACAAGATTAGAAAACCCTGCTTTTCTCCCGAGGAGTGGCTGGTCTTTTCTGACTGCTGACCTTGCAGCTAGCAGCCCAACTCATAAGTACTCTGCCAGTGGGGCTCTCTATATGCCTGTAAAAACTATTAAGAAAAGAAAAGAAATGATCCCCAAGAGAAAATACATGCTTGCAAAGCATGCCTATCCCTGCATTATTTATGACAAACATCAATCAAACAAGCAAAAAAGGGTATTAATGGCCACACAAATATCCAACAATGGAAGACTGGTTAAACTCATTGAAAATAATCACTTGGTGGAATATTCTCAAATTTTAGTACTTATATTTATGAATAACTTTTGATAATTTAAAAAATATTTAAGTTATAAAGCTTCCCAAAAAGCAAATTAGGAAACAACGTACAATTTTATTTCAGCTCTGCAAGAAAAGATTCAGATGAAATACTTTTATGCTAACAGGGCTTGTCTCTGGGGCGTGAGTTTAAAATGATTTTGAGTGTTTGAACAATTTTTTACAATTTCAGATTTTTCATAATGGGCATATTTTTTGTCGACAGAAAGACTGACTTTTGCCAGAAGCCTGGATGGTGCTTTATAATCTTGAAGAGTTTGCCACGGCCCGAGTCAGCCTTCAACTGTGTCATCTTCCCATGTCATCACAAGGTTACTTGCCTAGCCTATAATCAGAGCAAAGGAAAGTGGCTCATCTTGAGAGATCTTTTATTGTGGCTAAGAGGGAACTTCATAAATCACCCCTCCAGTCACAGCAAAGCTGTGCCCTGGCCTGAGCTGTGCAGAACAGATACTGCTAACTTCTATGTCTTTGCAGGTTCCATTTCCATGCATTGTCCTGACCCTCTTCTTCATGTGTAATTCATTAGATTTCTGCTCATCATCTAGATGTGTTTTCCCGTCTTTTCTCCCAAGACACATGTGTTTCTGTTGCAGACTTGCTTCCACTGGTGACTTATCTTACCCATAGGGTGCCCGTCTTATTTCTGAATTCTGGCAAAATGTTTGGATCTCATCTTCATGCACTGAGAAAGATATGTTTAGTTTCATACATGGGAAACAATCATTTTGAAAAGGGGAAGAGACTATTTTGTGTGTTTTGTAAACATACCAGAGATACCTCTAATTGGGTGTCCTGGGGGGAGGCAGTCCTATTACTGTGGCTGAAGAAACTCTTGAATATGTCACTCAGACTCAATCATTTGTCTCTTGTCCAAATGCAAAAATCTTCCAAAATATAAATTGATGCTTAGGAGTGAAAGAGGACAGGCATCCTAGAGAACTTGTCACAGGCTCTGGGAGCATGTTCTCTAAGGGAGACCCAGACTTCTTTACCCTAGAATGAATGTTCTTTGAAAGAGTGAAGCAATAGGGACCTGTAAGCCCCAGGATGTTGGATGCAGTATCAGTTTTGGTCGCAGTATCATCTGGTAGTGTAGAGGGACATCCTGTCAATGACCAGACCATGACATGACCACAGCTCCACGCACTGAATCCTGCATTGACTTTCAATGACTGCTACCACCGGTGGGAAAGTCTTTAGCAACCTAAACCCCATAGTTCCAAGACACTTAAGCGAAAGGATAAGAACTTGGGAATCTTACATTTGGTAAGAGCCTACCTCTTATATAAAGGAGGCCTGATGATATCATGGGTTTAAGCCTCAGGCTGGTAAACCCAAGCTTGGTGATTAGAACTCACCAGTCACTTTGCAGCTGGAAGAGGAGACTGTCTGCTCCTATAGAGTTTGACAGCTTTGGAAACACTGTGGAGTGGTTCTGCTCTGTTCTAAAGGGTCAGATTAGACTTGATGGCTGTAGCCTGGGTACCTGTTATTTAGGTAAATCAAAGATGCCTTTTTGTATTGGCTCCAAGTCATATACTTCATCAAAACAAGCAGAGGCCTAGCATCCCATAAAAGCTCACTTATGCCAAACTCAAATTTGTACTTACTCAACTTTAAAAAAAAATAACCCAGGTAAGCAGATTTTTAGCTAATCTAGAGCATGCTGCTTTACATTCTCTACAAAAAGCACCTAATATCTGCTAGTCCTATCGTTGATTTCAGGTTCCATAGAATTGGTTCTGTCTCATCGCGCCTTCTACACAGCAGAATGAAACGCTGCCCCTTCCTACACTCTCCTAGCCATAAGGACCCTAAGGTGCTGCTTAAGATTACCTCTCACCATCCTCCAATCTAAGGCGCATTCGATCTGTACTTACCCTTCTTTTTTTCCATCTGTACTTCTTTCAAGGAGACACATTTGCTTGTTCTTTCCGTGACCTATGCTACTGTCAATATTCTTTCTTGGAACAGGATATCACGCTTAGTAAAGCAAAGGAAGACCCTCACTGAGATAGATGGACACAGTGCTGCTACAGTGGGCTCAACCACAGCAAGTATGAAGATGATGCAGGAGCAGTCACAGAGTGGCTATGAGCTCACACCTAGCAACAGCAACAGCAACAACAACAAGCTTTGGTGGGTGCTAAGGGTTACATGTTGGGCTGCTGATAGCAGGGTGGGAAGTTCAAGCTCATCAGTCACTCAGTGGGAGAAAGATGGCATTTCTGCTCTTGTAAAGATTTCAGAAGATCCCTCACACCCTAAAGAGGGCTGCTGTTAGTGTCAACTTGATAGCGGTGGTTTGGTTTTTAAGGCTGTTGCCTTGGAAGTTCTCTGATCTAGACACTCCTGACATGCTGCAAGAGGATATCCTGAAGACTGTAGACCAAGACAAAGCCTTCTCCTCCTTCGGGTTTGTCAAGAACTCTTCCTCTTCTGGTGGTTCCCAGTCCCACTTGCCACTGGAAGACCCTCTGCTGTGGGAAAGCTCCCTGTGCACGATGGTCAGTTCATCTGCCCCAGAGATCAGCTTGTTGCGCCGTGGCATTGAGCACTCATCTGTCTCCCTTCATCAGACCTGAATTTCCTCCAACTCACTACACTACTTTATGCAGGCAATATAGATAGCTTTTTAAAACATGGTCTTTTCTTTAATCCTTACTGTAACACTCAAAGAATCTTTTGATAAAATATAATTCAGAAGATGATTCCAAAGCTCAAAGACATTGTTTCATGGAAATGAATTGTTTTTAGTGAAGGATCACGCTGGAGTTGGAATCTTCTTCCCACACTCCAGGTTTGTTTCATGACTCCATGAAGCAAGAGTGCTCATAAGATTCATTCTGGCCTTTTGGGGAAGGCTTTAATCTTCCCACTTTGGAAGCGTGGGAATGAGCACATAGCACAAAGGAAGTTCTGTCCAAATCAAACTGGTCCCCTTGATCCTGTGGGGAATTGAGGTGTGTCGCATGTGGGAAATCACTCATGTAAATAAGGCGACCTCTCTGACATGCTTGGGAAAGCCAGAGTTTACTTTCTGAAGAACACATTTCTTCTTCACATTGTAAGAAGGGTGCAATAAAAACATAATAACACGGATAGTGTACACTCATCAAATATTTTTCTGTGCCAGCCCTCTTGTCCAGAATTTCCCTAAGCCAGAAATATGTTTTCTCCAAGGACAGTTTGCTAGCGGTCTCTCTTGAAGGATGGACCAAAAGTATACTTCACTAAACATCACAGCATATAGTACACATTTACATGGGAATTGGGGGAGCTAGGAGACACTGTGTTTCTCAGGATGGCATTAAAGCATCACTAACTGCTTCTCTGGGCATGTTTGACTGTTGCTACACATCGTATCCATTCATAAACTCACTGTCATCGAATGATTTCTGACTCCCAGTGGCCCCCATGACTCTAACTGCTCACAGGAGTAGAAAGTTCAGTCTTTCTCCCAGGGAGCTGCTGGTGCTTCAACTGCTGACCCTCTGGAGGGCAGTCCAATGTTTCTATACAACCAGGACTCCTAGTCCTTTGATAGCAATTATGAATAAACTTGATGAAAAATTCAGTTATATCGATAGTGATTTTTAATTTTGCCTTGGGAGTTCTCTTTCTTTAAAAGAAACCATTTACAGCAAGTTGCCTGAAGGTTTACAGAATGGATCATCAGTGTTGAATCCAACAATAGCGTGTGTCAACTTAACCACTGTTCTCAGCTCAATGTGCCATCACCTACCCGACTTCTTACTTGTGTTTTCTGCTCACATTTCTCCTTTTCCCCTAACACTCTGAACCGTGTCTTTGTATAAATGCTATCATTTTTGTTTTTTGAACAGTTTTACTGTCATATAATTCATGTTCCATACAATTCTTTGGTCTGAACATAATAAAAAGCGTTGTGCACTTATCCTCACGGTCCATTTTAGAATGTTTTCTTCATTTTTGCAGCCATGATTATTAGCACTCCACTGTCCCCGAACCTCCTTTGCCATAACCTTAAAAAACAAACAAGCAGACAAGACACCAACTCATCGCCATTGAGTTGATGCTGATTCATCAAAACGCCATGGGACAGAGTGGAACTCTTCCTGGAAGTTCCTGGGACTCACTCTTTTCTCTATGAGTGCTGGGAGGTTTTTAACTGACTACCTTGTTGACGGCATTCCAAGGCATAGCCACTAAGCCACCATAGTTCCTTTCCATAACCCTAAGGAACTATTAATCTAGTTAGTATCTCTTTGGCTTCCCTTTCCTGGATTCATATAAAGAAAATCATACAAAAAATATTGGGAGTTATCTGCTTGCATGATAGTGTTTTCCTGAAGCCTAGTGGCTCACATCTGTGCAACATGGGCCACTGATACATCCAGACATGTTTAAATGGACACCTATACACAAAGCAATGAGTCCTAGGGCTAATGGCTTCCCATTTCTCTGTCATTCTGATTTAACAGTGGAGAATCTCCTCTAATGTTAACAAATGACTTTTCTCCCATCAAGGCTTCCTTGTGTGATTCCTCTACACAGTCAATTGCCTCTTCTACTCTCTGAGGACCCGAGGCTGCATTCTTTCTCCAGGCAAGCATCTTATTGATCGTTCTCATGGTTTGGCCCAAGCGGGGAGACCGAATTGGACCTCCAGAGTGTGAAATCAGGGTATTCATTGTTCTGGTGTCTCTCTGTGACTGCATTAAGTCACCTCTTTAGTGTTTGGCTTTAAGTCTGATTCTGAGTAAACTAGCCTAGTGGAAAGAGAGCTCCTATATATACAGATCGTGAGAAAATAAAGGCATATTGCTAATAGTAATCAAGCACAATTATTATCCTGAATATTTTCATCACACCTTTTATCACACACAGTGATATAGTATCACAGATTTCATAAAATAGTTTGTGCAGATAGGAGCTCATTTGATATTTGCAGGCACATGGGTTAGTGTGGTGATACTCCTTTTGCCAGTGAGAAGGCTCTGACTCAGGAAGGTTGAATGATTTATTTGTGGTCAGAAAGCCACCAAGGCAGAGCCAGAAGTGCAACTAGGTCTTCTGCCTTTCCACTCTGTGCTCATTCCAAAAGATCACTCTGTCTCTTTTGCAAAAGGCTTTATAGTCAAGTACACTTGATTAACATGTTCAGGACATTCCAAATGTACTAATAAACTACTGCATTCATAATTGCAATATGCATATTGCCGAAGAGGGGAAAAGAACAAGGTTCATTAATATTCTGCAACGTTAGCCATTGTTACTTAAAGGTCCCAGAGGAAATGTCCACAAAACAGCTTTGGGAGCAGAAAAATAACTAACCTGCCTGGGGCCTGCGGCAAGCATAGAAAGATCCAACCTCATAGACTGTTTACCCATCTGCCTCAATCTAGTCAGTAAGCCTAGCCTCTTTTAGAATCTTGACTTTCTTTCTCATTTTTCTCCAATTCTATTCAGAATTTTCTAATGTGATCTGTTTCAGAGAATTTAGTAGTGGTAGCTGGGCACTATCTGTTTCTGCTGGTCTCAGGGTCATGAAGACTAATGGTTCACTAATCCTGGGTCTAATTGCTTTCATGAGTCTTTTGATTTCCATCATTCTTCTTTCCTCTGGACAGAAGAAAATCAATAGTTGTATTCTAAAAGCTTCTCAGGAGGTTTTTGTTTTTGTTTGTTTGTTTTGTGGCATCACTGCCCTCTGGAGGGAGTAGGAAGCCCAGCATTGCTTCTGGAGAATTGCTGCTGGATTTGAACTGTCAACCCTGTGGGCTGAAGTCCCGCACACAACCATTAGGCCACCAGGGTTCACCTTTCAGGAGCTTTTAAGACCTCAACATGACACAACACACCCAAATGAAATATAGAATGTTGTGTTCTAGACTGTTATGCCAATTGATTTTAGTGTCCCCTGCGACTATGGTTCTGAGCCTCAAATGCAGAGATGTATTCCCTCAAAATGTCTGGTCATGTCTAAGAAGTTTCCATAACTTTGTCCCCTATATACAATAGCACATTCATAGATATGTTTGTAACAAAAATAAATATACTCATTAGTATATATTATACTTACACTCCCACTTCCTCCCATCTGTTTAACCTGCATGTCTATCCAAACATCTTCCCCCAGCACTATGACAGGATTGTGTACATGATAGTATGTGCATCTCTTACATCGAGTTCTTTCAAATCACCAAGATCTTCCCCCGCCTTCCTCATTTTTGCTGACTTCCCTCTTACTGTCTTCTCCTTCACACAAGTTAATATTTGTCTACCCTCTAGCCCATGACTCCTCATGCCCTCCCTTTTCCTGCCACCCCTAGTAATCATTAAAGAAATTGAAATATTGAGTAGCCAAAGTGAAAATTGAGGGGGGTGGCGGGGGGGAGATTGAGTAAAAGAACTAAACTGAAGCTTCCAAAAGGCAACTCAAGACAAAACAAAATATTGTAATAAAATTTGCAAAGACTTGGAAACCCAAAGGGAAGAGTACACATGACATTTATGAAACTGAGGAACTGAAAAAAGATAGACAGAAAAAGAAATCCCATTCTCGAATTGCATCTGGAGGAGTGGCCCAGAATTGGGTAGCAGTTGTTCTGCTGCATACCAGGTTGCTATGTTCAGAACCAACTCAATAGCACCTTAGAGTGACACCAACCATGGGGGAAATACTGAACGGCACAGGAAGGTGGAAGGAATCTGCTGAGTCACTAGAAATTATTATTTGTACCTAAAATTATTGCTTTGGGTACATTTTAGAAGGTAGTGTACAATCAAGAACTGATAATTCTGAAGGAAGAAGTCAAAGCTTCATGAAGGAAATAGTGAAAAATAAGGCTCCATGAGTCATTGAAATACCAGTTGAGATGTTTAAACTGACATAATTTGAAAATAGTTGTATTGATTGGATTTCCTTGTATGTCGATAGACATTATCTTATCAAAGACAGCAGCATACTTCAAGATAGATCTTATAATGGCACTTTTGAAGACAAACATGATTCCACTCCTCTTGATTGTTTTATTCTCAATATAGTAAATCATGTGATTTCCTGACTCACAGTGGTGAACACTAGTCCATTTCTGCTCACAAATGGTTAAAATGTCCATTTTTATGCCTTCCATTTCATTTTTGCAAATTCCAATTTTTCTAGATTCATACTTTCCATGTTTCTATTATTAAGAGATGTGGAAGTCAGGGTCATAGGCTCTCGCCATACTTTTTCAATATTCATGCTGAGAAAATCATCAGATAAACTGGATTCTATGAAGAAGAATGCAGCATTAGGAGTGGACGAAGGCTTATAAACAACCTACCATGTGCAGATGACACAACCTTGCTTGCTAAAAGTGAGCAGGACTTAACGCACTTGCAGAGGCAGATCAAGGATGACAGCTTTTTAATATCAGTTATGAGTCAATGTAAACAATACCAAATCTTTCAACATTTCACCAACAGGCAACATCATGATGATGGAGAAAAGGTGGACGTTGTCAACGATGTCATCTTGCTTGGATCCACGACCGTTGCTCTCGGCAGAAGCAGTCAAGGGACCAAACGACATGAGACAGTGGGTAGGTCGGCACATGACCTCTTGAAAGCGTCTGAGAGCAAGGATATTGCTTTGAAGACTGATGTGTGCCAGATGTTCAGTTGCCTCATATGCATGTGAAAGTTGCACATTGAATAAGAAAGACTGAAGAAAAATTGATGCATTTGAACCGTGGTGCTAGGGAAGAATGTTGAAAGTACCCCAAACTTCCAAGAGAACAATTTGATCTGTGTTGGATGAAATATAGCCAGACTGGTCCTTTGAGGCAAGGAGGGTGAGACTTTGTATGACATTTTGGGGACATATTATCAGGAGAGTCCATTCCCTGGAGAGCACGCTTGGTAAAGAGTAGGGAGGACAAAGAAGGGCCTCCAGGAGATGGGTTGGCACAACTATGGGCTTGAACATGAGTAAGAGGTTGGCACAAGACTGGGCTGTATCTCCGTCTGTTATACAGAGAGTCCCTATGAGTCAGAGCTGTGTGGATGGCACACACAGCAGCACACCTGTGTGAATCAAATGGGTCAGAATACATGTTCAACATAGAGCAGCTATTGATGTTCTGGAAAAGTTAAAAAGCTGATCAAGTCTCTTCGTGCTCCAAGAACTCCTTTTAAACTTAGTACTTACATATTTTTAATTGAGTGGTGGGGCTGGTGGGTAATCACTATAGGGTGATCATTGTAGCTGCAGCTGTGTGTGTTTGGCCTAATTTAAAATTGTTCTTTCTCATAAATTCAAGAAGAAATACATATATGATTTATTATGATTTCCAGTAAGCATCTTGACACTTTTCCAGAAATACTCTTGAAGTAGTTTTCACAGAAATATACTGTTTTATGTGTCATAATATATAACAGAGGAAGGGAATCTATGAGAGTGGGTGTCCTGGCTCTCTTTGGGTGCTCTTATAAATTGGAAATAGCTGCTTTGTCTACGGATAAGTCCCTAAGCAAGAGCAATAGAAATCAGAAAGAATATTACCTCAGATTGAGCCATTTGCCTTTAACGAAAATCTCGAGAGCACTAATATGAAGAGATAATATATTGGAATATGCCAATAGCCTTATATTCTATACAGCCATTCCCCATTCCATTAGAAAGATTCATCACATTGAGGATGATTGGGTTGTCATAAAAGCGAAAATATTTCATTGATTTCTTCCAAATTTGGCTCTGGAACTCAAATAGTTATGAGGGCTTGAACATTTAATGCACAGGGCCTGGACTACTTGAGAAGAAACTAGCAGCTATAAAATTCACAGGTAAAGTCCTAAGGAAGCAGGGAATAGAGTTAATTCAGATACAATGGAAATCAAGAAGAGAATAGATGACCAGTCAGAAGACCCAGACAGGGGTGGGAGGTACGCCAGAGGTTAGAGAACCTCCATCTGGGGGAGTGGAGAAAGAAGGAAGGGTGGGGAAGAGGCCTATGGGGCCCACATCCTAGGAGAGGACTCATATAGGAGAGATGTCAATCCTGCAGAACCCTGCCTCTGCTGTCCACAGGTAGCCCCAGCAAGCTACAAGGCATGGACTCCACAGGTAGATTGTCCCCCATATTCTGAGTACTTCTTGGTGCTAAGGATCTGTATCAGGTCCCTCACTGTGTCTGTGAAGACGTCCTATAGATACAGTCATCAACTTGACACCAAGTATGTGAACTGGACACTTCTCTTCCTCCATCTAAAGTAGCATATGTATAACCCTTTACTTATACACTACAGGATAATCATCGGCCCTCAGAAATAGAGAGTGGGATCTTGGATTATAACCATTAGGAGTGTTGTATAATGGAAGTCCTCCCCATCCTCCAACATGGCGCAAGGAGTTGAACAAAAGCATCTTACTTTGTTCCTTATTGGGAAAATAGCCAATTATATTCCCAGTTTATGACTGCACAAACGATAAACATGACACTCTGGAGAACAAACACAATGTATCAAGTAAGAATGATTTATGTCCTGTTATTTTTTATAGTAAGCTTGCTCATCTAGCTAGTTTATGAGTAAATAGTAATAAAATTATGAACTGCAGAGACTCTGTTTACTAATAAGAGGTGGAAGCCTCTTAAATGGAAGAAGAAAAGAACAGAGGTAATAGAGGTGTTATTTGATTTTTCATCACAGAAGCATTTTGAGACAATACTGTTTACAGCAGAGTTGTCTAACTCTTTGAAGTTGTTGGAGATCATCTAGAATGATTACTGGAGTTTTCTGTATTTCCAAAGTATTTTCATATATATATATATATTTATTTTCATATATTATATATATATATATATACTGTCTTGCACACCCCACTCTGTCATCTGCCCTTTTATATACTTGTGAGAAAGGAAAGCAAATATTTGTCAATTATACTTTACAAAGACACAAATAGAGTTTGTAGGGTGAGGAAGACAAGTAGAAAAGTACTGACACTAGAGAAGTCATTGTCAGGGATCACCTTTGAGATCTGGGGTACTGTGTATATAATCATTTTGGCATAAAGAAAATGTAGATTGTTATGAACTGTTTTGAAAGTCCCTCGGAATCCTTGCAGAATCTGAATTTGTCTAGGAAATCAAATATACTATTTCCATGCAATTTAAGGGATTTGGAAGGAGAGCAACAGCTTTGATTTTACAATGCCATTAGTTATTCATTTTCTTGAAGGAGATTTCCATTTGAATTCGGAAGGTTCTTCTGCTGAAGTCAAAGCTTTTATGGTAAATAATTCTTACCTCATGCTTCCCAGCAATAGCCATTGCTTTAATTCCTTATGTCTGAGAATATTTGATTATCACCTTCCTTGGCATAAACATGCAGGATTTAAATAGGTTCATATTTTTTTTTGTCTAATTGCTAATACTCAATGGCTACTTGGAATGACCTTGGTATCAAAATATCAGCGAAGACCAGTATCTATCTGAAAGCTTTTATATGAATTGATTCAGCCACAAGAGGCCGAGAATTTGAATGAAGATCATAAGAGAACACTTACTCATCAGGATAAGCATTTTTGAACTGGGACAGAGGGTTGCTTTATAAGCCCACTCCCCAATTTTACCCTGATATTTGTCCTGACATGTGAATAATTAAGGTGGTAAAGATGAATTCGAATGGTGAACTTAAAATTATATAGAAAAGGACCACTATGAATGATGTGGTTTTGTGACTCATCTGTCTTAGCAAGAAATTACCCTTTGAATCTCATAAAAGTCTGTGATGAATCTAGGGGCGATTTTTATCTGTTTTACAGATATGGGAACTATGGCCCAAAAGGTAAAATAATCTGTGTAATATCATACACTCAATGAACCATGTAGCTCTCTATTGAAGAAGACTTAACCTTGAACTTGATGTCGTTTTCCAAGGGAGAGTGGAAGCAATGTCTATTTGTCAGTCAGTTCATGGCATGATGCTGCAGAGGAGCAAACACTCCAGGCTAACCTTAATCTCTGGGGAAATGGGGGTTTATAATGATCTCTTGTTATTTGAATATATGTAGGAAGGAGTCTCAAACCCAAACAATATTCTGTGATATAGTAGGGCTTCTACTACGTGGTCTGGGTAGGAGACATTGGCTGGTGCACGCTAACAGTAAGATAAACAATGCTGGCAAGGCCAGTAGGAGGAAGGCTGGGCTTTCTACTCCCACGGAGTTAGTCTCAGGAACTCTCCGAGGCACCTCTCCTCCATCCTACAAGATCGCAAAGACTTGACATCAGCTTGATGGCAGTGAGGTTGGTTTTGAGTGAGCAGAGCCACTGAATCAGTGAGGTCCAAGAGAAAAAAGATGCACTTGCCTGTGCAATTTACTCTGCATGATTTCAGAGGAGACTAGAGTAGGTCTACTGTTCAGGGGTTAAGTCTGTTTCTACAGTCCATACCCACCCACCCCATCTTACCACCACCCCTGCCACACCTCTTCACAGCTCTCCTATCACCAAGCTATTAAAATGCTACTTGTGAAAACTCTCAAGAATTCTTTTCCTACCATTTGCAATGATATTGACTTCCTTTGGTTCTAGGAGATATTCCAGAATTTGACAAACTATGGGCCACAAATCAAATTTGCTAATTTTTGTAAACACAGCTGTTTTGGAAGATAGTCACTCCAACTTACTTTTGTATTTTATGTTTCTCCTTTGCCGCTTTCCTTTCATGTTATAAGGGCAGAATCGAATAGTTGCAACTAGAACTGTATGATCCGTAATGTCTAAAATATTCATTGACTCTTTACAGAGATGCTTGCCAACTCATGCTGTAGATAATTAATGGAGATGACTACATGGAAGGCTGAGTTGAAAATTCTGAGACTAAGCATCTGACCAATGTGAAAGTGCTGGGATCAGTTACCAATGTCTGCTAAGAGTAGAGGAGCTAGCCTTGGTGGTACTTCTCCTGTGGAGGACCTGAAGCACTTGCAGCCCTTCTTGAGGAAGATAAAGGAGTGAAGCCTTCAGTATGGATTACACCTAACTCAATATAAAGAAAACCAAAATCCTCATAGCTGGACCACCAGGTTACATCATGGTAAATGAAGAAAAGATTGAGACCGTCGATGTTTTCATCTTGCTGGGATCCACAAGCAATGCTCATGGAAGCAGCAGCCATGAGATAAAAGAATGCATGGTATCAGGCAAATCGGCCACATCAGACTTCTTTACAGTGTTGAAAATCACAGGTACTATTTTGAGGATTAAAACCTGAAGCAAACGATACTGTCTTCAATCACATCATGTGCATGTGAAAGTTGGACATTGAATATGGAAGACCAAAGGAGAATTGATGTATTTGAATTATGGTGTTGGCAAAAAATATGGAAAGTAAAATGGACTGTCAAAAGAAGAAACAAATCTGTTTTGGAATAAGTACAGCCAGATTACTCCTTAGAAGCAGTGATGGTGAGACTCTGTCTCATGCATTTTGCACAAGGAGAGAATAGTCCCTGGAGAACAACATCGTTTGGTACAGGATCTGAGCAGTGAAAAAGAGGGAGACCTTCAGCAAGATGGATTGACCCAGTGGCTGAGGGGCTCAAACATAAGAACGATTGTGAGCATGGCACAGGACCAGGCAATGTTTCATTTTACTATACATAGATAGGGTCACCATCAGTTGCAGTTCACTCTGTGACACCTAAAGCCAACAATGACAACCACATGCCAAGTATTTGCTATTGTCTATGGTAGACTTTCCTTTTTGAACACTGATTGATGTAGGAACATCCCTGCTCAAATAATGCACTGATTCAATTGAGGTTTAGTCTTTTTGTTTTGTTTTTTTGGGGGGGATCACTGCCCTCTGGTGGTTGTGGGAGCTACCCCGTCTTGCTCCTGGAGAGCTGCTGCTGGATTTGAACCATGGGCCGCAGTCCCGCACTCAACCACTACACCACTGGGGTTCAACCCCTGAGGTTTATTCTTGATTGGATGCTGAACAGATATCCTCTGCTGTAGGGTTATTTCAGCACCTTACTGAAGTTAACAGAAATTAAAATAGCTAATCATAGATATGACTGGGGTGGTATAGACTTTGCTATAAGTTTTGCCAATACTGTTTTATTTGTTATTATTGATCTGGAAGGCCTATGTTGTGGTTGAGAAAATTAATGCATAGATATTCTACTACTTTTCCATGGTTACAGAGTTTGAAACTCCAAAATGGTTTCAAGTACAATAATTTAATATATTTATGAGATTTAATTAAAATTAGAGAGAAATTACAATGCCATTTACTGGCTTAAATTATAATACCATTTATGTCAAGCATTGACCTCTCCTACTGAATAAAATTTCACAATTAGAAATGAATATCCCATTTCTAAATGGAAATATCTATGGAAAGTTTAAATTATTGGGCATTCATACTTAAACATGCAGTGCCTCAATAAGATGACTTTATCTCTTAAATTGAAAATTGTATTAAAATAATAGCTGGCTGTTTTTTGGTGCATTTTCCTTGCCTGTCTATTTTAGAAGCATGAGATAGTCTTGGGGAAACTGAGATACTCTGAGGTTTAATGCTTGCAAAGGGAAACAGAATCATAGCTGGAGTCTAACATGCAGGTATGGTATGAATTATATCTTATCTGCCCTTTAGTCAATATTATTTTGACTGACAACAAAATGTATAGCAATAGGGAATGATGAAAAACACAATGATCTTTATGCTAATATTTTCCATTTTTACCAAATGTATGTTATTTAATGTTTAGTTATATGACTAATTTTACTATTTTAAAAAGACAGACTCATTCAGTAAAAAGAAAACATATCAGTAAATTTTTCAAGTTTTGGCTGTAGATAGATGTATGTATAAAAAACAACTTCAAAATGTTAAACTGTTTTTCTGGAGAAAAAGATTATGAATTCTCCTCTTTGCATTTCTATACTTCCTAATTAAAAAAATATTCTCACAATGTATTCCTTTTAAATTCAGGAGATATTTTCAATAGAAGACAGAACTAAAAAATAAGAATGAATAATATGAATTATTTCAGAGTAGTAACTTTAATTGTAGCCTCAAATTAATAATCAATGTTTATACAGAGAAACTGAAGATGACTAAAACAATCACAACTTATTTTTGCTCCATTTTATAATTCTTAACACTATAATGAAGCAAGTTTATCGTTATGCATAGTGGTAAAGGCCCTTCTTTAATTGAAGACATTTTCTCACATATTTTGACAGAATGGGGTTACACTACGTTTTTCAAAAGTATACAACAAATGAATTCATGTTCAAAAATAAAAATTTACTTGCTACAAAATGAATTTCAAAATGTTAAAGATATATATCTCTGGCCATCCCCTTCCATTGTTTTTAAACTTTTTATTGATTTGGTTGAACTTGAGACTATATACAGATAAACACGTACCAACTGAAGTTTCTAGATGCACTTGATTACATTTCTCAAGCTCTACAACCATTCTCACCCTCCTTTTCTGAGTCGTTCTCTTCCCTCATTAACATAAACTGCCTCAGGGTCTTGTGTGATTGAGTTCCTGCTGTCAGTTTGATCCCACACGGGTTGGCTTTAGGGGCCATGCAGTCAATGCTGGCTCATTGCAACCCCTGGTTCAACAAACACCCTGAAAGTCCCTGGTCTTACTCTCTGTGCCATGTTTGAGCCCCTTGTGGCAGCTCCTGTGTCAATCCCTCTCCTTGAGGGTCTTTTTCTTTTATGCTGACTCTGTACTTTATCAAGAATGATGTCCTTCTAGGGACTGGTCTTTTCTGATGACTTGTCCAAAGAATGTACGATGAGGTCTTGCCATCTTCACTTCTTAGGAGCATCTTGGTTGTCCTTCCATGACACGTTTGTTCAGAATTCTCTGTTGAGGATTTTTTGAGAATGTTATTGGAGCAGAAACACTGCAAAGTTGAACCAAAGTGAAGAGAGGTTAAAAATAAGAGAAAACTGTATCCTCCTGCATCTGACCCCCTCCCCCAAATTCTGTAGACAGGCTGATAACACTTCTCAGTAGCAAAACCAATTTTTCAATGAGAAGATTTTCGAAGGATGATATCTCAGGGTCACAGGTCATTTCTAGGCCTTACAGTCAAATAATTTTGCTAATCTGGATTTTGATATTTCTTGGCCCGATGACTTCTTTTTCTTCCTCTATTTTCATATATATATATATATACATATATATATGGAAATGTCTATAACTGTTTTCAATGCCTGAGTAAATAATTAATTTTAAAAGCAGGTAACTTGTTCCACAAGTCCCACGGGTACACAGATAGACAAAATTATATATTATATTTAGGATGGAATTTGCTGAGTTCCATCGATACCTGATTTGGAATAGGTAAATTATATGACTTGAGAATTTCGAGATGTTTTAGATTTTGCATTAATTATGTAATGTGTTGGGAACCTGAAATTCGGCATCAGAGGCCAGATTGTGATAGGCAGAATAATGCCCCCTTTCCTCCTTCTATATTATAATTCCCAGAACCTATGAACATACTTTGTTAAATCACAAAGAAAAATGACAGTTGCAACTGGCTTTAATATAGCATCTTCAACATTATTAGTTGCCACCAATGTAACTATAAGGTGTTTAACAGTGGAAGGGGGGGGGCAAAAAATCAGAGAAGGACAGTGAAAGCAGAGATCAGCATGATGTGATATGAGAAAGTGAGTGATAATAAAAACTCTGATAATCCTGATTATGAAAGGCACCACAACTCAAGTGAGTCAGTCTTTAACAGTCATGAAATTCAAGAAAATTTAATCCTTCCCTCCTTCCTCTTTCGTACCCTCCACCCCTAGAACTTCTTCTAAAGGAAAACAGTTCTGTCAACACCTTGCGAGTAGACCAATGAGACCCATTTTAGACATTTGTGTTGTTTTAAACTACTAAATTGGGGTGATTTTGACAGCGAAAATTTACACAAAAAATGAAAACACTTCTGATGTCTAGAGAAGGGTTAAAGAATGTGAATGGGAGGAAACAACTCTTTGCATTGGAAGGAGCAGTACAGAGACAGGGAATAAGGCAGACACTAGCGTGGTGCACTTCCTTTGAAGCTAAGTAATGTAAATTAATGAGGTCTCAATTTTCTAAGTGCTATATTCTGAGAATTAAGATCAGGAATAATTACCAGGCTATTCATATTCCTTTATGATTTAATGTTTCTTTAAAATGAGCAAGTCCATAATTAACTCAGTATTGGTCAGCCCCAGTTATTTTCCTCCCTGCTGTTTGTTTGATTACAACACAAGTGATGAAATTGTGACTTATAAATTCAAAAATGAACACTGCTCATGGGAAAAATCTGCCTGCAGCCTCTGGAGCTGAATAAGCCACACATATAAATGTATAAAGTGTCACCATGGCAAGACTTTTACCTTTGTCAGCACAGGATGGTGACATGGAGGACAAGACAGAGCCATGTGGAGGCTACCTTTAAAAAGTCCTACAGTTTTTTGAGAGGTAGAATAATCAAATGAGATATCACTTCTCTAATTTTCGACACAGGCATATAGTATGAAGTAGCAGTTTTACTGAACTAGTTAAACAACTCTTACTGAGGTTAGGAGAGAGTAGGGTCATTGGAAGCTGGAAAGGATTGGGAGGAAATTTCTTTGATTAGAATTAAACTCTGATTGTTTTCAGTATCTGATAAGGTACTGCGCTTTTCATAAGGATTTCAGGGACTTATTTCTCAGAAATGGATAGCTTATTCCTTCTTCTTTCACTGTCCTTAGTTTGAAAGCTCTGCTGAGACCCATTCATGTTGGGTGATCCTGGTGGCATTTGAAACACCAGGGACATAGCTTCTAGTATTGCAACAAGACTCAATAGGCAAAATATTGAATGATGCAGGAAGTATCAAGAGAAGATGGAAAGTCACAGTACCAGAAAAAAATTAGTTGACAATGACAATCCACCATTTCAGGAGGTATCATATAAGCAAAAAAGTGGTGCTGAAGGAAGAAATTCCAACTGCATTGAAGACATTAGCCAAAAATAAGGCCTCTGGAATTGAGAGAATACCCATTGAATGGTTTCAGAAAGCTGAAGAAGCCAGATAGAAATCCATATGTGTTTCCTTTCCAAAGACAGGTGACCGATCAGAATCTTCAAACTATAGAACTATACGATTGATATTGCACACAAGTAAAATTTTGCTTAAGTTCATCCAACAGTGGTTGCAGCAGCACACTGACAGGGAATTGTCAGAAGTTCAAGCTGCATTCAGAAGATGTTAAGCAAGGGAAATCATTGCTGGTGTCAGATGGATCTTGACTCAAAACAGAGAACATGAGAAACATGTTTCCTTGTATTTCATCAAAAATGCAAAAACATTTGACTATGTGAACCATAATAAACAGGAGATAACTTTGAAGAATGGGAATTCTAGAACACTTCATTGTTCTCATTCAGAATTTGCATACAGAGCAAGAGGCAGTTGTGTGAACAGAACAAGGCAGTATTGCAGGTTTAAACTCAGAAAAGGTGTGCATCAGGGTGTATCCTCTCATCATACTTGCTCAATCTCTATGCTGAGCTAGATAATCAAAGAAGCTGGATTTTATAAAGAAGCATTGGGATTGGAGAAAGGCTTATTCATAACCTGTGATATGCAGATGACACAACTTTGCTTGCAGAATGCGGAGGACTTGAAGCACTTGATGATGATCAATCCTCCAATATGGATTACAACTTAATTAGAGAAAATGGACCATCATAAACAGAAGAAAGATTGAAGTTATCAAGAACCTCTTCTTGCTTGGATCCATAAGCAATGCTCATAGAAGCAGCAGTCAAGAAATCAAAGTATGCATTGCATTGGGTGCCTGACCCCCAATAATGGTATTTTTAGTCACCTCATAAGCATGTGATAGTTTACCTTGATTAACTAAGACTAAAGGAGAATCAATTAATTGGAATTATGATGCTGGCGAGGAATATTGAGAGCATCATGGACTGCCAGAAGTATAGCTCCTTCGAAGGGAATATAGAAAGACTTCATTTCAAGTATTTTGGATATTTTACTAAGAGAGGGGTGGTCACTGGAAAGGGACACCATGGTTGGTAAAATAGAAAGGTAGTGGAAAAGATGAAAACCTAACAGCTGGAGTGACATGGTAGCTGCAACAATGGGTTCAAACATAATCATGAGGATGGGGCAGGCTTGGATGGTGTTTTGCTCTATTTCCCATAGGGTTTCTATGACTTGGAACTGACGCAATGGACCTAACAAAAAGAACACACTCCGATTTCCACTCCATACAGGAAGATGGGATACTGGCAAGGAGCATGCCTCTCTCATCTTGGACTTATTGTGTTTCTTTTCTGTATTTGGAAGGCACCATGGGTTGAAACTCAATTTATGTTTGAGACTACTAATGGGAGAGATGCTGAGCCATACCTGAAAAGCAATACACTACCCCGCTACAGTAGAGCAATCTTGCAGGGGTCCTGGGAGAATGGACATGGATAGACTGCATGCTATCTGAACAGAAGGATAAACTTGCTTCAGGGGCACCTAGGAAGATCAAGGGGGGATCCAGAGATATTAATCAGAAATACTTGGGCTAGGGTTTGAATTTTTCATATTAGAGGGTCAAAGGACATAGCTGAATCAATGGGCCTGTGCAAGATTCCCAGGAAAAGCCCTCACCCCCTTTTAAATAGAGAGAGAGAGAATATGAGGAAGGAATCTGTGAATGACTCACAGTTAAATAGTGGGAAGCAGAGTAGAAGTTTATTTCAAATACCAAGAAGAGTTCTTCATTGAGCCTTCCCTTTTGGCCAAAGGTTTCTGTTTATGAGACCTCTGTTTGACATCAGGGTTTTAGTCTGTGATCATGTGTGTGTGGTCATGGGCAAAAGGCCACATGGAGATTAAATCCTCAAACTTGACATTACCAGCCTATGGAGCTGATGAATGGAGCCATTTAGCCCAAGATGTAAGAGGAAACAGAACTAAATTAGTGCTTTGGAATGAACAGGGTTATTTATTAGTCCTTTGAATCACATTCATATTTGTTCTTCTGTATGAATAGTCATACTATCAGTGGTGTCTTCTTGAATATAAGTTAATGATAATAACTTCAATAGCAATAGCTACGATTTACTAGTATACTCTTTTTCAGGCCTGACCAGGCCTGTTTTTCACCCAATATTATTAATCTTCCCTGAAATAGAAAAGAGTAAGTGTATTGTTGATCGAGAGCACAGATTAGGTCATGGCAGAGAATTCTGATTTCTCATGCATTGCATCAGTGAATGGTTTGTTCCAGCCTATTAATTATTTAAATAGTTATTATCTATGTTTGCCCTTCTTGCTTGAAGTGAAAACTGCTGATCTAAGCTTTGCCGTGTAACATACTGTGGTAATACAGAGAGTATGTAGAGTGTTCTTTTCAAGAGAAAGAGGAGATGGATGCTGCCATGAATTATGTACTGTGTTGGCCAGTTGTCTTTACATGCATTTGCTCATTTAATTATCATAAGATGTATATAAAATATGAATCTTTTATGCATATTTCCATAGTGCCATGATGCAGGTAAGAATGAAATGTTGGGATGCCAATCTTACAGACTGTGCAGATGCAGAACTGAGCATTTGAGCTCGCCTATGTAATTGAATAAACCAATGATTTTAATCTGAAGAAAAATACTTGTTCTGTGAAAAACGGGCTGCTTTTAATTGTGAAATCCTTGTGGTTCTTGTTGAGTTGTTCTTAATGCATAGCAAGCCTATGTAAAGCAGAACAAAATACCTCAGGTGCCCCACTAACCCTGAATTGTTGCTATATTTGAGTCCATTGTTGCCCCAGTATGTCAATTCAACTTGTAGACAGTTTTCCTATTTTTTGCTGCCTTTCCACTTTATCAAGCATGCTGTCCTTTTCCAGGGACTGGTCTCTCCTGATTACATGTCCAAAATACATGAGACAAAATCTCACTGTTCTTGTTCAAAGGAGCATTCTGGCTGTACTTCTGCCAGAAATATTTGGTTGTTCTTTTGACAGTCCATGGCTCTTTTAACAATCTGTGCCATCACCATAATTCAAACATACAGATTCTTCTTCAATCTCTCATATTCAATATCCAGCTTGCTATGGTTATGAATTTTATGAGTTGTGTCACATGCGTCATGCACATGTATTATATGTGCAGGTTCTTTTTTCAATGTCCCTCCAAATGTATATTCACTTCCTAATCCCTACAACATATAGATATTATGTTTTATGGCAATATCATGATGAAAGGATCTTAAGGAGATGGCCTGGGTTTTCTCAGTGGTTGCTAAATGTGTCCCATAGAAAGGTTTGAGATAGATGGAGGAGGAGAACACACACACATACATGCACACACACATACACACACACAAGATAATGTGAAGATAAAGGACAGGGAAATAAGGCCAGAAGCCAAGAAATGTCTACTGTGACAGGAAGCTGGAAGAGGCCAGAATAGACTTGCCTATAGAACCTCCAGAGGGAAGATGATCAAGTCTATATTTTGATTCCAAAATGTTGGCCTAAAAATCTGTAAGTGAATAAAGTCCTGTTATAGTAGACCACTAAGTTAATGATAATTTGTTATAGCAGCCACAGTGAACAAATGCACTTGTTATTTACTCCAAGTTAAAAGTCATCATTGTTTTAGGTGGGATTCTCTTGAGAAGCAAAAGCAGAGGTTATTATATATATATATATATGTATATATATGATGAAGTTTACAAAGGGTCGAGTGCAATCTCTAGCAGGTCTCAAGTCTGTGGGCCAGATATTAAGCTGCAGGTTCTCCTGATTTGACTACCTATGAAGGCTAACCAACCTGATTGGCAGGGAGACCACAGACCTGTAGCTACAGAGACTAATAAATCCAAGCTCAACAAGTCAAGCTTGTGGCTGCAGAGGTGAAAGAATTCAAGGTTGGTAGGTCAGATGCCAGGCCTCTGTCCAGGATCAGCAGGTAATATGGGAAGCTGTTGGCACAAGTCCATAGACCTTGGGTTCCATGAGCCAGATGAAGGATCCAGACCCAACAAGAGCAAAGCTTTTCCATGGAATTCCTAGTTTGGAAGGCAAAAACTTTTTAATTATTGCAGACTATGATCTGAATAAGGGTTGGTACATTCCCCTTTACATCTCAATGGCTCTGATTTCTCCATGCTATTTTAGATGTTAATTGCCAAACTACTGAGAATCCTGATGTAGCCAAGTTGACACAAAATTTTAGCAATCACATTCAATCAGCAAGTAAATCCTTTTATCAAATCTCTGGATGACACTGAAAACAAGAACATAATGATTAAATGTTTCTGAAATCATTAAGCTTTCACATGAAATTCCAATTCTATCACTTAGGCTCTTCAATCATTTATTTAATGCTCCTAAGTATCATTTTCCTTACACATATATAAGCCAACATTTTTAGCACAATTTTAAATGCATTATTTTTGGAAAATTAGGTGCCTTGGCTGATATTTGGGTTGGCTTATACTTGAATATATATGGTATATGTAAAATTGGGAGATTATCTACATCATTAAGGTTTAGTCTACTCTGAATCGACAACTCTTCCCCACAAGGAGCTCATCTTCTGCACTGTATCAATTTTTCACAGCTATTCCTAAGATTTTCACCTTATAATATTTTCTAGAGTATATCAACAGGTCTCTCTTACTAGACTGATTTATTCTAGAGACTTTGCTTAAACTTGTTTACAATGATGGATGCAAGTAGTATATGAAATACAGGTGTCAGGGTTTACAACATCACAACAATCCACCAACCACTATAGTACATTGAAGTGATAGACAAGTGGTGAGTGAGGCTGTTAATATATATATAGATGGCATTGCTTAAAATAGTAAGCAATCTGATGCAATTTGCTTTTGCAGAACTTGTACATGGATCCAGAGACAGTTGTTTGAACAGAACAAAGGAATACTAAATGGAATACTGCATAGTTTAAAATCACAGGGTTGTATCTTTTCATCATACCTACTCAATCTGTACATTGAGCAAATAACCAGAGGAACTGGATTATAAGAAGAAAAATTCAGCATCAGGCTTGGAAAAAGTCTTATTCACAACTTGCGATATGCAAATGACACAACGTTTTCTTGCTACAAGTGAGGAGGACTTGAAGCATTTTCTAATAATTGCCGCCATCAGTATAGATGACAACCCAATATCGAGAAAACCAAAATCCTCACAACTGGACTAATAGATAACATCATAATAGACGGATAAAAAGTTGAAGTTGTCAGGGATTTTGTCTTGCTGGGATCCACAATGAATGCTCACGGAAGCAGTAGTCGAGAGATCAAAAGACAGGTCGTATTAGGTAAGTCTACCAGACCTCTTTAGAGTATTGAAAAACAAGGCTGTTACTTTGAAGACTAATGTATGCCTGACCCAACATGCCATTTTCAATGACCTCACATGCATGTGAAAGGTGGACATGGACTAAAGATTGAATAAGAATTGATGCATTTTAATTGTGGTCCTAGAGAAGAATATGATATTGGACTGCTAAAAGGACTGTCTTGGAAGAGGTATGGCCAGAGAGCTCTTCAGAGGCAGGATGGTGAGTTTGTTCTACCTACTACTTTGGACATGTTGTCAGGAGAGAATAGTCCCTGGGAGTTGATAAAATGGAGGCGCAGTGAAAAAGAGGAAGGCCCTCCAGGAGACAGATTGACACGGTGGCTGCGACAATGGGTTGAACTCTAGCAACAACAGTGAGGATAGTGCAGGACTGGGCAGTGTTCCATTCTGTTGTGTGTAGGTGACTTTGGGTTGGAACCCCTTTGATGGCATGTAATAATTCAACAACAATAACAATGACACAATGACAATGCACGTAACGTAACCTTTGGAACATAGCAAAAACCAAGACAAGCAAACC
Source organism: Nesogale talazaci (assembly GCA_004026705.1). NCBI lineage: Eukaryota > Metazoa > Chordata > Mammalia > Afrosoricida > Tenrecidae > Nesogale > Nesogale talazaci. The sequence continues at coordinate 120,517 of PVJH01001456.1, forward strand.
CCCAAACCCAACAGCCATTGAGTTGACTCCAACTCAAGGGGTTTAGCAGACAGTCTCATTTTTATTCCACTGAACACTGTTGGATTTGAACTGCAGACCATGTTGTTAGCTGTCCGGCGCTTACCCCACTTTGCCACTGGGGATTGGAGCACCTTATAAGCACTCAGTAAATGTTAGCAATAACAGCAAACACATAAGGGGCAAGCTAAAAATGTTTAAAATGACAATATAATCTTTCTACAATTATAGGGCATGAGAAAATACTTTTTTTGTTGTTGAAGGGAGAAAGAAAGAAGAAGGAATGATTTTAGTTTGAATTGCAAGTGTTCATGTATATTTTTTATGTGGATTATTTTAAATTTGTCAAAATTAACGTGTTAAAATTAACCACTAAAAAAAATCTGAAGAAAAACACTAAAAAACTGAATTCAGGAATATGTAAAAGAGATAACATTCCATTAGAAATATTGCATACAATGGATGGATGTATGGATTGTGATGGGAGCTGTATCAGCTCCCAATAACATGATCTTAAAAAAAGAAATAAAAAGGTACAGCAAACCATTGCATCAGTTATTGTCCATGAAAGTTACATCAAATGAAAATACGTGGAAAATTATAATAAAAAAGAAATATTGCATATTCTAGTAATGCAAGCTTGGTTTTATATTTTAAAGATAAATCAATAACATACCACATGAGAAGAACAAATGAGAGGAGTACAGCTCAGTGACTACAATCTCAGTAGGTATCTGATGAAATTCAACCCTCCTTCATGAGTAAGGTGCAAACTAGGACTAGAAGAAACTCTCAAGCTGATAAAGCGTATCTTGAAATCCACAGCTAAAATTGTACATAATTATGAAACATTAGATTACTTTTATACCTAAAAGTTGTCACAAGACAAGAATCCCTGCTCTAAGCATACCGGTTTAACATTTTTATGAGAGCTTCTGGCTAATGCAATAATGTAAATAGACTTATGCAAATGACATTTATGAGGGGGCTTCACAAAGCTCATGGAAAAATGTAGTGAAAAGAAAGTAGAATCTTTCCACGAACTCTTTCAAATTGTGTTAGTCTGAGTAAACTAGAGAAACAAATTCATAGACATACATACGGACATAAGGAAAAGGTTTACATACAAGAGGAATGGGACATTGAGAAAGCATACTAGCCCCGTCCAGTTCAAAGTCATAAGTCTGATATTAGCCCATATGCCCGATACCAGTCTATAAGGTCTCCTTTGGACTCACAAAGTCACAGGTCAGTGGGTGCAGAATCCCGGCGCCAGCAGGGGTCTCCCCGTGGCTTCTTGCTTCCAGGACTCAGGGTCCATCAACAGCATCCAGTGGTGGTAGAAGCAACTCAGCACTGGCAGGGATCTCCACGTGGCTTCTCCAGCTTCAGAGGTCTGGTTCCATCAGGGTAAGGCCGTGTAGCTTCTCCTCTAGCAACTCCAGCTTCTCAGATGCTGCTATCTTGTTTTGTCCCGTAGTTCATCATCTCTGACACTAACTCCCAACAACCGGGGAGATAGCTTCTCATCTCCATGAGGGAAATATCGTGATATTTCCCAGAAGTCTCAGGAGAAAGCCATGCCCACACAGAGGCCTCATTGGCTACTCAATGGCTATCTCCAGAGTAACAGGCTAGACTTCACCCTTACATCTCATTCATGAAATTAACATAAGCACATCACAGCCACACAAACACTATCATATCTCAGCTATCAAAGAAGAAATCAGACTGCTTTGTGCAGAAAGGTAACTAATCAGAACTAATAGGTAACCTTTACAGGTTACTGGAAACTGTGTGTTAGTCCGGATAGACTAGAGAAACAAATTCATTAGCACATATATGTATATAAGAGAGAGTTTTAAATAAAAGGTAATTGTACATTAAGAAAACTCCCAGTACAATCCAGATCAAGTCCATAAGTCCAATATTAGCCCATATGTCTGACAGCAATCTACAAAGATTTTCAGATTCACAAAACACATGCAATGACTCCAAATGCAGGACAATCACAGAAAGTCTTTGGATCCAGTGGTGTTGTAAGCATCTCCGCACTGGCAGGAGTCTCCACCTAGTTTCTCTAAGTGCAGGTTTTTTGCTGCATCAGGGTAGGTCTATGCGACTTCTTTTCAGGGGTGTCTCACAGGAAGTGAACCTTGTCAGCAGTGAGTCTCCAAGCAAGTGAACTGAGAGAGGCAATGCTCGCCCTCCAAGAAGGAGTTACCACATTTCTCAGAATTCTTAGGAGATGGCCACACCCACACAGAGGTCTCATTGGCTATCTCCAGATTGATGGGCTAGACTCCACCCCTACACTCTTAATCCTCAAATTGACACCAGATTAGGTGACTGCCACACAGTGTGACTATTAAAAGAACTCCTTTGTTTCTACATAACAGCAGTGGAAAATTGGAATACTCACACCACTTGATTTCATGATACTGGAAGTCTCTATTTGTATTGTTTGACTTTAGAAACAATACTAACCTTTGGTGACACAGCCTGTTTAATCGCTCAGATACTCACTAAACACTGGCAGCTCTAACCCTTCAGGAGGACCCTCAGAATAAAGGCTTGGCAATCTGCTTCTGAAGGCCACAGCCTTGAAAACCCTAAGGATAGACACAGTTTTATTCTGACACATGTAGAGTCACTAAGGATTGTAATCATTTTGACGGGAAATAGTTGGTGGTCTTCATTGGAAGGTGAATGAATCATGTTCACATGTGTAACAAAATAATAAAAGCTGTGACATTATGAGACCTACAATGTAATGTATATAATTAGAAAAATTTTATCCATGAATTCCATTGACCAAAATTCAATTTATTGGTTCTGGTTCTGGACTTATACTTAGACTCAAAACACAGCTCTCTATGTACAATGGCAATCTGTTCCTAGTATAACGAACATGCATTTCGATAATTATCAAAACATGCACAGGGGAAAATGTTGTTTCTACCCTGATAATAGTCTATCTGCTCTTTTTAGCCTTTTGGTTCTCAACCCAGCCATCCACGTCTCTCAGGAGAACAGGATAGAATGAGCACCTCATCACATGCTGCCTGTTGGACTCATTGCTCACGCTGAGGCACACACATGGCTGCTGGCCAGGAAAGAACTGTCTGTGGGTGTATTTTTTAAAATTTGCAGACATGTACATATGTTGCCCATTTTAGGATAGCTCATCTGTACATCAGTCAGTCAAGTGGACCAGCCTGGAGACTGACATATGAAAACTGACAGGTGGACAGGCTGACAAATTCAGGTCTGTTCCCACACAACCTTCATCTAGTCAACAGGAGCTGTGTTTTCAGATCAGGCTCCAGATAATCAGACTCTATGGCTGCCTTTGGAAAATGTCATTGTTTGTTCAACCCTTTGCACGAAGCTCTTTCTCAGGCAGTGGTAAAGCAAAATATGTCAACAAAAATAAGAAATGGTGGTGGTCACATTTTTCTACTAGAGGTCCCACTATTGAAAGGACTTTATTATGGATAAAACATTCTGCTTCTAAGGAGCTACCCTGCTGCCCCAAAAGACATAGCTGCCAGCACTCCACCCCCCTGACCTGCTAGTGTAGATTTATAATGAGGGACTCTGAGATAGGTAGCGAATTTTGCAAACCAGTCCTCTCATAGACTAAACTCGTGATCCTCTTCTCGTTAGCAAGATGCAGACCATAGAATCAAAGCATCACAGGCGATACCTGTAAAGATTCAATACTCTTGTCAGTTCTGTTAGGAGGTAAAGCCTATGGTTTCATGAAGAGGAAAGACCAAAAATTGTTCTCCTAAAGAATGTTTATGGAGAATATTGAATTTACAGTTGACAGAAAAATGAACAAATCTGTCTTGGAACTAGTGGAACTATAATGCTCCTTAGAAGGGAGGATGGTGAGACTCTACATTTTGTATGTTGGACCTGTCAACAGAAGTCCCCAGTCTTTGGTAGAAGAGAGGGTCCTCATGCTTTGTAAAGTGGAAGGTCAGTAATGTGATGGATTGGTCCACAGGCCGCACTGAGGAACTCAAACATAGGAATCATTGTAAAGATTGAAGATGAATAGGCAGTGTTTATGCATGACATTGCTGTGAGTTTTGCCATTCCTCTGATTATAAGAGAGGCACTTCATAAGCAGAGAGGAAGAAACCCATGATTATCAAAAAGAAGAGCTGCTATTGGAGCATGCACAGGATATCTTTCCAAAACAGTGGAGGCAGCAGAAGTGCCAGAGGCCGCAGAACCAAGACTACCAGAGATCAGAGAAGTAGTGCTGAGACCATGAGACAGAGAAGTGGAGCAGTGCTGAGGCGAAGACCGAGGTTATTAGGCAGCATATCATGGAAGCTTCCTAACCCACAGAGACAGAAGCCAAAGGACTATGTGATTGGGAGGCAGAGGGCTAGAGACAAATACCTGGGTCAGTTTGGCTGAGAAGAGGCTCTGCAGATAAAAGAACTGAAAAGATCATTGTAAGCTGTGAGCGTCCCTAATAAACTGTGGTAGTTCTACAATCCCCCGTTGACTTGAGGATGTTAAGAGTGATGGGCTGGATTCTAGCTTGTCAATCAGGTCACAGCCTGATGATGCTGCCTTGTTGGCATGATCTTTTCAAGAGGATTCTGGGAACTTTCTTTCTCTTTGTACAATCTTTGTAAAGATTACAATCTTTACAATGAAAGCAGTGGGCCACGCTTTCTCTCTGCTTCACTTTCCCTTTTGAGGAGCAGGAGGAGCCACATGGAGACTCATGTCAGCACTGAGATGGTTTCACCACCACTGGATCCACAAAGATGTTCTGCCCACCAGCCTGTGATCTTCCTGCACTCAGCATCATTGCATGCGCTGAGTCTGAAGAGGAATTTATGGACTAGAATTGGATATATGGGCTAATATCAGACTTATAGACTTGATTTGGGCTGGAATATTTTCTCAATATACAATTGCTCTTTGACATAAAGCTCTTACACACCTATGAGTGTCTCTGGATTTGTCTGTCTAGTCAACCTGGACTAACACATACACCACCTTAATTGTGAGCATTATCTATCAGTTATGTGTGGATAAGGCAAAGGACTATAAAACTCAGTCGATGAGTAGAGTGCAGTACAGGAATGGTTGGTGTCAGGTTAGGATCAAGAAGGATGGAAGGTAGAGGTGTGTCTGACTTCTGTTTTGTGGCATTCAGTCCTGGGCTGGCACAGAGTTGGATTCTCATTTTCCCTACTGAAGCTCAAGAAGGTTAGGTGTGGTCCCCACATTATTTCAACACTAGTTTTCAGACATGCTGCTAAGTAACAGAGTATTTGACTGGATCCTCTAAACCAATGGTTCTCAACCTATGGGTTGCCATCCCTTTGGGGGTCAAACGACCCTTTCACAGGGTCACCTAATACATCCTACATATCAGATATTTAGACGGTGATTCATAACAGTAGCAAAATGACAGTTATGAAGTAGCAATGGAAATAATTTTATGGTTGGGCATCTCCGCACATGAGGAAATGTATTAAAAAGTTGAGAATCACTGCTGTAAACTATCTTATGAAGGGAAAGTTGTTGCCATCACCACGTTAAAGGTGAAGAAACACAGTGTTTAGGTGATCTGCATTTATGAAGCGGTCTCTGTTTCCTAGGATGTTGCTCTGCCCAAGAATTGACAGGCCCTGGTGGCAAAGAGGGTCATTGGTCAGACGTCTATTCCCCAAGGCCAGCAGTTCAGAAGACAAGATGAAGCTTTCTACTGCCCTAAAGAATTAGTCTCAGGAAACCATCCAAGTGGGTCTGCCCTCCCCTTTAGGGTTGCTGTGAAGTATCAGATGAAGGCAGCGAGGTGTTTGTTGTTTTTGTTTAACTCTTTGTGGGCATAGTAGTAAACCAGTGGCTGCTGGATTTGAACTGCTGACCTTGTGTTTAGCAGCCCAACATGTAACCACTAGCTAGATAACTACTTATTTAGTTTGTGCTTACACACTGAGTAAGTGTGTTTTGGACCTGTGTGATGCCATCTGAGGGATCCAGTCTCAGGTGAGACGTGATGGACTAGAGGTACGCGTTGGTGCTGTGAGAGGACAGAGGAGGGGTACTTTTCCTTTCTTGGCAGATTAATGAAAGTTTTCCTTTTTATTAAATAGATGCATTCTGAGCTGAAAATCAAAGGACAATGAAGAGTTAAGGTAGACCTGATGAAGAAAGTCTGAAGAACTGGGAAGAGAAACTTCTAAGAGAACACTGAGAAACTTTGGAATGGTTGGGAAGCCACACGATTTGAGTGGGTTGTAAATGACAAGATTTGGGGCCATACATCGCTTTGGCCAAGGCCATGAAGGGTCTTGAGTACCAGCTGAGGGGAAATTCACTCAAGGGTGAAGCCAGCAGGTGGTAGGACCAGATTACATTTTAGATAGATAGGGTCTAACTATGGAATACACAATGGCCCTAAGAGAGAGGAGCGACCAGCTGCTGCTCAGGATCTGAATAACTTTGGGATTTGTCAGGCAGGAGGGAGCAAGCAGTGGGCTAGCCAGATCAGCCTGGCAATCAGAGGGGAACAGCTGTTCCAGGCACTGTCTGACCACCCCAGTGGTGGAAAAGCCTCTCTCCATGGGATGCAGCTTCTGCCTGCCTTGGTGCCAAAGGACACCTGTCCAACCATACAAAGTTTACAGACAAGAAGAGCTCCTTGAGAGTTTTATTGAAGTTAGCAAGCTAGACAGAAATTCACTCTGGCTAGTACTTATCCATTCGCACCTTCAAACATTTCCTGAGCACACACCTGCTTACTCTCCTGAAAGAAGAAACTAGACCTTGAGCGGCTCACAGCAACCACACTAGGTTGTGGTCAAGGCTTAAGAGTTACCCTAAGAGTACTTCAGAAGGTAAAAGGATAATGTTTTACTGTTTTTTGACACTTGCTGAAATATTGTGATTTGAGTGACAAAAAAATCATTAATTCAGCTCTTACAGTCATGGCTTGGAAATTAAATTTTTTTACCAGGCTAGGAGAGATTTATATCCATATATATAGATACATAGATAGGTAAAACTCCTACAAGAAGAATATACTATAAATAGACTAGTTCTGATAACCAGTCGTAGGTAGCACATAATTTAAGCAGAAATTCTGCTTCATAATGATTAAAATATTTAAAGTGGAATTCATGCATATGCTGTATCACCCATGCCTTTCCTTATATTTGGCAATACATAGCCTCAAGAGATTAGTTTTATGCAATTGTCTGAGAATTGAGGTGTGTCTATATTATTTCATTATTTTGAAGAATTTAATATTCATGTCCTTCATCTATATACAACTAGTTTTAATTCTTTCTGGGAAGGTTTTGGACTGATACATTTCGAACAGCAATTTCTCTTTTTGAACAATTCATTGCCATCAAGTCGAAGCTGACGCATAACCACCCTACAGGACAGAGTAGGACCCTGGTGGGTTCCCTATGCTGTAAATCTTTACTGGAGCAGAAAGCCTCATCTCTCTCCCTTGGAACAGATGATGGATTCGAATTGCTGACCTTGTGATTAGCTCCTTAATTGAATAAGTAGCTCTGTTCACACACATACACACACACACAAACCTATAGTCTGACAGTAATCTGGAGATGAAGCTCTTGGGAAATTTTGTTTATTGCAGAGTAGAATGAAAGTTCTCTATCTATGGATTATTCTCCATCAAGGTAGGAGTCTGAAATCCCAATTTAAAAAGCTTTGCAAAACTCTTACCATTATATTCTCTTGAATGTGTGCATAAATTAAGTTGTTCCGACCATTGTTACTTAGAAGCAGTAATGCATTAGTTAGGTAAAATGAAAAAGAAGGTGAAAAGAAAATAGTACAGCTTGGTGAGGGTGGGGGGTTAGAGTGAGAGACCCTAACTTGCCAGGCAGGATTGGTGTTTAAATCTGAAGAGATGTGGCTAAATATGGTTGAGGCCTAATATTGACAAGCCATGCCATCTCACACGTATGCTCGGATTTGAGTGTGGAGAGCTTCCACTTCCACTGTCCCATGCTTTCCCTCACTTGGATTTGAGGGCTTTCACTTCCACTACCTCATGCTTTCCATCACCTGGATTTGAACAGGCGAATGAGCTGGTGCTGGGTGAGGGAACAGTAGAAGAAAACAAAAGGAAGATCAGAAGACACTATATATTTTCACTTATATAAGTTTAGGAAAAATATTCCTTTTTTGATAAGCCCCTTTTAAAAAAGGCTAAAATCATGAAAATGTTAATAACCATTGTAATAATAATAATATCTATGTTATGAAGTGCTTGCAAGGCTGTAGGCACTGAGCTGTGTTTTTTATGTGCATCATCTCATTTAATAGCTCCTATGTTTCCCCTACCCTCCCCAAACAGTAAAAATCTCTTCCAGAACTGCTGGTTCACAGTGTCTTAGAAGGAACATAAAAGGATTCCACTTGATTTGCAATTCCAAATGTGTAGAGTCTCCTTCATCCTTGACTTTCCTGGAGCTCCTTTCGCCTTTGAAATATTAAGCCGAGTGCCCCTTTCCCCCTCATGCAAGGTCAGGAGCAGACTGCTACTGTTAGTGCCCCCCAAAGCAGTTCTGGCTCATCGTGATACTGTGAACAACAGAAAGAAACACTGCCAGCCCGCCCGGCCCTGTGGCATCCTCACAAATATTGCTATGTTTAACCCCTTGCTGTAGTCACCGTGTCAATCCTCTCCCTGAGATGCCTTTTCTTCTTCACCGATCCACTCCTTTGTCAAGCATGATGTCCTTCTCCAGGGACTGGGCTTTTCTGCGAACATGTCCAAAGTCTGGGAGACTAAGGAGTATTCTGGCTGTACTGCTTTCAAGACAGAGTTATTTGCTTTTCTGGCCCAAACAAAGGGGTACATGTGTCTAGCCACTTATCATTGTAAGAGGAAGTGCCCGGGGCCAGTCTCACACTGCTAGAACTGCCAAGTTGAGACCTTCCCCTGTTAATTCTTTCTAACTGAGCACCCCCACCCCACCCCACCCTTGGCTTCAGAAGGTAAGGAAGCAGACATTCCCCTGAAATTCTGATGTTCCACTGTTCACAGGACAATGCTGCCACATATAGGAAGTCCGACCCCAAAGGCAATGATAAATCCAGGCATAGAAGGAAGAGCTCCAAAGATCGTGGGTGGTTTAGTACAGAGGCTGTACTGTTTGTCAGGAGAACCTGATCTTCCTTACCTGGTAGCTGGAGACAGACTTACTCACTGTCCTTTAGGCAAAGAAATAGTGCAATTTGACTCTCAGTGGGCGAAGAAAACAATCACACCACATAGAACACTTCCCCTTCCTTTCAAGTTTTCCTTCTGTCCTCTCTATTTTGCTCTTAAACTTTGCTTCTGTTGATCCTGTTTAGGGATAGTTTTCTGTGGGTATGATCTAATTGTCCTGCTTTTGGAGTGTCACTCAGCATTATTACAGGGAAGATGAATGGGACAAGGGTCAGAGTTCAGCAAGAAGGCATCTGCTCACTAGCACTGCAGAGTGGGGGTGCTCGGAAGTGATCTTTAATGAAAGCTGGCCAGGATTTGCACAGAGAAACCTGTCCTGTTGCAGCTGTGGTGACCAAAGGGTGACTCTTTCTTTTAGGAACTGGATATGAATTCACAAGCTCTCTGGGACATCTTTATAAGGAGTGCCTTGCTTGGAGTGCTTTTTCTTATCACGTCTGCCACAAAGAAAAAGGAGGGAAAGGCCAGATACTCCAATGAGGTTGAAGTGGAAGCTCCGGGATACAGACCATTGGCCTGTTTTCCTCGTGCAACAATCTCCCCCAAGAAGAGTTTCCACTCCACTCGCAAAGGCTCTGGCTGGGCCTGTCCTCTGGCCTCAGGTTACTATACCATCGCCATCGCAGGCTCAGGTTCTCTAACTGGGCTCCTTATTCGCCTCACAGTTCTTCCACTTTGCTAAGGCAGCCAGCATGCCAGCTTGGGCATTCTAGGCAAGGGGGGATAATGGGCCCATTGTTCTTTTTACCCCTTTGGATAGGGCAAATGTCTTCTCCATCTAACTGTCACCAAAGGAGGCTGAGGAAGGGGATCTTGGAAAACTCACCTTATCCCACTCTCCCTTTGTTCTTACTAAGGAGGTGTTTGGGGTATCCTTGCTGGCCCTCTCTCACCCCATCAAACCTGGCCTGGGACTCACAGGGATGCGGTTTTTCCCGGCTCTCTCCTCGCAGAGTGTCAGGTGGGAGAAAAGAGCAGCATTAATCAGACAACTCATTTTAGTTCAAGCGCAACCTACAGCTTCCTTTTCCTCCTGGATCTCCGCAGAAGCACACCGCGCCTCCCCGCAGGGCAGAGGCCAGGCCTCGGCCGGCCACAGGGACCCCGCCTGGGCACTGAACGTGCTCGAGAAGGGGACAGCCCGGTGTCACCGACGACTCGCACGCAGCTCAAGTGCTCTCCTGGGACCAGTCTCCCGCCGACAGCTTCCCGCTCGGCGGGCACCCAGCGCGGGGGCGCACCTTGGCAGAGGGGTTTCCCAGCCTCTTCCCGGGAACCTCGCGGGGCCCTGGCTGCGATGGGGGCTCGCTCCCCTTCGCCGGGCTTGTTCCCCTTCCTCCGCCCCGGCTCCCCAGCGAGCGCTCGGTGTCTCTCTCTGAGCATGCGCTGCGCGGTGCCCACCCCTCCTCTCCGGCCCCCCCACCTACCCCTCGCCCCTTCCCCTCCCTTCCAGCCTTTCGCTTCGTTCCTTTCATAAAACAAACAGGAGATCCTGAAACCTGGACCCTGCGCGGGCAGCCGTGCGAGCAGGAGGCGGAGGCGGAGGCGGGGGCGGAGCGCGGCATGGCCGCCGAGGGGGATCAGTGATCCCGCGCGCCGCCCCCACCCACGCGCGCGCGCACACACACACACGCGCTCTCTCTCGCTCACACACCCGCGCGTACAAACACACTCACGCGTACACGCCCGTGCCGCGCGCTCGGCGGCTCGCTCTCCCACGCAGGCGGAATGCAGCGGCGCCCGGGGAGCGCGTCGCGGGCTGCCGCCTGAAGGCACCGGGCCGCCCGGAGCCCGCCGGCCCCGTAGGGCGCACGGAGGACGCCCCGCCACGGGAGGTGAGTGCCGCGCCCGCCCCAGCCCGCGCGCCGCTCCCGGGACCCGGCGGCGGGGGCAGGTCGCGGCGGCACGCGGCGGCGCAGGTGGCCCCGGGCGGCCGCGTGGGGTCGGCGCTGCGGATGCCGGCAGCGCCGCGCGGAGCCGTGGGAGAGGGCGACTGGGTCGGGATGGCCGCGGGCTGGGCGTCCGATGGACCCGGCGGAAAGCCACCCCCGCCCGGCTCGTAAACTTTCCTCCCCTGTCATTTGGGAAACGCGCAGACAAAGGGGGCGTGGAGGTGCCTGCCTGGCGTCCCACTCTCCTGGCCGCCTTCCGGACTGCGGCGTGAGCTGGCGCGCGTGGGTGGGCGGGCAGGCGGGGGCGCCCCGCAGGTTGCCGGTGCCAAGTCCTCCCACCCCACCCGGGCAGGGGGTGGCATTTCTCACCCCGCCCCCCGCAGCCCGAAGCCTTGCCTTTGATTTGCCTTTTGACTTGGGTACCTGCCATTACCTTGGGCGCATTGTCAGGGGGTGTCACCTGGAGAACTGGAGAGGGAGTCCCTGGCTGGCTTCCCAGCTCAGAGCCAATGCCATGGGCGCCAGGGTGAGACTCGGGTCAGTGGCGGAGATGAATGACGACTTACTGAAAGGCTGGCCATAATCACCTCTTAGAAACTCGGGGCGCCGGGTCTCCTCTCCCCTGGGAAAGGTGCTGTCTTCACGCGACCCTCCACGGCCCGCGCTGAGCGCTGGGCTGGGCTGGCAGCTGCCCGAGGGGAATAGGAGGGCTTTTTCTTTGCCCTGGGGTTTCAGGGCACACACACGTGTGGAATATGCGAGTGCTGGGTGATTATTTTTTCTTTGTGGGAAGATGGGTTTCCCTTTCAACCTCTTCCCTGGGAGAGTCTCTGTAACCTGGCATCCATCGAGCGCGTGGGCAGGCACCTTTTCTGTGGGTCTTTGGGACCCTAAAAGGATTCCCTAAAATGCCAGCCCCCTTGGGGGCGGGATCTGAGTGCAGCATGCCTTTTGGCACCTAGAAAATACTGAAATGTAACAAATGACCTATTGAAACTGCGGAGACCCGGGCGGTGTGTGAAGAGGCTTGTACTGGGACAAAGGGAGATAGAAGAGGAACAGAGGTGGAACAGAGTCCTGACTCTGAAGGTCGGTTAGGCAGGGAGGAATCCAGTGTGGCGCAAGGTTCTCTGATGCTTTTGCTGTTAAAACTCACACACATGCTGCTTCTGTGCTTGACAGCTCCAGGTCTTGGACTCCAGTTGGCAGCTGGGACTGGTCTGGAGTTTATCTAGAGTGCCATATTGGGAGCCAGAAGAGCTGGTTACTCCTGGGCTCGCATTGAGCACAGTTCCAAATTAGTTCTTTCAAGTTCCTTAAGGATAGAAAGCACCAGATATGAACGTTCCCCTATCTTGAATATTTGTTTATAGCTAGAAGGTGGGATAGGCACGCAGGTGTGTTTAGTTGATGGTTCTCTACCTCAGAGCCTTGGGGTTGTCATTCAAATACCTGGAAGCCAAGAAACTGCTGCCTCTAGAAAGCAGTGGAAGCCCAGTTTCAGTAGCTTTCAATCAGGGGAACCCAGGGGCTTCCTGGGTTCCTCTCTGTTCCTGCTTAGGCAGGGAACTTCTTGTTTTTATGTCACTTTAAAAAGCCCACCTTTAGTGACTTCTGTGGAGTGGGAGACTGGTGTGTTGTGCACAAGGGCAACTGAGGCCGTTCACGTCACGTTTGCAAGATGTTGATTCAGTTAAACACGAGTAAAGGGGGTGTGGGGAAGGAAAAGAATCGGGAATGCAATGAGTGTCATTAAAATAGCTTGGCATTTAAATAGGTGCAGTAAAATGAAGTTTGGCCATTTGTTTTTTTTCTCACCCACTAATGGAACAAAGAGGTGTCCAGAAATATTTTCAAGATGAAATTGCCACAGGCACCACCACCATCATTCCCAAGCATGTTGCCATCCAGTCAATTCCAAATTTCAGCAACCTTGAGGACCAGAGGAGGACTTCTCTCATTGTCTTTCCAAAGTTGTGATGTTTATGGAAGTAAAATGCTACGTTTACCACCCCCTCACCCCCTGCTCAGGACCTGGTAGGTTGTAACCACTGACTTTTCAGTTAGAGGCTGAAGCACTTGAAGCCCCTGTACCATGAGGGTTTATGTTAACATAAACACAGGGAGGGTTTAAATGTAGTTGTCAACATATGTCCTTTTTATTTCACGGGGAACATTCCAATCACTTTCTTGGCAAAACTTGGCAAGAAAATTTCAAGATTTTTTTTAAAAAGTACTTTTTAGTGCTAATCCACTGTCACTGAGTAGATTCTGACTTCTAACATCCCTATAGGGCAGAAAAGAACTGCCGTTTGGGTTTCCAAAACTCTAACTCTGTACAGGAACAGACAGCCTCATCTTGCTTCTGTTATTATTACTAGAGTCCTTTCTTACAATGCATTTCCTGCAAGTTCCATTCATGTTGATTATATTCAGATCTGTGTTAGTCTGGGCCAGGGGTGTTCAATCCATTGATCTCGATCTACTAGTCAGATCGAAAATGTAATGTGGCTAGATTGCATGGCATTAAAAAATAGATGCAAGTCTATCTTACTTAATTGTGATGGGATTGATGATAGGCTTACATCTATTTTTTTTAATGTCATGCCATCTACCCATATGACATTTGCGATTCACTGGTAGATTAAGATCGATGTATTGAGCACCCCTGGTCTGAGTTGACTAGAAAAACAAATTCATTGACACTCATATGTGTAGGAGAGAACTTTATAGCAAAGAGTAATTGAATATTCAGAAAACACCCCAGTACTGTGCAGTTCAAGCCCTTATGTCTGATACCAGTCCATAAATTTCTCTTCAGACTCATGCAACACATGAAATGATACTGAATGCAGGAAGATCACAGGCCAGTGGGTGAAAAGTTTTATGGATCCAGTGGTGGTGGAAGCATCTTAGCACTGGGGTTGGTCTCCACGTGGCTTCTCCAGAACCAGGACGCTGGCTCCATCAGTGTAATTCCATGTGAATTGTCATCAGGAATATCTCTCAGAAAGATAAAGCAGAGAGAGAGAGAGAGAGAGAGAGAGAGAGAGAGAGAGAGAGAGAGAGAGAGTGTGTGTGTGTATGGCCCCCAGTAAGCTATTTATCTCTGCAGTGCCTCCAAATGAGGTCATTAAGCTGCAACCTGATTGACAGGCTAACCTCCACCCATTCATCTTAATAGTCTCAAGTTGATACCAGATTATGTAACTACCACAAGATCCTATTCACAAGTGTTTTGGGACCCCTTTTTAGAGCCTCAGGAACTCATAGGGCCAGTTCTTCCCTGGTCTTTTAGGATGGCTGTGAGTTGGCATCAACTCAATGGAGGTGAGTTTGGTTTGTGGTCATCCATATCTAGCATTGGAGGTCATATAAAAAGTCCAACCCAGCCCAGACTTCTTACAAAGCTAGTGGCAAATATGACTATGCACACATAATAGCATAGAGTAACACAGATAATCCACAAGTAGGACACTCCTGTACTATATGGTTTGTGAACTTCGAACCTGTGCACTGTGCACTCTAATCTCTCCTCCTTCTGGATTGCCTGGGAATCCAGAGAAAGATGTACCAGCATCTATTGTGTGCAGGAGGCTGGGGGGAAAAGGCACGAGGGAGTCAAAAATGGTTGCAGCACACAAGTGGGGGAAGAGGTATGTAACTAAGATGGGACTTAGCTGAATGCTTTAATGATGTTGTTGTTTGGTACCATTAAGTCCATTCCAACTCATAGCAATTCTGTGCACACTCTCCAGTCCTGTGCTATCCTTACAATGTTTGTTGACTTCGAGCCAATTTTTGTTACCTCGGCATCAATTCATCCCATTGAGTGTCTTGCCATCTCACTGTGCTTCTTCCAAGACAAATTTGTTTGTTCTTCTGGCCAAACTGAAAAACAGAATCACTGCCATTGAGTCGATTCTGATGCATGGCCACCCTGTAGGACAGGGTAGAACTGTTCCTGTGAGCCTCTGACACTGTAATTGTATAGGAGTAGAAAGTCCCATTTTTTCCGGGTAGAACAGCAGGTGGTTTCAAATTTAGGACCTCGTGATTGTAGTCACCATGCTCATTCAATAGTCGTAGCCGACACCATAATTCAAAGACATTCATTCTTCCATTTGCTTCCCTCCTTCCTCTAGTTTCACAGGTATCTGATGTGACTGAATAGACTAGGGTCTTCAAAGTGACATCTTGCATTACGTTTTTAAAGATGTCTTTTGCAGCAGATTTGTCCAAGGTAATATACCATTCACTTTCTTGAATGCTGCTACTTTTATGGGTGTCCATTGTGGATCCAAATAAAAATGGAAAATTCTCGAGAAGTTCAATCCTTTCTGTTCATCATTGGGTGGCTTACAAAGATTTCTTTTTCTTTATGGTGAGATGCAATCTATACTGAGGGCTGTAGTCCTTGACCTTCATCAGTAAGTGCCTCCAGCCCCCTTCACTTTCAGGAGGCAGGTTTGTGTCATTGGCGTTAGCAGGTGGCTAATCAGTCTTGCTTGGAACCTCGTGAAACATTTTTCTGTCACACAGTCTGCTTTCTCAGATTACTTGCTCATAAAGCAGATTGAACAAGTATGGTGAAAGAAAGCCACCTTGATTCCAGCCTTTCCTGATCTTTAATCTCCTTGCTCTACTGAAATGACTGCCTCTTGGTCTATTATCTATCTCTCTGTCATCTCTCTCTGTTTCTATCTGCAACTCCTTCCCTGCCATCAAGTAGTTTCTGACTCACACCAACCCTGTAGGACAGGGTCAAACTGCCCTTGTGAGTTTCTGAGACTGTAACCCTGGATGGGAGGAGAGAACTTTGTCTTTCTCACCCCAGCTGTGCTGCAGGTGTGAGAAAGACAGAGTAAAGCTGGTGGTTTGGAATTGCTGACATTGCAGGTTGCAGCCCAACTCCTAGCCACGATGGGCACCACGTTCCAGAAAAACACAATGAAATATTCTGGAATTTCATTTTTTGTGATGTGATCCATAATTTATGAGGATTCACACAGTGGAATGCTTTTATATAATCAGTACCACACAGGTGAACATCCTTCTGGTAGTCTCTGCTTTTCACCAAGAGCCTGTAACCAAGAGCAGCAAGGACAGGATGCATTCTAAGCCTTTTACTGCATCTGACCTGAACTTCTGCCTAACTCCCGAAAATCCACTTTTAATTTTCTTCAGCAACATTTTATTTCTTTGTGATAGTAATGATAGTAATTAATGATACTGTTCGGCCATTTCTTCCTTCTGTTGGCTCACCTTTCTTCTGAAGCAGCAGAATATGGACCTTTTCAGTTTGCTTGGGGGGCGGGGAAGGTAGCTGTCTCTCAAATGGCTTGTCATAGATGAATGAGTGCATTTAGTGTTTCATTCATTTGTTGACACATTTCTGTGGGGATTCTGTCAATTCCTGGGCCAGGGTTTTGTGTGTATGTGTGTGTGTGTGTGTGTGTGTGTATGTGTGTGCTTTGTCACTACCTTCAGTGCAGCTTGTACATACATCTTAGTTTACCGTCATCAGTTCTTGATCATACATTGTCTCCTGAAATGGCTGCCTTTTGCCCAGTTCTTTCTGGTACAGTACAGTTACTCTGTACTTGTTTCTGCTCTTTAAAAAATGCTTCCTGTGTCAGCCCGTATCTTGCCCGTAGAGTCCTTCAATATTATAGCACAAGGCTCGATGGGGGTTTTTCCCCTCAGTTCTTTCAGCTTGAGAAATGTTGGTTTATTTTCATGACCTTTTAGGTGTTTGAAGAGGTAAAATATTCCTAATGTCTTCGTACATCTCTTCTGATCTGTAGTAATTAGTGTTTGATACCGCAGATCTATTCTTGAGATGGTGGGGTGGCAAAATTCAAGTGTTTCTAACCTGCTTTAATTTCTTTTAGCTTCAATCTGAACTGGCACTTGAGCATTTGATGGTCTTTTTGCAGTAGGCTCTGACCTTATTCTTCCTGATGATATTAAACCACCATCATCTCACTCCACAGTTATGGTTGATATCTGCACATTCCATCATGAGGTTCATGTGTCACTCTTTATGCTGTTGGCAAAAAAAAAATATCTTGGTCAAATAAGTTGGTGGTGTTGCAGAATTCTACCATTTGATCTCCAGCATTATTTCTGTCACAAAGGCCATATTTTCAAGCCACTGATCCTTCTGTGTTTCCAACATACACATTCTAACACCAATAATTAGCAGTGCCTTTGATCACTTTCAGACTGCTTAGGTTGATAAAAAATCTTTAATAGCTTCACCTTTGGCACTAGTAGGTACACAATTTTGAGTGTCAGTTGCATTAAACTGATTTTCCTTATAGGCATATGAATTTCATTCTGCTGCTGAGAACATTGTCCTTCAGAATTGTTCTTGGAATATCCCTGATGAGGGTGAACACAAGACCATTCCTCTGCACTGTATCATTCTCAGCACAGCAACTCTTACAACTTACCAATTTCAAATGGCCAGCACTCATCCATTCCAGCTCACTCATGCCTTCATGTGACCCATTTCATTTTTGCCAAATGCCAATTTGCTCAGATCCATCTTTCATACAATCTGTGTTTCAACAATTGTGGATGTTTGCAGCAGTTCCTGCTCCTGTCGAGCCATATCACACCAGCAAATGAAGGCCTCGGAAGCTTTGCTCCATCTATGTCACTAAGTTGGCATTACTATATGGAGGAAATGCTTCCACAGTTGTATTGTGAGTGCCTTCCAACCTGAGGGGTTCAAGTACTGGTACTCTCTCTGACTGGCTTCTAAAGCTCTTCACAAGGCATTCTTTCACTGTCTTAATTTTTCAGAAGTAGGTAAGTCTTACTTCCTATTTGGTCTCAGCTAGGATGCTCTGCTGAAGCCTGCCCACCATGGGTGACCCTGCTGGTTTGAAATGCAGTTATACAGCTTTCAGCATCACAACAGCACAAACAACAAAGGAACAGATCAGCAGTGGGCTAGCATGGTAGTGTCATCCGAATGCCAACAGTGAAGACACTGGCAGGATTTTTTTTTTCTTCCCTGAGGGATTTGAGCAGGTGATCATGGAGTTACTTTTGGGATGATGAATGTCTTTCTGAGTAGGGAAAGATCGTTGGAGGGAGAGGAAATGTGAGTGAGGGCACACAGGTAGCTAAGGCGAGTTCACAGGGTGCAGATGTGGGGTAAGCAGCACCTAGGCAGCACCGAGTAACCACTATAATGCCAGGTTGTAGGGGTGTGGAGAGGTGTTCAGAGCACTCTGGAGGCCTCTCATTTAAAGGAGCATAAACTTGAGGAAAGTTCTGGAGAGAAGTTAACATCAGGTGAGTCTGGAGTGACACGGACAAGAGTAAGGCTTTCCAGGGGGAGCAAACCATGTGAACACTCCAAGTTGTTCTTGTTGACTGCAGCAAAGATGAGAATTCTTAACTCCTGGGGGTTGATAGATCATCTAGCTAGCGAGGTAAGCAGGGTTCAATCGAAACATCCGAAGCAAACGGGCTTTGCCTTCATCTTAAAGGTCAGCTGAGAGATTCCTATGGGGTAAATTTGAGACTTGACCCCCGTGAGTAAATATGCAGGAGAGACACGTGGGTCTGACCACAGTCTGGAGGTGGTGAGCCTAGAGGCAGGGAGCGCATTGTGGAAGAGAAGTGTGAAGTGATGAGGGTGGTGACTGAAGGAATGAGAGGCGGCAGATGAATTTAAATCCCTGCTAATCTGAGAAAAGCACCCTTTTTGTGTGCTCTCAGACTGCCTCCTGCTTCCCCATGAACACCGATGTGGCCACCTTTGGTGGTGACACTGAGACATCCTGGAAAGTCCAGAGTTCAAACTCTGGCCCACAGGGCATTCTTAGTGAATGCTGACCTTCAGAACGGATAGAGCAGGTGACCAAGTCAGGGACTGAATCTCAGCAGTCAGCCAATTTAGGGGTGAAGGAAAGAAACAAGCACCAGGTACCAGCCTAGGAATGAAATATTCAGAGATGATGGGAAGATTCCAACCCAAAGCAAATGCCTAAGAGAATTTTGAGAAGGGGATGGTCAGACTTCAGGGAAGCATCCCCCAAGGTGGGTCAGGCCTTGTGGGAGGCTTTACCCACCTCACAGCACCCACAACCCTTTTCTCCACTTGATAGTGGAGGTGGCTGAGTGGAAGGGTTCGCAGAGCATGTCCAAGGTGACCAAGCTGATAAGTGGCCAAGTCTAGTGTCAAAGCCTGTATTCTTAACCGTATCAACACTGACCCCATTATCAATGGGATGGTTGACCAGAGTGATTGAGCGTGCAGATTGAAAAGACAAAAGACTGGGAACTGAACGAAAGACAAAGCCTCAGAGTTCACCAGTGACCGTGAGGAATGCCACTGCGGTACAGCCGTGAGTGCTGTAGTCATATTTCAGGGAGTTCAGTGGAAAATGGGAGGTAATAAAATCCTGGCAATGCGTACCTATCAGTCATTTTTGAAGCCTGGCAGAGGAAAGAGTTATGGGGCCATAGGGAGAAGGTACAGCAAGCAGAGCATCCAGCCCAGTTGTTATCAAGGGGAAGCAGATGGGAAGAGCTATGTTGGAGGCGAGCAAAAAGGTGTGGGAAAATACAGCAGGGGAGAGGAGTTGGAGAGGAGAAGGAAGGCAGCCTTTTCCTGAAAGCACAAATAGATGGATTTCAGAAGATGCAGGGCACACTCCCCGCGCCACAAGTAAATGGCTATGGTACTTTTTGAAGCTCAGAGAATTCAGAGCTTCAAATGTCTTAGACAATCTAAGGAGCCTCCGTATGCGGGACCTTCAGGGTGTCATATGTTACCTGCTCAGGTCGCACAGCAACGGAGAGCGGATTCTGGGCTTAGACCAGCTGCTTTTGAATCCCGCCTCGGACCCTCACCAGGTGGGTGGCTTTGGGAACACCCTTTCCTTCTCTATGTTTCACGGCACCCTGGCTTGAATAAAGGAACGAGTCATTGAATGGGTGACATGGGACGCTCGGAAGACTAGCTCGGTGCGTGCTCCTGAATCTTGACACCGAGTAAGTGCTCAGAGCAAGGAACCCATGATGATGTATGACAACAGTGAGCTTAAAAGCATCAAGCTTCGACTTCATGCTCAGCACTCTCGAGACTATCCTTCGAGTCTCATTAAAAAAATTTTTTTTGATTGCTTGCAAAGAGCTGGCACTAAGCTTGGCCTTTTAAGTGCAGGAATTGAATCGGGAGATACAATGTGGCAGGAGACCAGCTCAGCCGAGGTGGGGTAGGGGTGTCTGCCAATCACGTTTGTTTGTCTGGTTGCCCACTTCTTTCTGTTTGCTTGCCTTTAGGCTGGTCCTTGCATTCTTCATGCTCATTGGCATCATGCAATTGTACCAGAGCCGTTTAGCACATTGTTTTCAGGGAAGTGACTGCCGTATTAATTACAGAACCTCTGAAGGACGCAAACTCTATAAATATCTGAGATGTGAGGTTGGCCACATTCTCCAGGAAATGAAATCGCCTGGCTTATTCATGGCAAAAGCTATAGCGGATTCTAAGGAAAGCTCTAATAGACAGAGAAGGCTGCCCACTTAGCTAGTTGGACCTAAGCTAGGACTCAGTGCTCTCTGGGTTACCTGCTGTCAAATTATCAAAGATGGCTTTGTTTTTATTTTTGTGGAGGGTCCAGTTCATCCTATTTATGTTTCAGGTGTGCTGAAATTCTTAGAATTCCAAGTAGAGGTCTCTCGGTCTCTCTCTCTCTCTCTCTTTCTCTCTCTCTCCTCCTTCAAGTCCCTGTGAATTACATCACTTCCTTCCAAAATTCCCACTTCCCCTTCCCCTGACTTTTAACACTGCTCCCATCACCCCAAAGCTTTGTGTTAGAAGCATCCTATGCCATGCCTGGCACATGCTTCCTACTTTATGAACATTTGAGTGAATGAACCTTGTCTCCATTAGGGGAGCTGTGGCTCGTACTTTGGGTCTTCTGGCATGGAGGGTGCGAGAATTGCTCACAGACACAGATGAAGAAAAGGTGACCGCATGTATGGGCGCACATCCATCGGAGAGGAAATGTGTTTGCAGGGCCTAGAGTACCCTTTTTATTGGTTCTCCACGTAGGCACCATAGAGCAGTGTAGCCCCACTGCAACATTGAGAATTCAATGGGCTACGAAATCAAGTAGAAGCTGGTATCATGGATGAGGAATAAAAGCGGGCAGAAGGTAGTGCTGTCCCACTCTGCAACTTGATGGGCAGAACCTGAGTCCGCGCCGCTCCCATCTTCCAGCAGTGGCTGGGCATCCCTTCCAGGCAGACCCACCCGCACATGCTCTCGTAAGCAGCTCAAAGCTTTCTCTCGGTCACTGGAACTGAAGAAGATGAAGAAGAAGGAAAAACAAGCATCCTTTTCATTCACACTTGTATTCATGAGGGAAAATAGATGGTCTGCATGGGGGGTCTCCCTCTCTCTGCATTATTTGCAATGCAAAAATCAGATGACATCTGTAGGTGTGAGGAAAATGATCTGGATGTAGTGACGGCTGGTGTGTATACGTGAACGATTCCTAGCCAGGCTAGTATGGAACCTTTAGAGCAGTTTAGCAATTTAAAAAGTTGAGTAAAACCAATTTTGTGCTGAGCTACCTAACCCCATCAGTTGCCTTTGCATGGACTTAGACTCTTGGGGACCTCGGGTGTTTCACAGAGCAGCACTGAGATGTGTTGGATGCAGGTGACCAGGCACTTTTTTGAGGTACCTTCAAGTAGCTTTGAGCCTCCCACCTCACAATGAGTGGTCAAGTGTATTACCCACCTATGCCACTCTGGAGAACAATGATGTATAAAACATGCATAAACATGTAGTATGCTATGTCCCAATTCCTTCTCCAGAAATGGCTTTGTGGATGCTCCTCTGTGATCTACTCTCCAGAGCCCCACTTTGAACCTAGCCGAGCATGGTTCTGCTCTGATGCAAGGGCATTACCAGGAGGCGGCATTGAACTTGACAACAACTGTGAACTGGCAGTTGTTCTCCAACCCTTTTGCTCCATGAGCATCAGTATATACATATATATGTATATTTAGAAGATGTAATTGTACATTATGAATGGGTTTTATCATTTATCTCATGACAATATATTCATTTCAGTGAAGAAATAGCTTTCTTTTGAAATTGTAAAAGCAAATGTAAAATAATATGTAAAATGTAGTTCTACTTAATAAAATTGTCATATGGTAAATATTGCTGTTGCATGGACAGGGCTGGGGGCACTTCTTCCCCTCCTAAAATGGAACTCAGCTGATACACACCTTTGTATGTCAGGGTCCTTTGGCCATCTGCCCTCACATGTATTCTGTTGATACAGTCAATGAACAGCTGTTCTCTGAGGAGTAGCCCATTTCCCAGGTGCTTTTCAGGAGATCACATTCTGGGAAGAGAGGGAATGATGGGGGGAGTGAATTTAAAGTTTTAACTCCAAATGTCAGCACCTATAGATTCTCCTCACAGCTTTACTGAAAAGTCTATTCCGACTGTCTTATTTTTCCAGATGAGTAAATATCGGTTCACAGAGGTTAAGTGACTTGTCCATAGCCCCACAGCTCATTATTGCTGAAGTTTGGATGACAACTTCATTCCCATCCTGTTAATCCAGAGCCGATTTCATTACACCTGGCTGGAAAAAAGAAAAAAGAAAGAAAGAAAAAAAAGAAAAATCCCCAGATTCCAAAGAAGCACATTGAAGACTCACTTCCCAAGCACTAGCTTGAGCAATGAAAACTCAAGTCCTAATATAGCAAATGTCATTCACATGCTGCTGTAGAGATGGCTTCTCCACAGCCCTCCCTGACACACTAACTTGATCAAGGACTTCATGCTCTCATTCTTCATGGCCCAACTTTCTACCATCGGAATGATACCTTAGAGATGGGCAATATTCAGACCATATTTTAGGATAAGATGTTTGACCACGTTACTTGTTATGTTGTAAGTTAGGTTGGAAGTCAGTTCTGGCTGATAACAACCCTATGGTCAACAGAACGAAACAATGTCTGGTCTTGTGCTAAAGGTGAGTGTTTTCAGTAAACATATTAGCAGATGTTCGTTTTTCAGATAAAGTGTCTTGTCATCTTGAACCTTAAAGAATGAATTCCAAAATAAAAACATCTTACCTGCCAGCTTCAATCATGGTCTAGAGTCTTCCTTTTGTCAATGGATAACTTTTTCTGTGATGGGAGCACAAGTCAAAGTATGATCCATAAGTGCTCTGATCATCTTTTGCAGTTCTAGAGGCAGGATCCTGGGGTGGGTTAGGAGTGTGGACTCTGGCACCTGATGATGATACGGATTCTAACATTAGTTCTGTTATTCACAATCTCTAACTTCAGGCTAATCTTTTAATCCATCTAAATCTGAGATCCCTCATCTATAAGCTGGAGATAATAAAATAACCACCCTGAATTGAGATTATTGTGAGGAATAGAATCATCTGCTTTAATACTAAATCCCAAATATAATAGACTAAGAGAATGGTAACTACTAAAATCATTAATTATTTATGATACACACATATGGCATAGAGTTGATCTAAACTTCAGCACCACTTAGACTTTACAATCTAAGGATGATCACATTTTTTCCCATAATACTTACAACTCTTTTTTTAAGTAAGGCTTACACCAAAATTTGAAAATATAAATCATTATGCTGGTGACCCCAAAACTTTGTCAAGCCCTTGCCAAAATATTCACCTTCTCTCACTGTTGACCTGTGAGCCATGTTTGTAGAATTCAGGGCATAGCAGAAATGGGAAAATGGAGGGACCAAGCCACCAAAGTTTTGTTTTTAAACATAAATGTCAACACTCTTTCTCTGCCTTATTTTGCATTCAGAATGCAGACCCACTGCCATCGAGTTGATTCCAACTCATCTTCATCCCGCACACAGAGTAGGACAGCCCTGGTGGGTTTGTTTCCCCTTGTGGTAGCTCTTTTTTTAAAATAATCATTTTATTGGGGGCTCATACATCACATCACAATCCATGCATCCATCCATTGTGCCATGCACATTGGTATATTTATTGCCCTCATCATTCTCAAAATACTGGTTTTCTACTTGAGCCCTCACTTTATCAGCTCCTCACGTTATCCTCTCTCTCCCCTCCCTCATGAACCCTTAATAATTTATAAATTATTATTATTATTTTGTCATGTCTTATCCCTTCACCTATTTTTCTGTCCCCCAGGGAGGGAGTTGTATGTAGATCATTGTAATCAGTTCCTCCTTTCTAACCCGTCTTCCCTCCACCCTCCCAGTATCACCTCTCTCACCACTGGTCCTGAGGGATTCATTTGTTCTGGATTCCCTGTGTTTCCAGTTCCTATCTGTACCAATGTACCACCTCTGGTCTAGCCAGAGTTGTAAGGTAGAATTGGGATCAAGAACTAAAGGAAAGTTGCATATTTCAACATTGCTACACTGCCCTGATGGGCTGACTTGTCCCCTCCCCATGACCCTTCTGTAAGGGGATATCCAGTTGCCTACAGATGGGCTTTGGGTCTCCACTTCACACTCCCCCTCATTCAAACTGATAGGATTTTTAGTTATTTGATGCATGATATCTGATCCCATCAACACCTCATGATCACATAGGCTGGTGTGCTCCTTCCATGTAAGCTTTGTTTATCTTCAAGCCTTTAAGACCCCAGCCACTATAGCTTTTGATAGCCAGGCACCATCAGCTTTCTTCATCACATTTACTTGTGCACCCATTTTTTCTTCAGTGATTGTGTTGGAAAGGTGAGCATCATGGAATGCCAGTTTAATAGAGCAAAGTGTTTTTGTATTGAGGGAGTACTTGAGTGGCATGTCAATGTCCGCCTGCTACCTTAATACTAAACCTATAAATATCTACACATAGATCTATTTCCCCATCATATAGAATATATATTTACATATGTGCATGCCTGTATTTAGACCTCTATAAAGCCCTTAGCTTCCTAGTTCTTTCCTCTATTTCCTTTTACTTTCCTCTTGTCCCACTTTTATGCTCACAGGCTATCAATCTTTTTGGTAGTAGAAAGCTTCATTTTTCTCCAGCAGATTGGCTGGTGGGTTCAAATTGCTGACCTGTAGTTAGCATCCCAGTGCATAACCCACTATGGTATCAGGGCTCCTACTTTCATAATAATGCTTGAGAATTGATAAAAATATATATATGCCTTTCTCAAACATGAAGACACTATTAGTTCAATATAAAAATTGCTTAAACTGAGCTTTCTTCTCAGTTTTCTTAGTTTTACTGATAGGTTTCCTTGATATAGACACACATATGTTTGCAAAGAATCATAGAATCTTATTGTGGATGGGAAGAATCCCAGTCACTTACCCAGTACTAGGGTTTCCCCTTTTGCCCCTTTCAGAACAATTAGCTATCCAACCTTTTCTTTTAGCATCTAAGTTTCATTCCTTCACTTTGTTGGTGGACGTAATGAAATTCCCAAGATAGAAGCTGATTGGTGGTGAGTTGTGGTTGGCCATAATGTTAGGAGCCAAAGTTCAAAGAATGTAACCTGGATGCGATGCTTCAAGCATGCTTTCACTTTGGAACCTTTGTTTTTGTGGGCATCACTGCTCTCCAGTGGTGGGAGTAGGAGGCCCAGCTCCACTGCTGGAATTGAACCTCCGTCCCAGTGGGCTGCAGTCCCGTGCACAACTGCTACGCCACCGGGGCTCAGCCCTGGAACCTTTGTGGTTTCCAATATCTGCTCAACCTAAGTCTACACGGTTTCCTTACCACCTCATACTGCTGTCCTAGGAGGGACCTTTGCCAGATGGACCTTTTCGGACCATACTCCATTAATCTTTAACTCTTCAATTGGCTCTACATTTCATCAGCAATACTAATCAGCCTTGGTTTCTACTTATGACTTATATTTGTGATCTGTCTTCTCTCCCTCAAATATTCACATGAGAGAAAGAATTTTGTATATTTTTATTGCTATATTTTCAACACCTAGGAGGAAGTCTATCCCATTATATACCTTCAACTAAAATGTATTGACTGAATAAATCAAAATGGAAAGAAAGAATGGAACAAAGCAGCCCAAAGCAATCACTAGATATGAAAGACAGGAACATCTAAGATCATGTAGAAAGCAATGAGAGACTAGAGCTGGGCAGAGGATAAGGAGAAATGAGGTCTAAGGAATATTCTGCATTCCAGATTATTTCTAATTTTAAATGGAGAAAAATGATGCTACTGAAGTGATTATACTTTTGACTGTTTTTGAATTAAAATTTTCTGGATAGTATTTTGTAAATAAATTCAATTGATTTATTTAAATGTTAGTTTAAATGCATTCTTTTTTTGGGGGGCTTCACTGCCCTCTTGTGGTTGTGGGAGCTACCCAGCCTTGCTCCTAGAGAGCTGCTGCTGGATTTGAACTGCCAAGCCCATGGGCCGCAGTCCCATGCTCAACCACTACACCACCAGCGTTCTTGATTATTTTAATGACAATTGTGAACATATAATTTTTGAGCTGAAGAGAGCATGAAGACCATTTAGCAATAGTGAAACATAGTGGACAGAGCATGAGGCTTCCATCAAACAACAGATTTTGAGCCTTGACAACAACACTTAATGTGTGTCCTGAAAATATGCATTTATAAAATGAGTAATAGGGAAATTTATAAAAGACTATCTTGAGAAAATGGGTGAAAAGAGGAAAAGCTAAATTTCTATGCAAGTATTCATTGTTAAAAACATTATTACAAAGTCAGCACTATCCTTGCAGAAAATGCTAGAAGATGAAGCATCTCTTCTTGATATTTGAGGCCCACATGCTTAAGTACTCATTTGTCATTTCAGAACCAAAGCAGGTAGTGCGAATCCAATGGAAATGCTTGTGCTGCCTGAGGGTAAAAATCATCCTAGGCTCAGATACGTTTTTCTTCCCTGTGATGTAGAATGTAACTATGGTCAATAAAGTACATGTTTGGCATCCCTACAGAGAATCACTTTACCTAATTTGCCCCAAATTATTTACCTAGCCTATCACATTTTATGCTTACTCTGTTCTTTTTATACATGAAGTGTCTCTGAAATGAGTCAGGAATTGAGAACGTTTTCATGTTTGATTTTAAAAGTAGAGTGAGTTGAAAAGATGGGCCTTGCAGAAAAAGAAGGAGAGGACAAAGAGACCCAGGGTCTGAACTGACCCAACAATAACTCAATTATTTTGCAAGAATCTAAAATAGCAGCACAATATTTCCAGACATGTGTCTGTGAGTTCAAAACATCATTTCAGGTGCAAAGTAGGAGTCCTGCACCTTTTACCTCTCCTGACTTGGAGCTACCAAAATCCCAGGAAAACTCACCAGAATCAGGAGGTTAAATAAGAAGAGGGTCCCCAAGAAGTCAATCTTAAAGGCCATGTACTAAAAGAAGGGACACGACACCAAGGATGAATACATTAAAGTAAAGTAATGACAAGGAA
This sequence comes from Nesogale talazaci, assembly GCA_004026705.1. NCBI lineage: Eukaryota > Metazoa > Chordata > Mammalia > Afrosoricida > Tenrecidae > Nesogale > Nesogale talazaci. The sequence goes on from PVJH01001456.1 coordinate 148,144, forward strand.
GTGTAAGGAGGAGCAGCAAGGATAAGGGGGATAAAGGATGAAAATGTTAGCAAAGAAAAGGGAGTTTTATTAGCTGTTGTAAGAACAAGGGAGACAAAGGGAAAAATTGGTGATGGGTAAGAAAAAAAAATGTAACCCTGTGTGGTGGAGAAGGAGGCGGGAGTCATGCATTAGGGATCTTAAAATGGACCAAAGTGTAGACAAATGTAAGGGAGATGTAACCTCAGAGAAAAGGAGCAGACCACTGGGAAAACATTAGCGAGAAACTTTGTAGGTGACGTTCCTGTGAATAAGGGGACATTGGTGTTCAGAAGAAGGAGTCCTGGTGGCCCAGTGTTGCAGAGCTAAGCTGCTGATGAAGTAGACAGATAGTCTGCCTCTATAAAGACTACAGCGTCAGAAACACAAATGCGTACTTTCCCACTGTGCATTCTCTAGTCTAGTGCCACAAAAGTCTCTTTAGAGAATTCACCCCATTAGAATCATTCATAGTTTTTGCATTAGGTTTTGAACTCATAAGACTTCTCTTTCCACACAGAAACACGAACCAGTCCTTTCAACTCTTTCTAGAGTTTTGGATCAAGGGATTTTGTTCTGTTCTTGTGGGGAGTTCTTTTAAAATCATTCTCCTTGGTTCTGATGAACTCTCATCTCTTTTGTGGGAGCTTCCAGCAGTTTCCTGTGGGTCTCCATTTGATCACATCACCATCTCTCCCCTTTCAGTTTTACTCCCATTGTACCCAGCGTACTGCGCTCTGGGGCACAGACGTTACACTTGGACCCACTCACCTCCGGCTTTCTACTCCTAGAAAGAGTTACAGTGGCAGAGACCCATGGGGGCATCATGAATCAGAATCGATTTGATGGCGGTGAGTGAGTAGCCAGCTCCTTTTCTCTGGGGTTATGCCTCCCTTACAGCCAGGTTCAAACCATTTGGTGGTTGCTTTGATACTTTATGAAAATATCTGTTTATAATGGTCATTCTGCCAGTTAATTCTGCCTGCAAACCCTTCTAACTATGATCTTTCTTGAACACCAACCTATCTTTGAGTAGTCATTCCATTTCTTTTTCTTCTTAGCCCTTTGGAGAATTGTCGTGGGTTTATTTTTCTCAGGTTATGGATCTTGGTGCCCAAACATAATAGAAAACCCACTGCTGCCTGGGTGAAGATGTTACTAAAATCTTCCTAAATGAAATCTCCATTGTTGCCAGAAATGATTTAGCTTAGGACAAATTTTTGAGATGTTCCTCAAACAACCCCACCTTAGTAAGTGGGCACCATAGCTGCTGTACAACAGAGGTTCCATGGACAGCTATGGATTGACTGACCGAATAATCACCTGCTCTTTCATCCCATTTTCCGGGTTCCAGTGCCAGTTGGCCTTGCTTCACTTTTTCTTTCCCTGTATCTTGAGGACTATGCCAGGAGAGAGAAGTGCCAGAGAAAGAGGTCCATAAATAGATCGTGACTCATAGGGAGAAAAGCCAAATCTCTTTGTTCTGTGTCCAAGACAACGCTGAGCTCCACAGAAGCAGAGTGAAAAAATGACAACTGAGCTTACCTTCTCAATGGGCAGGAAAAGCACATAAGTCAGCGTGAACCTTGATCACATGAGCATTAGACTCAGGATGTGCCAGGTCTGCCCTGAACTCACCAAAGGTCTCAGGGATCCCAGAGCACTTTGTCTTGTCAAAAAACCCTGCCTAGTTTTTATTGAGATTTCAATACGGACAAGTCAAAAAGCCTTATTCCTAGGGTTGCAGTTCATGCACACATGCTGTGTTCCAAGCGGAAGTGGTTAAATGTATTTTTATGACCAATGGAAGCTGGGGCCAAGTTCTCTCAGCTAGATATGTGTTTTCATCTCAAAAAGAAGAGTCAAATGAAAACAGGCTTCTGAGGGGCTCTTCTGGGCCAGTTAAACTCAAGATCAAGAGACCTACTTAGAAGGTTCTGGAGAATGTTTTGGAGGGTATCAAAGGGATTATCTTGATAGATTTTCTTGAAGGGCACAGAATGATCACATAGCTGATTATAAAGATGTTTTAAGAAAAATGAAACCTAACTTGGTGAGAAAAAGGCCATGAAACTCACACCAAGGAATTGTTTTTCCCACCATCATCACGTGCACCTGTTCATTCTTCATGGATAACAAAGGCTTTCCTATGAGAATTTGGTGGGGGGGGGGGGCGGTCGGCCTGATCTCATACAACCCCGGTCTTACCCTCTGAGACTTATGTTGCTCCCCAAACTGAAAGAACACTTTAAGCGAACATTCTTTGAGTCCTTTGAGGATGCCACAGTGCTGTTTTGAGATAAATCAATGAATGCAGAATCCATCAGAAAGGGTTCGAGGGATGGAAATACCACCTTCAGAAGTCTTACGACCTACATGGAGGCTATGTCAAGAAACAATAACTTATCATTTTAATGACTTTGTTTCATTAAGGTTCCTTCTATTTCTTTTTTTTGGGGGGGGGAGGGTGGGTGCATCACTGCCCTCTGATGGTCATGGGAGCTACCTAGCCTTGTTCCCAGAGAGCTGCTGCTGGGTTTGAACCGCCAAGCCAATGGGCCACAGTCCCGCACTCAACCACTATGCCACCGGGGCTCAGCCCCAGTTCCTTCTATTTCTTTAAGGTGTCAGAGAACAGCTCAAGGTTCAGAGATGTAAGGCTGTCCTGGAGAAATGGGGCTACAAAGAGATAGTGAGCCATAATGAACTGAAAGTCTCTTTTCAGGAATAGGGTTTCTTTTTCCAAAGGTAATTTATAAAGATGGATGCGTTGCTGTCTCATTTCCGGGACATTCTTAGAAGCATTGATTTTATAATAGGAAAAATACACATCTCCTAATGCATTTACATTGAATGCTCATACTTCAATAACCACAAATCCTCAGGGGCCAGGGAATACTCTGGTTCAGAACCAATATCTAGAGGGTGGCCTTTCACCAGTGTGTCCATGTGAACGATGAAGCTAGAACAATGTTAGTTGTGTATGTGGCACACAATTGGTTAATAATCATGCACTCAAAGAATACTAAAAAATGGTAAGGGATGGTCATTAGTGAAATGAGCAAAGGACCTTAATAAAAAACACATGTACTAAAAGAAAATGCAGGTGGACAATATCTGTCTAAAGGGAAGCTAATTTTTACTAATACACTCAAAAATATTATTTTGCAGCTATTAATTGGTAAACATTTGAAAAACATTGTTTCCATGCATGAATGCATGTTTGTGTATAAAAATAGCTGATGGTCATATGGATTCCTATAATAATTTGGGGACTTAATGGGAAAATTATTTTGAATGAGAAATATGTACAAGTGATGGAGTAATGCACGTATATAGTTTCATTTTATATTAAAACAAATTAAAAGCGCCCATGTGTGAGCAGGCTTCCTAAAAGATGGAAATACCTGATCATTTAATTTGATTTTTACTCTGGTTTCTTGAAGCTCCCTCATATATTTTAAAGTCCTGCTATCAGTGAAAACTTTGGTTATTTTCTTGAAGTAAATCCAAACACTTCTCCTTGGAGTTTATCCAAAGCAGGTGTGGGCTCTAGAAAATTCCTAGGATCTATTTTTCTGTGATCTCAAAACTGATTTGATTCTTCCTCAGTGTCTTTTGGGAGAATTTGTATATCAAGAGAACTTCATGTCATCTCTTGAGGATAGAAGGGATTTATGGAGCATATTATATTTTTGACACGCACTCATAATCTGAAAGGCAGGACAGTGATGAAAACCATACTTGTATTTGTATTTGAATTCTTCAAGCAGAGCTTGGGTTTAGTTTTCAATGTTTTGATTTCTATGAGGAATATTTACTCAAATGAGTAGGTGCTTCAGGCTGTGTTTTCTGCTATGTTAGTTGCTCCTGGAGGAGCCAAGTGTGAAGAAGTAGCATCTGGACTGGACTGTTGTGAAGGAAGCCGCAAAAAGGAACCAGGAATGAGGGGTGAGGCCCCGAGCCAGCCTACTCAGTACCTCAGACCTCTTGGTCTCTGTACTGGTAGCTCCAGGGCAATGAAAGATAGAATATTTCTGATTCAAAATGGGCTCAAGTTGGTTCTTCCTCATAGCAGTATTAATCCTGAAACCCTCGTGTGACCAGAAACTCCAAACTTTTCAACTCGCTACCTCTGTACATGTCCTTTCTTCCATTAGCTCTTCCCTGCCCTCCTTGGTCAATCAAACATTTCCTTCAAACTCATCATTTCTCCAGGTTCCCTTTGTTTCCTCCCATCACCTCCTTGAATTGGTTCTTTTCCGGTCACCCTGTCTCTATGGCTTCTCATTTCCAGTCTACTTTCCTAGTTTATCTTACTTCACCTGCAGTTAAGTGCTGACGTTAATGAGTTCTTGACCCTGCCCCTGGTATTGCTATTCTCACTGCTCTCCTAGTCCTTCTTTTTGCCTCTATTTGTTCACTAAAGACCTAGTCGGTTTTGTTTTCCCTTCCTCCAAATCGTTATCATTGTTGCGATCTCCCCCAACCCTAAAACCAAATCCATTGCCATTGAGTTGAGGCCCACCCATAGGAACCCTAAAGGGCAGCGTGGAACTGCCCCTGTGGCTTTGGGGAGGGAACTCCTCTTTACCAGAGTAGAAACCAGTCTTTCCCCCATGGGGCAGTGGGTGTTTTAGAACTGCTGCTCTTGATCCCAATGGGTAACAACTATGTCACTTTATTCAATTTAAAAAATATATCTGATCATATCAGTCCTTTCCTCCAGGAATTACAGTGACCATGGAACCCAAGTCCTTCATTTTGGGACTCAACATTCTCCAATCTGAAGTTCCAGACTGTTTCCCCAATCCTTTTTATTCCTTGCACCACACTTCTTGCCTTTTCATGAACAGATCCTATAGATTCCTGCTCCCTACCCATCAACACATGAACTATCTTCTGTTGCCTACTCGTTACTCTCATCTTATATCCTGATACTGGTGTTCACTGCATACTGCTATTAGTGCGCTTTTATTTTTATGCTTGATTTTTAGTTATTTTGTATTTGTGCTAATCTCACTTATTCTCTGTATACTCTTTGAAGGAATATAGATGCTTATTTTTTAATTTAGAGGAGAATAAAGAATTCTAATTGATTTTAACATTCAGGTATTCATAATCACTCTTTTTTGCATATTTCATTTTGCTTTATTCTAAATTACTTTTACTTCTCATTCCCTGTTTTTTTTCATTTATTTTAAAAAATCATTTTATGGGGGGCTCATACATCCTTTTTCACAATACATAAAGACATATATTGTGCCAAGCATCTTTGCATGCCTGCTGCCATCATCATTCTCCAAACATCTGCTTTTCCACTTGAGCCCTTGACATCTGCTTCTCCCCTTCGGCCCTTTCTCCCCCCCTTTCTCCTCCCCCACCAACCCTCAATACTTTATAAATTATTATTGTTTTGTCATATCTTACACTGTCCTATGTCTCCCCTCACCCACTCCTCCAATGTCTGTCCTCCCGATAGGAGGTTATATGTAGATACTTGTAGTTGACTCTCTGTCCAACTTTCCCTCTACCCGTTCAGTAGCACCACTCTTAGTACTCTACATTTTGTTGTACATACTTGTAGCCTTACATTTTACTCCATATAGTACCCTTCATTTAAAAAGTATATATATAAAATTATTTCACTGTGTGCAAATTCTTTCATAACCTGATTTTGTATAGAATGGAAGGTCAGAACTGAATGGTAGTTAAGACAGTTATTGTAGAAACGACTGCTGAAGTTTAACTCCCTGCTTTACTGAGTGAACTTGGACACGACAGTTTATTCTTCTGTGTTTCAGTTTCCTAATAATGCAAGGCATGTTTTTTTGGGTACCAATAACACAGACTAGAACTGTGCCTTAGAGTTTTCTAGGTTGGAATCTTTGTGGAAACAGGTCTCCAGGACTGTTCTTTAATGGAATCACTGGAGTTCAAATCAACCATTGGCTGACGTCTGAGCATTTAACCATTTGTGCCCCCAGCCCTCCTTAATTTGTAACATATAGATAATACCTACATTTTAAGATTGTGATAGGATTTAGTGGCATGTTGTTGTTGTTAGGTACCATCAAATTGACATCAATCCATAGCGACCTGACGCACAGCAGAATGACACATTGCTCTGTCTTACACCATCTTCACAATGGTTCCTCTGCCTGGGTCCACTGATGCAGGCATTGTGTCACTCCATCTCATCAAGGGCCTTCCTCTCTTTCAGTGCTCCCCCACTTACCAAACATGATGTCCTTCTCCAGGGACTTGTCTCTCCTGACACTATGTCCTAAGTATCTAAGAGGAAAATTTCCCATCCTTGCCTCTAAGGAGCTCTCTGAACTTATTTCTTCCAATACAGATCTGCTTGCCCTTTAAGAAGCCAGTCTAGGGTATTTTCAATCTTCTTTGTCAGCACTACAAATCAAACGCATCAGTTCTTCTTGTCTTCCTCATTCAATGTCAAATTTTCACACGCATGTGATGCAATGGAGAAAACCATAGCTTGGGTCAGGCCCCCTCAGTCCTTCAAGAAGCAGTCTTGCTCTTCAGTTCTCTAAAGAAGTCTTCAGTAGCAGATACATGTAACACATCTTTTGATCTCTTGCCTACTGTTTTCTTCAGCATTTAAGAGGAAATTCTGGACAACTTCAACTGTTTCTCCATTTACCAGGATCTCACCTGTTGGTCCAGTCGTGAGGATTTGGGTCTTCCTTTCATTGAGTTGTAATCCATACCGAAGGCTAAAATCCTTGATTTTCACTCCTCGTAGTACAAGAAACGGACAGTCAAGTGATGATTACATGATGTAATGCATGTCAGACATTGACTGCCCTGCTGGCACAGTGGTTACACATTGGACTGCTAACCACAAAATTGGCAATTCAGAACCACCAGCCCCTCAAAGGGTGCAAGGTGGGGCTTTCCATTCCTGTAAAGAGTTCCATTCTGGGAAGGCCACAGGGGTAGTTCTGCTCTGGCCTATAGGGTTCTAGGCATTGCATCAACTTGATGGCGATGAGCTTTTGTTACATAGACACATGATGAATGTTGGTGATAACACACGTATTATAAAAACATGCTTTGTGCCTCTCTCCATGATGACGAATATGGGTTGGCATAGTGGTGCTCCATTAGGGGTGATTTTACCCTCTTGGGATACATCTGGCAGTGTCTGGGGGCATTTTATGCTGCTACAAGTGAGAAAGTGGTGTCCTGGTGTCTAGTGGGCAGAGGGCAGAGATGCTTTTTATCTTACAATGCAGAGAACAGCCCCTCCCAACCAAGGCTTATCTGACTCGAGATGTCAGTACCAATACTGACAACCCCCGATCTTAGAGAACCTTTTTCGTGTGTGTGTGTGTGTGTGTGTGTGTGTCTCATTTGCGACAGATGAGATGGCTGAGGTGACTTAGGTTTCTCTATACCTTTCATAATCTATGATGCTAACCTGGGCTTCTTCACCGGGTGACAGTAAGAGAAGACAGACTGCAAGGTGAAAACACTCTGTGTAAGATATTTTGTCACATAGGCCAAGCAAGTTCATGCTCAAGGAGTGGGAAAAATAAAGTACTACTTTTTTGATAGGAGGAACTGTAAATCATGTGGAATTTTTTGGTTTCTGTTTTATATGGTTTTTTTTTTTTTTTTTGCTCTTTTCATCAACCACTTAGCATGTGAACACTTTTAGCTAAGATTCATTCTGTGAAACTGCCCTCCGGGAAGCTCATACCAATATATTTACCTGAAACATTGTCTGTATTTCTTTATTTTTCTAATGTGTCTAAATTGTAGCTAAGCAGATATTAGCACTTCAACTCTTTGATCAGTTAAGTAGAAATTAAAGGGCATAAAATAATAGAAACTATATATGAATTTATTTTTAAATAAATAGAATCTTCTGTTTCTATTCAGGAGATTCAGGACTCATGGGATGGGTCCTCTCTCCTTGGATGTCACATGGCAGGTAAAACAGTGGGGGCCGGTATATGGATTTCTCTTCTTCTACAAATCTGACCTCCCACACTTCCCTTTTCAGTTAATGGCACCACCTCTGTTCAATTACCTGAGCCAGAATTCCAGGACACTTTTGGAATCTTCCTCTTTCTTACTTCCTTTTCTACTTAGCTGCCCAGGCTCTTATTGACTTACCCTGAAAGACTTCCCAGGTCAATTCCATGTCTCCACACTCCTACTAATACAGGATCCATATAGACTTGTATTATCTTTTCCGTGGATAATTGCAATATTCTCTGCACCCCCCACATTTCTCCACCTCTAGTGGTTTCCAGAGTAATCTTTTCTATATAGAAAACAGATTAAGTTCATTCCATGGCCCCAAACAACAGTCCAACCACAACAAATCTCTTGAATTTTAATGTCCTTTATGAAATATCTCTGTCTATCTGAAATGAACATTTTAGATGTCCTTCAGATGGCTCAGGGGTTAATGATAGTACTTGGACAACCAACTTTACAAGATAGTTTGGATGCATAAATGAGATGCTATCTACATGTTAAGTGAATGAGTGTTGTGCATCAATGAATACATTGTGTGTTTGGAGTGGAAAATTTGGTAGCTGTGTTGGAAAAAGTTAGCGTGAAAGGTAGACTGGGGTTGAGTCATAAATGACCCTGTGTATAATGTTGAAGAGAGGACCTGCATGATATAAGCAGTTAATGCACTTGGCTACTAACCAAAAGGTTTGAGTGTTAGTCTGGGTAAACTAGAGAAACAAAGACATAGAAACTCTTATGTGAATAAGAAAGAGATTTATACATAAGAGCAATTTAACATTAAGAAAACATTCTAGCCCAGTTCAGTTCAAGGTCATAAGTCCGATATCAGCCCACATGTTTGATATCAATCCATAAGTCCTCTTCAGACTCACGAAGCACATGCAATGATACCAGGACAATCACAGGTCAGTGTGTGCAGAGTCTTATGCATCTAGTAGTGGCAGAAGCATTTCAGTGCAGGCAGAGACCTCTGTGGCTTCTCAAGCCTCTCAGCACTGGCAGGAGTCTCTACATGGCTTTTCCTGCTTCAGAGGTCTGGTTCCATTAGGATAAGCCCATGTGATTTATCCTCTGGGATATCTTATAGGGAGACAGCTTTGTGTCTTGTTAGTAGAGCATCTCCAAGGGACTGAGGAGTGAGTCTCTGTCCTGCAAGGGGGAAATATGGCCATATTTCCCATAATTCTCAGGAGAAAGCCATGCCCACACATAGATCTCATTGACTATCTCCAGATTGACAGGCTAGATTCCACCCCTACATTCTTAATCCTCAAATTGACACCAGATTAGGTGACAATGACACGAGAGGTTTCTTGGGAAAAAATGCCTGGTGATCTGCTTCCAGTGACTCCAGCCACTGATTGACTACGAAGCATAGGAAGGAGTCCTGGGTGCATGGTACACTGAGATGCTAGCCACCAGGGCAGTGGTTTGAATCCACCAGATAGATGGATGGATGGGAGATAGATGACACTGTTTACTGTGACGAAGATTTAAAGTCTCAGAAACCCACAGGAGCAGGTTAGCCTGTTCTGTAGGGTCATGGTGACTCCAGAATTGACTCAGTGGCAGTGTGTTTTGTGGGGCACAGTTCTACTCTGACACATATGAGTTTACCAGGAGTTGGGTTGAAAAAGATGACCACTGGCTCATCATCCTGTTGAGAAGATTGGAATATTGTGTACCATATTTCAAATAATCTCTAGACTGAGCACAAGTAGACCTTTACTTACCAACTATGTCAGTGTCAAACGTTGTTAGCTCAATTGCTCCCGCCCCTGTTGAACCAGTTTCCTGATAAAAGTTATTGCTGCTGCTGTTAGGTCACTTCCAACTCATAGCGAGTCTAGGTAGAGCCACATGAAACGCTGCCCAAGCCATCACCCACAGTGCTCCTGAGCCAGCCTCACATCCGTCCTTACCCATACAACGTCATTTTCTGCTCACACTGAATTCTGTAACCTGCTTGAACCAAGGCTTTCCAGTCACAAGATAACCTCCCAAACCCCTCTCATGCATTCCTGTCTCTGGGTATAACCTTTGACCCTCATCAAAAAATGATCTCAACAACATTTTGGAAGCAAATGGAAGGCACAGCCAAGTGGAACAGAATCCAAAACGGTTTTGGTGTCCTGGCAGCATCAAAGTGCAAGGTTTCTATTAAGGTCTTCTCACCTCGCCTCCCTTGCACTTTGCACAAACCCAGGAGCCCTCTTTTAGACTTATTGCTTATTATCCAGTGCCCTGTGATCTCTGAAGTTATTGAAAATTGATTCGTTCCAGTGCCTTCCCCAGGTGCCAGCCCCGGAAATCCTTGGCCATCGATAGATGGAGGGAATTACATACAAATAAATAAATGAGCCTTCTTTGTTTCAACCCTCCGACTCCCGCTATGCTGCAAACCTCTCTTCATGTGCATTTGCTGTGTCAGCCAGAAGTGAAGCAGACAGAATGGGAATTGAGGAAGGCCATTAGGAGCTGACCCAGCAGGAACCAGATAAGGAGAGCCACGGGCTCTGCTGAGAGTGCAGAGGCAGGCAGGATGTCTGGAGCGGGAGGGGAGGGGAGTCAGTGTTTCTTTCCTCCTTGGTAGCCACATGGCCATTTCACAAACTAAAATCCCCAGGTAGACTGAGGTCATCAGTTCACTTTCTAGGTCTGTGAACCCCTTTTATTTGAAACTGATTGAATTGGGTGAAGTACAAAGGTTATCCTTGGGATGAGGATTTTCACACAGAGGTAAAGATCAAGTTCTATTTGGGGGGAAGGTTTCTGCATCCTGTACAGAATCTCCTGTTGCCTTCATGTGTTTCTGGATTTTTATGCTAACAAGGAAAAGAGTGCATATTTTACTGATTTAGTAGCCCTGACTCTCCTATGCTAATCCAGGAAGGATCATTTCAATATGCATTTTTTTAAAAGAGAGGGACACTTCTAAAACCAAACAATAGCGCATGGTGCTGTGAGTTCTTGTTTCAGTCAAAACAGAGCTTCCATCTCAGTCTCTGTCAGAGAGAGTCATAGTTGTCTTTCTGAAAGTAGTTTGGCCAAGTGTTTCAAGTAAATCAAAAGATCAGCTAACCAATTCATGGTAGAACTGGAGAGGACACTTGTATTTCAAACGGCAGCTTTGTGCGTACTCATTGTCTCAGCTAATCTCAGAGAGTGTGCGCTCGCTCTTTCTCTGCTTCTTTATTTATACCATGATGAGTCCTGGGTATTCTACTTCAGGTCAAATAAAATCACTTACAGATATTTTCAACACACACACCACACACACACACACACACACGTCCTTGATGTCATAATCCAATTAGATGGGTTTTTGTTATGTTGTTCCTCCCTGCCCCCCTGCATCACCTCACGTGGGAATTCGTGTTTTAACTTTATTGGTCTGTCTGGTTTATTGTGTGGGGCTATCAGATTTCACATCAAGTGGGTAGGTGGAGAGCTGCAGAAACCAGAGGTACCCTTTAGAGGCTTTTCTTGTCAGTGGACACAATTAACTTCATCTTTTGAACTGTCAGTTTTTGTTTGCTTAGAATTCATTTGTATTTTACATCATGTTCGCCCCAGCTAATTGTCTCCTCTATCAGTCACTGGCAATTTCTACTTTATGCCAGTTATTAATTCGAAAGCAAGAATCATAATAGCTTCCATTTGATTTAATCCTCTTGTGTCTGAACTCCATATAAGTGCTCTATATACATTATCTCATGAATCATCTCAGTGTTTATGGGGTAACAGGCACTATTATCATCCATGGTCTTCAGAGGAGAAAAGCATATGTCAAGTATCAAAATTCAAATCATGGTTATTGGACTCTTACAACTGTGCTCTTTTATTGTTATAAGAAATATTCAACATTTTCCATGTGTAGAAGTCAATTAAACTAATTGTGCGACACTCACCAATATCTATTGCCAAATTTCCTATCACTATTAGCAGAGGCATTGTGTTTTCTAAACAATAATTCTTATTATCCCTTACCTGCCCCTATAATCACTTCATATTCTTGTCTCCATATATTCAGATAGACTAGGTATTTCATATTAGTAAGATCATATTATTTTGTTTCTAGTGATTGACTTATTTTAATTAGCATCATCAGACCCATGTTTGTAATAATTCCTTTCTAGTTGCTCTAAATGTAGCTCATTTCATCCTTGAATTGTTGAAGTTGCCTCGTTTCTCTGAATTCTTCTTGAAGTTTTTACTGAGAATTATATTGACTATTCTAGCTAGGTGGAAATTGGTGGGCCAAGGGAGCATCCCTTAGAATTGGTGGATTTGTGTTGCATTTCTGCATAGGTAGGCTCTGGGCCCATTTATGGACCACTAGCCCTAGGATTTGAATTGATTTCCTGACCCCCTCACCATCAGTTTGATATGTAGGAGACAAAAGCCAAAGATGCAGATAAGGAAATTATGGTCCCAGCCATGGAATGGTGAGGTCCTGTCAGCGAAGACTAAGAGTTATCTGTAAAGGACAGAAGAAAAGGAAGAATTATTTAGTCTGGGTAGACACTATTCTCTACTGCTTCCTGATGAACTTACCACTTTAGTTAAGCCAGACATCTCATTATTCAACCCTAGCTCTTCCCTCTTGGCCCAGCCTGCCACATACAAGACAAGACACTGAGTATACTTAACATACCAACATGACCATTGACTGCATTCTTTTTTCTACCTTGAGATACAACACATCTTTTGCCCCTGAGTGCAATGCTTAGCATGTACTTGACCTCACTCTATAACTAATGAATGTGTAAAATAATCTATAATCAGTAAATATTTGACTGAATCTGTTCTCAAATAGGAATCAGATATTTTATACGGTATTAGGTACATAATGTTCACAAATGATTTAGTAAAGAATATATTTTGTTGATTAAAAAGAATGATATTAAAATCTGCTTAAAATATTATAATATCAGTGCCATTTGAAGCCACTCAAATTTTGGTATCAGAACAAAAGAAAAGGATTTTTTTCCAAAATAAGTAAGTCATCAATTGCATTATCATAGTACAATATTTTAGTGAAAACTAAATCGATTTATACATTTTAACAATACATTTTATTTTATTTTAATGATAAAATTTAAATTTACATGTTAATGGGCAGTATGGAACAGTACAATAGAGAAGATGAGAGTATGTGTATATTTTTAAAAAGACATCTCGTGATAATTTCTGACTGTTGTAGTGCTTATAATGTGCCAGAAATTATGTTAACTGCTGTATTTGCATTTTCTTGTTGACTGACAGTTCTCTTAATAACTCATTATGAACACTTTCCTTAATATATCTATTGCCTAGCAAAGGACATTGCAGTTTAGAGATGTTAAGTTAGTAAGTGTGAGGGCTGGAAACCAAATCTTCTATCTAATCCTGGGGAGAATTCTTTAACCTGAGGCTGTACTCTCTTCTTTTTATGAGTATGAAACTTGAACCCAAACGAAATCCACCTTTAGATCTCAAGAATGTCTGTTTATATCTCCTTTCAGGAGTCAACTTGGAGACAAGGAGGAGAAAATGATGTGGGAGGGGGAGGACAACACGTTGGGCTTTGTGATACAGCGTGTTATATCCTGTTTACCATCCTGACTGTGGGGGTTCTGTGACATGCCTGCTGGGCATAGTTGTGCTATGGCAGGACTGTAGGATCAAAGTACAGAAGAACCATGAGAGAACCTTCTTCATGAACACACCTTTCCTCTGACGTGCAGTAGTGTGAGCAAGAGACACAGGATGCTTATTGTGAGTATTCTGGATCGGTGTGGGTCATCACCAACAACGGGCATGGGAAGGACCCATTCTCGAATGGCTTTCTTGGCAGTACATTTGAACCAAGCGGACAGGAGTGAGAGAAAGAACATGACAAGGACCACCTGATGTCAGGACTTAAGAGCACGCGAGACAGCTCCTGGAAACCAGCAGCCATACGTGAGTGACACTAGGAGAGTGTGAGTTGGGGTTTCAAGGAGGTCCTCTATGGAAAGATGGAGCAAGAACCAGTGAAATGTATTACAGCTACCATGAGTCATCTCTTGGTCAAATACAGGAAATTCAAGTGGCCCAGGCTCAAAGTTATTCAGTTCCCTTTCCTAACAGAGGAAAATAAAGCACTTAGGAATATATAATCTGTCCCAAATAGCATGGGATGTAAGGCACTTGAAATGTAGGTGATATTATATCTTGTGTTTCCTAGCCATATTCAACATTGCACAGCACAGACATTTTGTTATCTCATTTGCTTTTCGTGAAAATAAAACTGATCCACAGAAACATAGAATTGCTCAACTTAATAATAATATTAATAACAAAGACACACATTTATGTCCCAAGCACTGGGCTAAGCATATTACCTAGACTTCTTTATTTGATTCTTGAATTTGTTCTGTGAAAGGATACAATTGTTTATGGATTGTTATTACATCTGTAAGGGTCTCCAATAAAATGATATAAATTGAATAACAGAAATGTGAAGTCATTTTTAAAAGTGAATTAAAAAAGGAGCACTGCTATCTTTACATATTACTGGTAAATAAATTAAAGCTCAAAACAATTCATTAACTTTCCGAAGTTCACATGGCTGACAGCTAGCCATGTTTAAACCCATGGGTTTAAACCCATGTACTTCCTAACCTCAAAGCTTCCAGTCTCTTGCTCTTTTGGAGAAGAGAGATCTAGAACTCAGATTTTGTGGCTACCTGTCAGGTGATTCTTCTTCCCATCTGTTTGCATGGGATTGATTCCTGCCTGGAGGTAGTTTCATTTTCCGATAACATTTTTTTGTGTGTGCAAGCATTTCATCAAAATGCGTCAGATGGAAGCATATGCTTTTCAGATGGATTCATCTCTCATTTCCACTGCTTTCATTAATTTGAATATCAAAGCATTTGCTTGTTTATACACACTGAAGAATGAGCACTCTAAAAAGAGACAAAAGAAACTCTCTGAAAAGGTTTTGCCATGTTTTTATGAGCAAAAAATAGTTTGTGTGACTCATTCAGGGTTTGTGTGTATTACACACAATAAACCAAATGAGTTTAAGAAGTTAAATTTATGAATTGAAGATCTGGCAATTCATCAGCCACCTGTCTACAAATGACTTCTGATATATAAATATAAAATACTATTATCACATGGAGAGGATATGCTATATGCTTATAAAATAATGAGATATAACATATGTAAGAATTTAGAGATATTTAATATGGTATTTTCTTTCACTTTTTTGGCATCACTGTCCTCTTGTGGTCGTGGGAGCTACCCAGCCTTGCTCCTGGAGAGCCGCTGCTGGATTTGAACTGCCAAGCCTGTGGGCTGCAGTCCCGCACTCAACCACTACACCACCGGGGCTCAGCCAGTATTTTCTTTAAAATGTATTAAAATAGTATACTGAGTGTATGCTGTGTACTTATAGTAAACTAGACAGATTTTGTATATCTAAGTGAAAATTTTCTTCTGTAGAATTTATATATTCAATGTAGAGTTTACGTATTTATACCAAAGGACCCCTGGTGGTAAGTGATAGGCTGACCACAAAGTCAGCAGTTCAAACTCACCAGCACTCCTCACTGAGAAAGATGAGGCCATCTACTCTCTTGAAAATTTGCAGTCTCAGAAGTCCTATGCAGCTTCTACTCTTCCTTTGGGGGTGGTGATAAGTCAGAATCGACTCAATGGCGGTTGTCCTCCACCTCTACCCCCTGGATTCTAGCATCACTGTCATTTCATAAAAACTTAAAAACCTTCCTTGGTTAGCTTTCCCAGAACCACCCTATAGAATTTAGGAAAGTGCCATGTTTTTTGGACCATAAGACTCACCTGACCACAAGATGCACCCAGTTTTTAGAGCAGGAAAACCAGAAAAAAATATTCTGAACCAAATAGTATCAGTATACTAAAATATTTATTAAAATAAAGCAACATACTTTTAACATATTTAACAGTGTAAACTCACCAGTAGTGTAAAGAACTGTCATCATCATTAGCAAATGAGGGGAGGTGTGCACTGTGCCGATCATGTGACCTGGAGACTCCAGGAGGCTGGACTTCCCCCAAACACACATAGCAACCCACAGCCTGCAAACAGCAGTGGACAGTGAGCAGGCACATGGGATCATAAACAAATGTTCTGAGGTACCACATCTTTGGACCATAAGACCTACCTCAGTTGTCCCCCACTTTTGGGGGGGGGGAAGTGTGTCTTATGGTATGACAAATATAGTCTTCCATCATTGTATAATTACCCCTCTCTTTTTAAATAAAAGGCCGTGATTCTTCATTTCATAAGCCATCTTATTTCCCAAATGAAGTTCTGATGTGCTTTCGACTAATTCCCCAAACTTAAACCCAATGATTCAAGGTTTCTTTCAAAAAGAAACACCTTATTTCCACATTAGAGCCCTCTCCCAGGGCCTTGGTGAACAACCTGGTTTCCTAACAATGCATTTGTGATCACAGTATCTCAGGCATGGAGTATTGGGGAATCAGATCACTTCCCAGGAAACCACAAATGAAAACACATTGAAAACTGTTACCCCTAGGAACTGGTTGGACAGAGAGGCTAAATTTATAACTTTAATTTTTTTTTTAATGTGGAACTGGGAAGCAAGGCCTACTCCCATTGAGCTTGTTTCCCTAAGTTCTCTGGAATGTCTTTTCAGTGATCAAGAAATATTTTTCATTTCTCTTCCAAAAATGCTTCTACTTCCTTATCTGAGAAGTCTTGATTTACGTCCTTCTTCTTGATTACACAGAAATTTTGATCCTGGTCTCTCTTAGTGGGAGGACCTAAGGGGCCCCCATTTTATGTAATGTAATTCCTGGCCCTCAGTTTCACACTATGACCATCAAACCATTTTTAGTTGGATATATACTTTAAATCCATCTAACTATATTTTAAATCCATTGTCTCTTTCTGACCTTGTCTATGCTGTAGTGTTGATTGAATCCTTAGTTTACTTGGTCATTCTACATGGTCTAACAGCATTAGTCAATGTCTCCTTCTTGAAATATGTAGTATTGTACTTAGCACATTGTAAGCCCTCGTGAATATTTGTAAATAGAATGCACAAATGATTCGCCAAGACCTTCAAAATTAGTTTAAGTTATTTGGGGGTGATAACCACTACAGCTCTTCTGACACTAGAACCAAATCTTCTGATGAGAAAATCAGAAATATTATATGACTGGGTTGAGTTTAGAACCTTCAGAAGAGACAAAACTCAATCATGCAATCTGTTCACAAGCAGAAGATTTGTGAATAGCTGTCTTATATATTTCAGATCATGCAATTTGTGGGTGAAAGTTATATTGTTAATGTATGCAGTTCCTACCTGTCAAAGTCTACTTTTCACAAGAATTTTTGGGGCCCTCACAGTTACAACAAGGTTGATGTGTGTGTGTGCAAGTATGTCAGTGTTATAAACTTTTCTTGCACAAAACTCCAAGATTCCATACAGAAGTCAATAACCACTTTAAAAAACAGCACAAACCACCCCAATACAATGAAAAAAAATCACTTTATGCTGACAAATATTCTCTGAAATTAATCAGAATTAATTTCTAATATGTATTTTGTTTTCAAATGATACATGTACAAATGATACTCTCTGAATGCCTGGGTTTGTTTCAGGTTTGAAATGGTAAGATTGGCTGAGCCCCGGTGGCATAGTGGTTGTGCGCGGGACTGCGGCCCACTGGGATGGAGGTTCAATTCCAGCTCCACGGAGCAAAGGCTGAGCCTCTTACTCCCACCACCAGAGGGCAGTGATGCCCCCCCCCCAAAAAATGGTAAGATCACATATATGATTCTCTCTTTATAATCTGAAGGCTGGGTTTGGTGGCCTAGGACTTTGTAGAACAAGCAAACCTTTTGAGAGAGTTCACCATTAAACACAGAAAGCAAAAAATACCTGTGCAAAGCTAAATTAGAGGCATGGTCCATTTCATATTTTAGACTATTGTTTCAGACAGTGATTTTAATCTATTACATTCTTTGTCACAAGTTTAGAATATCTCATGTCAAATAATAGTGGGTTGAAAGTGCTAACTTGTACAGAGGAGAGCTATAGAAAGTCACCTTAACTTTGTATTGGCTTCAGACTCTTGGTCAGAAAGGAGTCTGAAATGGAAATTGAATTAGACCTAGCAGATAAAGATTATAAGGCAAAGCATAGAAGTAGCAGACACTGTGTCATCATGTGACTTAAGTGTTTCTCCACCTGAATTTCCACTCAGAGATTTCACCTTTGCTCTTTCCCTCCAGCTAGTTCCCCACAGTACTGCCCAGTACTCTGGGAAGACTAAGGCATTTGTCTTCTGTGTTTGAAAGGATAGTTCACTTTGAATAATTCATTCAACATTGTTTCTACCACTAGATTTTTTTTTTCAATCCTTGTAGGGAGAGTTACTAATTTGCTATAGGATCTTGAGTCTTGGTCAGAGTTTTTTTTTTGACACAATGAAAATGCTTTCATGGAGATGTCTGTACAGAGTGTGATGTGAGACAGAAGGACAGCAAGTGTAGGACCGTGAGACGTGTACAAGGACAGGCTGTGAGTCAAAGATTTGTTGTTGTTGTTTTTTTAAAGCAATTAGCTTGAGGCTTGCCTTTGTAGAAAACCTACTGTCCCGTGATCCCAGTCAACATAGCCAAGTTCATGTAGCCCAAGTGACCTTGCGTCTCACATTAACTTAATTTATCATGGCAAATGTGAGCTAATACCTGAATAGATAGAGTAGGTTTAGGTTTTTAAAAAACCTAAAGTGAAGTGTTTATTAAAAGTTATCTGTACATATCACCCTCTTGAACGTGGTGATAATTCTTCTCTGATTTAAAAGACATTGTGATATGTTCATTTGCTCATCCAGACCAAGGTTTGGTTTCCCAGTTGACAGACCATGGGATTTCCATTTCTTAGTTAGGGTTGACTCTTTGTAGCTGCCCAGTACAGTAATGTTAATTCTTTTCCTTCCATCCAATCTTCATAGAAACCAAAGTGATTTTAAGAAGTAAATTCGATGATGACCTCGCTTCTCTCTTATAGTAATGACCTCGTGATGTTCTTAGATAAAAGCCATTTGATCTAGCCTCTCGTTATGAATCCTAGCTCTGTCTTGTCTCTCTCTCCTCTCTGTCAGTTAAGGTAATGCTAACAGCTATACCAGCTAAATCCTGCAGTGTCATGGGTTAACATAGAGGACATTCTTTCCCCAGTGTGCAAAGTGCAGATGGCAGAAAGGAGAAGTGGAGTCTTTAGTCTACACAGCCCTTCAGTGACTTGGGTGATAGTTCCCTGGCATGTTGATATGTGGCTTCCAAGGACAGGTGAGGTATTAATGCCAAGCTCTGATTGACCAGCAAAGAGGGCTGAGAGTTTGTATAGGCCAGCTCTATTAGTGGCACTTCCAACCACAGAATTCAGTCACATGACCATGCTTACCTGGGGAGGGGTTTGGGAAATCAATCCCTGGCAGGAAAGCTGCTTCTACAAACATCCCCCACCACAGGAGTCTGTGTTCTGTGATGAGATGCTCTCTCTTCCACACCCCTCTCATGCTTTAAGTTCTAGTCCTACTGTTCCTACTGCTTTAGTTCAAACAACCAACTCCATCTTCCTCCCCCTGAGTTAATTCTGACTCATAGAGATGTTATAGGACTGGTTTCTGAGGCTGAAAACCTTTATAGGACAAGAAATCCTCGTTTTTTTCCCATGGAGTGGCTAGCGGGTTTGAACTGCTGACCCTGGTGTTGGAAGCCCAGTACATCACCCGGTACGCCACCAAGGCTGATCCTAACATGACACCTTTTTCTCCACTCACAGGTTTTGTTGTTAAACGTGGTCCTCTCAGACAGACCTTACCTCACAGCCTGATCATACATAGGATTCCCCCCCAAACCTTGTTTTTTCTTTTAGGAGACTTATCAAAATTTAGACTCGTTTGGTTGGTCCATTTTATTTGTCATCTGCTTCTCTCATTTGACTGTAGCCTATATAGGGACAGGTCTGTGTCTATCTATCTTTGACACCATTGAATTCCTAATGCTTGCCAGAGGACTAGATATATATTGTAGATGTTCAGCAAATGTCTTCTGGATTAAAGCAAATGCATTTTGGTAACAAGCAAATAATCATAGTATTAAACTAAAACTCTCTTATTTTCTATTCATATATGTTTAAATATTTATGATCCCATGGCTATGTTTGACTCAAACACCATCAATGAACTGTTAACACCCTGTATTTATACTTGAGAATCCCGCGGTAGTGTAAATACTTGCTGTGTTCAGCTGCTCTCTGAGAAGCTGTAGCCTGTGTACATACATGGGTGCCTTTGGAGAAAGGCTTCATGATCATCTTCCCCCAACCCAGCCATTGTAAACCCTATGTAGCCCAGACCTACTCTGACCCTATGGGATTGCTGTATGTCGGAACTGATAGCAATTGACGGATTGCATGACTTCACCCTTCATGTTCACTCAGTCTTTGCTTGAGCGATCAAAAAAAGGTGTCCGTTAATAATTGCTCTACTAGAGTACCTCACACCTCAGTGTCTTAAAACAACAATGGTTTTTTTCATTTCTCACATCATGTGAGTTGGGAATTCAGGTTCATGAAAATTATTCTCATGCCTCTGAGATCAAGCAGTGACTGGAGCTACAACAGGGAGGACTGAGGAGTCATAGAGGCTGGGGCCTTTAACATGATACTCCGACAAACTAGGCAAAAACTGCACTGGCCTTAGAATCAGAGTGCAACTTTGGCCATATCCCATTGATGGCTCCCTCCCCCAAGTCTAAGTTGAGTGGGTATAGGCCCCAACTCTTGGTATAAATTTATGGCTATCATATTGTTATAATAGATGTTATTTTTAGAGCACTGTTAGATTTATAGAAAAACTGTGCAGCAAGTGTATAGTTCCCATATAGCTCCCTCTACCCTGCAAATTTCCTCCTATTTTTGCATTCCTGTGGAATGTTTGTTATAAAGGATGAACCTATCTTTTATGCTACTAATAACTAAAGTTCATTGCTTACATTAGGCTACACAATGGGTTTCGGCAAATTCATGAGGCCACATGTCTGTTATATAGAACTGTCTTACTGCTTAGAAAATGTCATGTTCTACCTCTTTATCTTCCCCTTATCCCCTCCCCTCTGGAAACCATTCATCTTTTTACTTTCTGGTTGATTCATTGGAAGCCCAGCATGTAGTTTTTCCACTTAGCTCTATGCACTTAAGGTTCTTCTGTGTCTTTCTGAATCTTGTTAGCTCATTTCTTTTGCACTACTGAGCAATATTCCATTGTATTGAAGTACCACATGTTTTCCACTCACCTATTGAAAGATGTAATGATTGCTTTAAATTTGGGGTCATTAGAAATAAAGTTGCTATAAATGTTTGTTGAAATCTATATATGGATGCATATTCTCATCTCATATCCTTATACCCAAGATCAGGATCATGTGAACGGATGATAAGTCTATGTTTAGCTTTGTAAGAAGCTGCCAGATGGGTCTTCAAAGTGACTACCATTCTGCATCCCCACAACCAATGAAGGAGTCTTACAGATGCTTCACACTCTTGCCAATTTTCACGGACATGTTTTGAAACCATGACATTGACCAAGAGGAAATGAATTCCTAAACTTTGCAGAGTATTATGAACATAGTAATTGCCCTGTTTTCCCTCATCCAGCTTCTCATGAAGATCACTAGGAATTCCAGTGGGTGTTTGGACACTGCTTTATCGCTTTCTTACAAGACAAATTTAGTAGGATGCTATAGAATGTAGACAATTTGGATTACAAACCTGCAAATTCTTATATTGCTTCAAGCTCCAGTATCCACAGGAAATCCTTCCTCCAATGTACAATGAAATAGCTGGCTGTTTTACTAGGTGAGTTTATTGATAGAAATATGATACAATCTTGAGCATGATTTTGAAGTTGTAAGAATATTAGCATGGACCTGTATATGGTATCTTATACTCATGGCCCCTAGTGTTAGCTTTACTCTGATATATTTGATGAAATAATGTCGATGCATTCTTATTAACTAAAGTCAGTACTTGGTTTTGATTTCCTTAGTTTCTGTCTCATGCCCCATCCCTTCTGCTTTTTATTCTATCTCAGGATCTCACTCATGATAACACATTGTGTTTAGCTGCCGGTCTTCTTAGACACTCATATTTCTCAAGTTTTTCATGGTTTTGATTACTTTGACAGTTTTAAGGGGGTTCTGTTAGGAATGTGGAGGAGCCCTGGTGGCAGAGTGGGTACAATTTGAACCGTAGGCCTTCAGGTCAGCCGTTCAAAACTACCAGCTAGCTGTTCCACAGAAGCAGGACAAAGTTCCTACTTCCATAATGAGTTATGGGCTTGGAAGCTCACAGGATCTGTTCTACTCTGTCCTTTAAGATTGCTATGAATCAGTGTCCACTTGATGGCAGTGAGTTTGT
The DNA here is from genome assembly GCA_004026705.1 of Nesogale talazaci. Taxonomy (NCBI): domain Eukaryota; kingdom Metazoa; phylum Chordata; class Mammalia; order Afrosoricida; family Tenrecidae; genus Nesogale; species Nesogale talazaci. The sequence goes on from PVJH01001456.1 coordinate 170,652, forward strand.
GTGTGTGTGCGTGTGTGTTGGTTTGAAATTTATAGAATATTCTTCAGTTTGTTTGATATTTTACAGAATAATTAGCGAGGAGTTATGGGCTTTGGGGAAGCAGTACTAGTAGTAGTGGCACAACACTTAAGAGCTCAGCTGCTAATTCATAGGTGGGTGATTTGGACCCACTGAAGAGCTCCACAGGAACAAACACTGGGCCATCTGCCCCTTTAGAGAGGAGAGCCTAGAAACCCTGATGAGACCATTGTGCTCTGTCATATGGGTCACTGAGAATCGCAATTGAGTCAACAGAACACAACCGAGCACATTAACACGATAGTCACCTGGGAGGAAGACCACGGAAGCGAAGCACTATTCCAATCATGTCATATCAAATATATATTTTATCTACAGGACTTATCACCGCTGCTACTAACTGCGATCACCTCGCTGAGGCATTGTTTGCCAGATCCTTCCATCGAAACAAAGTGCCTCTGTTTCTTATCCCCCAACGTTCAGTTTTTAGGAAGGAGTCACTGTGCACCCTTAGGGAGTAGGACATTTCCCCCTCCTTGAGGGGGAAAGCGTTCATCTAAATTATTTATTTTTTGAGATTAATCTGAATAAAAATTATAACTATTTCCCTAAATTATCATTTATATTTATAGATTCATGAGTATTTAGTGCTACACTTTGAGTTATAATCTGATACCAGTAAATTTCATTGTTATAGTCTACCTCTGATCAATGATTATTTTCCAGTTCCTTTCCAGCTTTGGTCACGGGGAGCTCTTTCATTGGCTCCTGTGCCTCTTTGTCTCACCCTTATGATTTGCCTTTTTTTGTACATCTTTTCTTTCTGGCCGGAGCCTCAGTGGCATTCTGGGTTAGAGTTTGGGCTGCTAGGTAAAGGTTAGTGTTCACACCCACCAGCCACTCTTTGGAAGGAGGAGGACGCTACCTGCCCACCTGGAGACATACTATATACTCTGTATAAGGTCATTGTGAGTTGGAATCCACATGATGGCTGTCAGTTTACTTTCTGACACTACACGTGTCAGGTTCATCTTGTGTATTGAAGAGGTATCATCATTTTGTGTTTCCTTTTTATTTCACATTGCCTTTTAGGCAGAATGAAATGTTGCCTGATCCTCGCCATTGTTATGTTTTGTTTGTTTGTTTTTGTTTTGTTTGGGGGGGCACCACTGCCCTCTGGTGGTCGTGGGAGCTACCCAGCGCTGCTCCTGAGAGCCGCCGCTGGATTTGAACCGCCAAGCCCACGGGCCACAGTCCCGCACTCAACCACTTACACCACCGGGGCTCAGCCCCATTGTTATGTTTTAGCCCACTGCTGCCCCAGTGTCTTACTCCATCTCCTGGAGGGGCTTCCTTCTTTTCACTGCCCTTCTGCTCTCCCAAAAAGGATGCACTTTTCCACAGACGGGTCTCAGCTGATCACCTGTCCAGAGTATGTGAGATGAGCCTCCCTACACTCACTTCTCAGGAGGAGCATTCTGGCTGTCCTTCTTTACGATAGACTTAGTTGGTTTTCTGGTAGCCCATGGTACTTTGGATATTCTTCACCAGCATCGATCCTCCTTTGATCATCCTGATTCAGTGTCCAATTTTCACGTGCAGATGAGGTGACTGAAAAATACAAGAGCTTGGATCTGACAGACCTTAGTCCTCAGAGTGACATACTTAATCTTCAATATTTAAAGGGACCTCGTGCAGCAGATTTTGAAAATATAATATACATTTGGTTTTTGAAATCCTGCTTGCATGAGCACTGATAATGCTATTTTCTTTAGCTATATTATATTTAAAAGCAAGTTTCAGGACCTTTTCTTTCATGGCTTTCTAATGACATTTTGCTTGTTTCTTATATGATTTCCTTGATGTCACCCCAAAACTTGTTTAACATTGATCACAAGTGCTCAATGTGGCTAGTCTTCTCTTGAGAGCATTTCTAAATTCATGTGAAATACTCAAGGTCATACTTTGGGCCTTATACACTTAATTTAATTTAATTTCAACTTGTGCTTGAAATGGGGGAGATGAGTTGTCTGTTTAGCAGTTGGCCTGTGGTCTTGGTTTTTTGTTGTTTTTGTTTTTTAGAGAGTGAAATCACCTTATTTTACAACTTTAACTTTTCCTTTATTTCTTTTTTAGTTAGGATTGACTACACCTGGGTGGGGGGAGGGAAAGGACAATGACTGAGCTCAATATCATCAGTAACAAGACTGCATGCATAAGCAAATGTGAAGAAAGCTGATGGTGCCTGGCTATCAAAAGATATACCTTTTGGAGTCTTAAAGGCTTGAAGATAACAAGCGTCCAACTAGCTGAGAAGAGGGAAGAGGCACACCAGCCCTGTGAATTTTGCTTGGTAAGGGCCATGGGTATATTCATTGTTTATGTTGTTGTGAAGACATACTTTCAATGATTAGGGCATGGACATTGCAATATTCTATCATTTCACCATCATTTTTATCACTACTAAGGCCATTTTCCCTCAACTATTTGTCTTGTTTGTTTGTTAGTTTGTTTCCGGCTTCCATATTGCAATCACCAGCAGTTATCAGTGCAGCTTAATTGCAATCTTGTTGAAACTTCTAAGATAAAATGACCAGACGTCCTGTTCTTTTTTTGAACAATTTAACAATGTCCCTCAGTGTTTCAAAATTAAAATAAATGTATTACAATACTATTTTTGCATTCTCTGATAATTTTTGTGGCTCCATATAGGCCAAATTATAAATCACGAATCCTCCCCGCCCGCCTGCCCCTGGGTCAATGGTGTCCTGCTTAAAATCTGGTCACTTTATTCTCAGAGCAAGTTTGATTTGTGTCAGGTAATCAGAACTGTAGTCCACGGTAGGACCCTTGGGCACTCAGCTCTAACATCACCTGCAAGTTTGTTAAGATGTCAGATTGCTGGGTTTTTCTTAGGTGGTTGGTAGGCGCCTTAAACATCTGAGATGATGGCAATGCAGATCAGATCTAACTCCTAAAATATGAGGCAGAATTATATCTGTGAAGCAAAGAAGACAGGACTTTTCAAACCAAGAGAATATAAAAGACCAATACAAAAAAGAATGGTATATTCAGGAACTAGAGATAGACACTGTAGCTGAAGCAAAGATTACCAAGAGGTCATTTATCACAAAGGCAGGTTTCTGTCCCAGAGTTTAGCACTGTTCAGTCACGTCATGTGTCTGAGACACTTTCCCCCAGTTTATCTGTATGGTTCATATTCTTTCACCACAAATATTACCTTCCTAATGCCTCATTCAAATTTTAACCTTTTCCCCAAGCCTGCACTCCTCGCTTTATTGTTTCCTCTATTTTTATTATTTTCTCTGCACTTCCCCTCCTCAGGCTCTTGTAGAACCTAGAAAGAGAACCAGTAAGGTTCTATGTAAATTTTAGAGAGAATTTTCAGGTAGGAATTCAGGGAAATTAAACTTTCTGGAAATGTCAGTGCTTAAAATGAAGAGTAAAGGAAGGACGCATGCGTTTAGAAACAGAGCAGACAAAAGACTCAGAAGCACAGTGGTTAAAAAACAAAACAAAACACCACAAAGAACCTGAATCATATTTTAGGAATAGCAACTAATTGTTTGCATTGTCAGGAAATTTAGAGATACAGTGTGATGAGTGGATGAAGAGAGTCAATCTGAGAGTGAGTAAATTTCAGCTGGGACACAACAGAAGCCCAGCAAACGCCTATTAAATAGACCTGTGAGTAATTTTCAGCTTGGGGTTCTGGGACCAAAGTGGTATTTTGAGAACATAAGCATTCTTTCAATGGAAGAGAGGGAGAAGAAATAGGGAAAATAAGACTCTTTTAGTCATGTCTTGCGGTCTACTATAGCAGACAACCTACCATACAGACTCATGTATAAGCTGAGTTTTTCAGTACATTTTAATGCAGTTTTTGTGGTAAAATTAGGGGCCTCAGCTGATATTTGGGTCGACTTATGCTCAAGTACATACTGGATATTTTAGTGCCAACACTGAAAGTTTGCTTCTTGCTGTTTTAAGAGTTTGAGGCTTGTTTTCTCTGTTGAGTAGCACATGTGGCTAGATGGCTTTCCTCTCAGTTTGGGCTCATTTTTATCTGGGGGCTTAGTTCTCGTCTAGGCTCCATTTAGAAGCCCTCGTGGTGCTGTGGGTTAAGAGCTGGTCAGCACTTGGAAGCCAGCAGCTGCTGTGAGAGCTTGATGAGGCAGTCTGCTTTCGTAGAGCCTGGCAGCCCCAGGAACCTGTGGGAGGAGGTTGACTCTGCTCTTAAAGGGTTGCTCTGCTATGGGTCAGGATGGAATCAATGGCAGGGAGTGGGTAGGGAGGTAGACTCCGTTGAGCTCCAGAAAGATACTCTTGAGAAGGTTATATAGTTAGGTGATCAGACGTCCTGCTTTTTAACAATGTCCTGCGGCATTTCAAAATTAAAATATATTGCAGTATTATTTTTGCATTCTAGGAACACTTTTGTAGCTCCATATAGACCAAATTTTTATTCAAGACACCCCCCTGCGCGCCCCCCTCCCCCACCGGTCAGTGGTGACCCACTTAAAATCGGGTCACGTTAAAGCACAAACATTACTTACACATGCTCTCAGTTTCCCAGGGTATCATATCACACTGCTCGTCTGCCAAGAAGTCTGGGAAATGTAGTTTGGGATATGCTCTGTACTTGTATTCCTTTCAGGAGAAGGGAACTGTTGCATAACTAACTAGATTCTGTCATAAATAATGAAGCTTGAAGATAAGAAATATGAAAGGAGGGCACAAAAAAGAAGATAAGGATTGAGGAGGGGATAGACCCACCCTTGTCATGAGTCAATTCTGACTCATCGTGACCCTCCAGGACAGGGTGGAACTGCCTCTAAGGGCTTCTGAGGCTGGAACTCTTTACAGGAATAGAAAGCTCTATCTTTCTCTTATGGAGCAGTAGGTGGGTTTGAACTCTGCTGACCGGTGCCCACAGTGCCAGCAGGGCCCCTTCTGCCGAGAAGTGGAATTAGCTAGTGGACCTGCTGTGCTGTGGGGGTGAGAGTGAGGCTGGGGAAGAAAGTGTCAAGTGCCTCTTCCAAATGCACTTGTCACTAATACAAACATGCTTTCCTGCTTTGCTGCTGAAGCGATCTTCCAGCTCTTCTGTTATCTTGGGTTTCCTCTTTGGGAAGGGGAAGAGGGACAATTATAGTAAACCAGGAAGAGTTTAAAGACTCTTGTGTAGATATAAAGGCTTTTTATTCTCTCTTGTTTTTATTAAATAAAATAATTTTATTTATATGTTCGATGAATGAAAGCATTCAAAATGAAAGAATCTAAACCTTTTGAGGTTTAGGCATTCTGGTTGGTTTAATAAGAGGTGGGAATTCCTGAATACAAAGGGGAAAAACTTGGTGTTTTGCTTCTATGCAACTACCTAACTGGATGGTCTGAGAATTGAAGGTACATTATAGATAATGTTCCTGGAACAATACTCAGCACTTAGAGAAAAAGAAACCCCTGTTATTATGTGTATATAACAAAGACAATTCTGGTGGAAGGAGTGGGTGTAGGTCAGGTGAGCTTAGCACAAAGCAATAAATCAATAGCATGTTTGTGTAGCACAGTGGTACTTTCAGAGTCTAATGCTGCTGATTATTTCTCAAAGGAACTTCCAATTCAGTAGTAACTCATCAATACAGGATTCTTGGTTACATTTCATCTGGAAGCAGACCTACTGCACAATTTGAGGCAGCTGTGCACAGCATGTGTTTCATTTCAATGACTCTATCGTGAGGGGGTGTTATGCCAGGGGCCCCTAATCAGGCACCTCTCTCTTCAATTGGCTTTCAAGTTCTTAGGACTACATACACAGGACAATTTGCATGTTTCATTAAGAATGAAACCTATTGGCTTGTGTTCATCCTGGATCATTTAAATGTGGAGCTTAAAAAAAAAAGGCTTAGATGTTATTCCCAGCTCCATGCCTTCTCTCAGTTCATTAGCCTGCATAAACTAAGTTCCCTCTGCAGAGAAATTGATTGCAGAGCCGTAGGTTTCTTGGGGCCGGTTGTTGCTGCATACCCAGATAACCTTAATAAGATTAGTCTTGTCTTTTCCTATGGGCTTTGATGATGGCAATCTCCCATATTCTCCAATTAAAATCCCTGTCACACTTGACTTTTGTTTTGCTTAATTTTTACAATGTGTTCAGCTTGAAGACTACAAGGAGATTGATCTGTTTCACTCTCTCCGAGTTAAGTTGCCCTCTACACAGATTTTCATGCCATGGCTCATACATGTGTATCTGCATTGAAGCAGATGGTGCTAATCTATACGAGTCTGTTTTATGCCAAAGGAAGATGAAAGCATGAAAATTAATATCCTATTATCCTGTGAGTATTACAAGCCTATGCATCATCAAAAATCACAAAAGTGAGACAGGAAAGAATCCCCAGGGTCACTTACATAATTTCAGTCCCAAAAGACGAATCTAGGAGAGAGCTGCAAACAAGGGATCATTTCAAGTCTTGTCATAGTCACGGACGATGGCTGGGCTGTTTCAATTTTGAGGTCCATTGGAAATCCTGGGAGTGGGGGTGGAGGTATATCAATGCATGGGGCATTGTATGAAAAGGTGGATTTCATCTCCAGGCCAGTGTACTTACTGATGGATCTATGGAGTGTTGCTTAATGGGGGCATGGTTTGTGAACACTTGCTTTTATTTCACTGTAGGCGTGCTTGTCACAAAAATTAAGTATAGAAGTGGGGTGTAGTCTTTTTTCTTATTTCTTGGGGGGCTTTTTGGAAATGGATCTAGTGTTTCAGCAAGGATTTTTGGATCACAGTAATCATCTGAACTTCCTAGTTTTCCCCACAAAGAAGGAAGAGGCCCAGAAAGATGAAGCACCTTGCCCAGAGTAACCCAGGTAATTATGGACTGTGTTTTGGCCCTTGTATATGATACTCAATTGCAGGTCCACAAATGCTTCTCAAAATGTAACTAGAAAGGCTGTCCAGCCTTAAGAAAGCATTTTCTCTGACCACATGGGAGTCAGATAAGTCCTGATAGAAACAGCTGTCATGGTAGACTCAGATTACTTTCTTTGAGTGCAACTTTGCCTCTTTTCTCTTTTATCGCTGCACTGAGCATTCATTCATTCATTCATTCACCCATTCATTCAACTCCCATAGAGCATCGCTATATGGTGGATGTTCCATAAGATGCAGCAAAATAAGGATGCGTGACTTTGTGTTCTAGGTGGGGTGAAGTATTGGAGAAATTATCAAGTGACTTCCCAAAGACCTGCCCTCTTAATAGCCATAGATTTGGCACATAGCTGTAAGGGGGCAGGACTTCAGATACAAGTGTATAAAGTGTCATTAAAAACACCCAGCAGTGATCTGATTCTAAATTGCAGTGTTTTACTTTCCTTCCCAACTAAAAAGAATTACAGAAAATCTCTTACTGTGAGCCTCAGAATTGAAACTAAGCATCAAGCCTCTCCATGAAATGAATTTTCACGGCCACAGTTTTGAAAAATCCACTCAAGTCAAATGCTGTGAAAATCAAGGCTCTCATAAGAGAGTTGGAGAGCTGATAGTTGTTAGATCACCCTGTGTCTAAGAGAGGTGATCTGTGCTGCTTTTGTTTGGTTTGAAAATTGAGTTATTCAAATGGCTCTAACATGTAAGTGAGAAAACTTCAAAGTCAGCATTCCCTTTTATTGACTTACAGATTGGGGATTTGTAAGGGTCCCTGTACTTGGGATCCTGGTGGTAGCTTCACACTGAAATAAAGTTAACTGGTTTTCATTTTAAAATGCATTTGATTTGCCCACAACACATTATGTCCCTTTTATAAAATAGCCTGTATTTGCTAGAAGACGAGGCTCACATTGCTGTAGTCATTCTCCGCTTAGCACAACCAACATTTCACCAGCTCTCTGCTAAATTATACTTCCTAGTTTCAGTCTCAAACTACAATGACATGGGGAACAAAAGATTCTTGGATGAGAGGAAAGGCAAAGGACTGACTGATGGAGAGCTGTTAGGCAACTACTTGGCTGTGACTCTTGTGACTAGAAAACTCAGCCCTCTGATCTGTTATTTTCCACATTCCCGAAATCATTTCTCATTTGCCTAAGCATACCAAAAAACAACAACACCAGAGAACCAGATGAAGTCCCTGCTCACCTCTTTAGATGGGACAGGTAATAAACATACACGCACATTATTTGTAGCCTATTTTTAGATCAAAGAGAGAGAGAGAGAGAGTTAAGTGCCTCCCCATAAGAAAACAATGTAGAGAAATGGTGTGGATGATGGTGGTTGGACACAGAGTTCCGTTATCTAGGGTTAATAGGAGAAGGTGAAGATCGAGGGGAGAACACTCTCAGGTCATGGGAACTAGCAAAAGACCCCTAAACCAGAACTAGGATGGAGTGTTGAGCACCAGAAAGAAGGCCAGTGTGGCTGAAGCAGAGTGGACAAGGGAGGAGAGTGGTAGGAGATAAGGCTGAAGAGGTGAATCAAGGGCTTGGATGGTAGAGAGGGGGTTTCCCAAGTGTGGTCCTTAGACAGTTAAATCAGCAATGCTCATATATTTGTGACTATAGGCACTATGCAGGTTATAAACATCCAACATATCACCTAGAAATACTTACCAACCCTATTCAGCATATTCCATTAAAGATTTGAGATATGTGTGTCTAATGGCTCATAATAACAAACAGGTATGATGAGTGGGGACCCACATCAAAGCATTATTGTCATTATATGATTAGGTTAAAGCTGTTTTAGTATATCTTGAGGTACCTCTCTTCTTGATCTGCTGAGTTAGACGCTCTAGGGGTGGGGTTTTGCGCTAGTTCCCATGGCTTGATCTTGATCTTCACCTTCTCCCTTCAACTCTCCTTAAAAGAACTCTGTGTCTAACCACCATCAACACCATTGCTCTACATTTTTTTTCTTAAAAAGATGGCGATGGGTGGGAGAGGAATTCTTTGAGGGCGAGACCCAGTAATCTGTTTTAACAAGCCTTCCAGGGACACTACTGGACTCTCAAAACTTCTGTAGAACCTTTTTTGCCAGGATAAGGAATCCGAGAGTTTTCTCCATGGGAATGTTTTAAGCAGAAGAATGGAATCATCTGATTTCAGCTTTGAGAAGATAACTTTGGCCTTTGTGAGAACAATGGACAGATTGGTACTTATTCTTTTATGTATCTACTCTGACTCAAAATTATAGCTCAGCAGGAAAGAACAATTAGCAGGATCATGCGAGGTCTGTTTACTTTTATTGTGAAGGATAATTGTGTTCAATCGCATGCCTGAATTCCAGATGTCAGTACCTGCATATGCAAATAGTAATTCCCCACTGTGAGATGTCAGATAACAGAAATTCAAATACACTTGTGGAAATGCAAACCCATTATCAATTGTCTTTGGGCACTAATGTCTTAAATAGGGCAGATTTTCTGGTTGAAACAAACAATTGGTTTTAGCAATGAAATATAATTAGGACAGTTATAAATTAAAATGTTCATTTTTATTTTACTCTGGAAACCAGCCCAGATTGTGTGTGCACGTGTGTGTGTGCATGCATGCATACATAATATGCTTCTAGATTGAAAGCTTGCTCTTTCCACCTTCAAATCCTTCTGGATATTTGTGAAGGCCCCTAGGGATGACCTAAGAATGTTCTAGAGCCAGCCGTCTAGCCAAATAGACCTTTTTATCTTCCTGCATCTCTTAATTCTTGCTCTTTCTTGTCTGGGCCACCACTGCCAATGAGGCCACCTTCCATGACTGCATGGTATTTGCCAAGAAGATATGGGGAAATCCTCACCCCTGATGCCTGTCAATGTGCCTTTACAGATATAATTGATTTATGTGAAGTCATAGTACAGTAAACCTTTCATCCTAATCTGTTACAGTCTGAAAATGTCTCTTTTCAGAGATGTCTCTGAAATGTGTGTCAGAGGCACACATTAATTTCCACTGACAGGGCTGTGGTGACTACACATGAAGAACATTGACCAGGAATTGAACCAAGTCTCTCACATGGATGGTAGGAATTCTGCCACTGATCCTCCACCGTCCTCCAAAGACAATCATTCCAATGATTCTGGAATGGTGTTCTTACTGTCAGTTATTCCTAACACACTTCAGGGACTCTCTCTTTTTTTTTTTGCTCCAGAAAACAAAGCTCCAGGCTTCAGCCCGGGTGAGAGCAAGAGAATTGGAGAAGACACCGGCTGAACCAAATGCTTCTTAGATATCCTTGAACAAATCTTTCTGTTTTTAACCTTCTCTTCCATCCATTTCCCAGGAGTTTCTCCTGCCATGGATTCTGGAGCCTACTGGGAGTTCTGCTCTTCAATGCAAAGTGCATTGCTGCTTGCCTTTCTGTGCTGCTTGATTGAGAATCAGCTACCACCCATCCATTCACTTTTAGTTGCTAACAGTTTAGCTTATTGTCTCCTCTATACTTTTCCTCTGTGAGCTCATGCATTAAAAATAGTTGGGGGTCTAATGGAATTTGGAAGGAAGCAGAATTAAATGCATATTTTCAATTTACCACTTCTAATCGCAAGTGTCTTCAACCTTATTCTCTCCCCACTGATCTCTGAATTGGGTTATAAGGAGTGGAAAGGTGGGTGAATTATGACATCACTCTTCCCGTATTTCCCCATTGGGAAGCAGAAATAGCTACCGTAAGTTTAGATTAGAAAAATTCTCTCCCTCTTATTTATGGACATGGTCTAATTCTGTTTCTCCTTAAGATAAGAGGAGAAGGAATGTATTAAAATTTCAGAAAGGAAAAGAGAAAAAACCACAGGGGTTAGATAATAGCAGAACTTTTCTGGCTGTGCAGGATGTTGGAGAGCATTATCAGGGAAATCTGTAGAATCTTCTGAGTAGCAGAATTGACGAAGAGCTAGTGTCAGAGCATGGATCTAAAATTGACTGGTGATGCTTTGATATGGCCCAGCCAGCAGTGTAGGGGGGCAAGCACACACTTCCTTTTCTGGAGTAAGAGATAGCTGCATTTTGTAAAGCCAATACAACGCTTCCCTTGATGCATGTTGGAGTACTGCAGAATTGTCCCAGAGTTCAAGACATTCTCAACCAATTAGCTTAATTCAGCATGGTGGATGTAGCTGCTGCCAGATGGGCAGTGACTCAATCAGGATCACTGAGGGGAAGAGGGGGCTGCGGCAGCTGGTATGAGAACACCCACCACATACAACCCACCCATCAAGAGCCTATCCTTTAGCTTCTTGCTGGATGCATGATGGTGGAGAGCTCCTCTTTTACAGAATATTAGATTTACCTGCTCACCCTTTGTATTTTCTCATCATTTTTCATCTTAGTTTTTCTGCTGTCATTAATTGGGGATTAGTACACATATGATTATCATCCCACGTCCAGCAGAGTTGTACATTTGCCTCCACAATCAGTTTCCAAACATTTCCTTTCTATGTGGACTCCTTGACATCATCTCTCTCTCCTCCCCTATCCCCAAATCCCTTATTCTACTTGCTACTCTATAGGCTTATCAACCCTGGGTTTCATATACTGATAAACAGAAAATCATATAACACAACTTCAAGAGGGTGGGCCCTAATGACTAAAATCATCTGAGATACTCCCTAATGTGTGCAAACAAAACCAAACAGAACAATGCAAATCAAAAATATAGAAAAATTTGGGACTCTTTAGTTTTAATATAATTCTTCCAGGGAGGTGGAATGTATGTTGAGGGTAAAGGTGTTTGGGTGAGCCTGGAAGCTTTAGCTTTTTCAAGGAGGCCGTGATGGTTTATCAGCATCGATTACCTCTGCTTTAGATGTCCGTGGATTCCTGAATACTGTGACGCCAACCTTGCAGAGAGAAAGAGGTCCTTGCAGTGTCCTGGGACTGGAAAGTGACACTCCTAAAGAAGACTTGTCCTTGACCGCTTTGTGCTGCAAGCTTGGCCATTCCTGGCCCTGACTCGGTTCTGCATTTGGAAGGACAGTGCGAGCATAATGCCGAGTTGCCCAGGTGCTTCTAGCCTCATGCATCTGGAGGCCTGGTTACCTAGCAGGAGGTCATCTACATTGCCGGCGAGATCCCACTGGATCGTGATGTATATAATTTTGACCAAGACTGGCCATCTCTTTCAATCTTGGTCTTATTTGTAAAGCAAGAGATGGTTTTACCACTCCCCTTAGGGCTGTTGGGAAGATGAAATGAGAGAACAGTAGTAAACTGCCCAGCACACACGAGCCAGGGACAGCCACCGTCCTCACTGTGATGATCACTGCTGTTGTGATTATTCCAAGAAAGAATGAGACTATCAGAGAGAGAGAGCAGAAAGACGTTCTTGAGGGGTCGAGGGGGAGTAGGGGTGGGGGAATGAGCAAATGCCAGACTCATTTGGCTCTGAATTTTCAGACCCTTCTAACTGAGACGTTTTCAGCACTGCAGAGTGTATCTTTAAAAACGATGCCGTAATCTTCAAAGGACCTGGGGCTCTTCTGGGTTTCCTGCATTAAAAATAGATACATAAAAGTCCTGTAAACGGACTGTGAAAAAGAAGCACACATAGTAGATGAAGGTCCCCTCCCCCATTTGCCTTTTTGTTTTCTTCATCCTGTGTATCAAATCATTTCATAAAGGAGCAGGAACCACTTAAATAAATGCAATGAAGCATCCTGTAAGCATTTACTCCAGGGACTAACAAAAATCAATTGCCTACTCATGGTAGATCTTTAATGAAAGATTGAATCAGAAGGGCATTGAAACTGCGTCCACGCTCTAACGACGTGGCCCCTAAAGAGGGGTGATTGCCCAGGAGGCAGTGTCTTTAGTATCGCTTCCATTATGTAGCTTCAAGGGAGGATTCGATTGAGGAGTGCCGCATGGAATATAAAAGTCTATCCCTTCGTCTTTTTTACTTATTAATGATTAGATTCATTATCTTAAATAAGAGAAGAAAAGAATATTCCCCAAGCCTGGTCAGAAGTAGAGTGAGTATATTTATGTGCATTCTCAAGAGAACTCCATTTGTCTGATAGCTTCTAATTAATCTGTACACTTCCTCTGTAAGGAGAACACCATTTAAATGCCCCCTCCTCCAAATGTGTAGATATAAAATCTGAGGAGCATAGAAGATTAATTGTGTTTGCCCTGAATAGCTTGTTTTAAAGACGTTCTGTACAGTTGCCATCCTGGAGCCTGTCCTAAGCTTGGTACACAAGGGGGCTTTGACTCTGAGCTTCCTGTATAGGATGCCCAGAGGCTGTTTGAATAAGAAAACTCTGTTAGCAACATTCAGGTGGTCAGTTCCAGCTAGTGGTGGGGCAGTGCAGTCTGTGTTGCCTCCAGGAACCCGTTAGGGGTTTCTCTCTCTCCTCAATTCAGAGTCCCGTGCAGTTCCCTTTGGATCTTAGGGCCCACTTGCAAATTCCTACCAAGACGTCACCTGGGATTTGTGGACTGTACAGATCAAGTTGGGGAATATTGCCATTTTATCAATGTTGAGTCTTCAATCAGTAAACATGTGTTGCCTTCCAATTGATGTAGGTATTTAAAATGCATTTCAGCAGTCTTGTACTTTCCAGAGTTTTTAACTTTTGCATTTCTTAAACTTCTTCCTAAGGATTTAAATCTTTTTGATGTTTGGTTTTCTTTTCAGTTTGGGTAGTTTGTTGCTAGTATATAGAAACACAGTTCATTTTAGGATAGTAATCTTATACCCTGAAACCTTGTTGAACTCACAGGTAGTTTTAGAGGTGTTTTTGTTGATTCTTTTGGAATTTTTCTATATACAATTTTATGTCTTTCACAATTATAGGTAGACTTTTTGATTTTTCAGTCTAAATACCTTTTGTTTCATCTGCTTGCCCAAGTTGACATGGTTAGAACTTTAAGCAAACATTGAATGGTTGTGAGAGTGAGTCACTGAAAATAAACTTTCAGTCTGTCACCTTTGAGTATTATGTTAAATGTTAACAAACATTTCTTTTCAGAGTGAAGTATTTCTCTTCTGTTCCTTGTTTGCTGACTTTTTAAAAAAATCATGAAAGAGTGTTAGATTTTATTTAACCCTTTTTCTGTACCTGTTGAACTGATCATGTAGTTGGCTGTCCTTTATTTTAACGATATGGTTTAGTCTATTAATTTCTTTGCTCTGTTTCAAGAGTTTCATCAAAAGTCCCACTTGAGAACGTTTCCCTCTGTTTAGCATGCTCTGGAACCTTGTGTGTGAGTCACCTGGAGGCAAATAGTGAGATTGCATTTGGGATACAAGATGTTTGCCAGGGGTCAGAATCCCTGGAAGAAAGTGGGCGGAAGTGAGACTGGACAGGAGAGGATGCTGACAAAGTCCAAGCCAACCCCAGGGAGAACCTCACAAGGGTTAGTTGTCATCAGAGTCATGAGCCAAAATGGGCTACTCCATAAGGGGAATGCTCATGGAGTAGAATGAAGAGGAAATCACATTCACACTAATAGGAAGTGTCAACATGCTTCATGCAGCTGGTTTTCGAAGGTTTTGCATACTAAATTGTCTGGAAAGTGGGAAGTTCTTTCCTCCTCTCAGCAGTGTTCTCTGAAGCACATAAACGACCCTTCTCCAAATCAAGTGACTCTTTCTTTAATCTGGAGCTAATGAACAGGTGTCAAGTTCATCTCCATCTCTCTGAAATGCAAGCAAGAGGCAGGAGCAGAAGCCCATACCAGGCACGGAGTGATCACTTCATTCTTTTGGAAAAAATATTTTGAAGTCCCTTATATATGCTCTACTCTCTTAATTAATGTTCTCTACTTTACAACTCTGTGTTCTAATATCCATCTCAATGGCTATACAGAACTCAGACAAAATTCATAATTAAAGTGTATATTAAAGAATTTAGTAAGTTTAATGCCAGTGAGAAATTCTCAGGATTGAATTGTTTACCACAACATGTCAAAGTTCTTTCAGGTCTGCAAATAAATGTCCAAATCAGTTAGTCGAACTTGACTGGAGAAACAAATTCAGTGGCCTTCATATATGTGTAAAAAAGCAGCTTTATATAAAAAATAATTGTATATTAGGAAAACATCCCAGTCCAATCCAGATTAAGTCCAATTCTAGTTCATAAATCTCTCTTCAGATTTCACATAACCACAAGCAATGATGCAAAATGCAGGAAGATCACTGCCAGTGGGTACAAAGTCTTGTGAATCCAATGGTGGTGGAGACATCACCAAGGTTCTGGCAGATCTCTGAGTGACTTGAAAGTGAAGGAAGGTGTGGTAGTTACATAATTGTGTCAATTTGAGGATTTAAAGTGTCAGGGTAGAGTCTATCCAGTCAATAAGAATATAGCCAATGAAGCTTCAATGTGGGCATGGTCTCTTCTCTTGAAGATTCTGGGAACTCTGGTATTCCTCCTTGAAGGCGGAAGACATGATCTCTCTAGGTTCACTCCCTGTGAGACATCCCTGTGGAGAAGACACATGGAGAGAGGCTGATGGAGTCAGACCTCTGGAGCCGGAAAAAAAGATGTGGACACTCCTGCCAGAACTGAGATGCCTTTACCACTGGATCCACAAGACTTTCCACCCACTGGCCTATGATCTTCCTTCATTTGGCATCACTGCATATGTTGTGTGAGTCTGAAGCAGAATTTATAGAGTGACACTGGACAAATGGGTGCATATGAGACTTATGAGCTTGGATTGGACTGGGCTGGGATGCTTTCTTAAGGTATAATTGCTCTTGTATATAAAGCTCTTTCTTATATATATAAGACTGTCCATGATTTTTCCCTCTAGTCTAATCAGACCAACACAAAAGATTAAGGCAGAGAGAGGGGGAAGTTCCCAGGATCTTCTTTAGGAGGAGGTTATACCTGCAAGGATACACTATTAGGCTGTGACGTGATTGATAGTCTAGACTCCATCCCTACATTTCAAGTTGACACAAAATTATGTGACTACCACACCCACATTTACCACACCATTGCAAGCCTTAACCCAAAAACATCCAGCTCAAGCTCCTTGGGTCAACAAGTCCGACTTCCCATTTAAGTGCCCAGAGGTACCCCACTCTTCAAGCCAGTTTCATGCCCAAGAGAGCAGCTATGCTTGCACTGTGGGCCGGGAAACCCTTCACTCTGTGCCATGCATTGGCTCCTGGTGTTGTGCAGCTTCTCTGATGTTACAGCTGTAATCTGAATCCATGTTCACCATGCAGGAATTTCAGGTCCTGAGTATGAACTCCACTCTTGCCTCTGCTGATAACGAGATCCCTCCTCCTGGTTTTCAAATGGCTCATTTTATACATAGTAGGATGCTCATTCAATAAATCCCATTAACAATTGCAGGTGGAATTTATCATCATCTTCCCCACCTTCTTACCAGATTCATGCCGGAAAAGTTGTTTGGTATGAATGAGAGACTTTGGCTAGAACAGCCCTATTAAATAATTTACTGCCCCTGCATATGCATAGACTTTTTCTCCCTAGGAATGTTTCTCTTTATTTTAAGAATGATGAGAAGTGATTTAACTTTTTTTTTTTTTTGCGATTTAACTTTTAAGATAAGGAGTGATATTAAAAATGTCATGACACACGGAATCCAGGAACAGAAATGGAGGGAAAGGGGGAGATGGTGAGAGGAGGGGAGAAAGGGAGGACTAATTGCAATGATCAACACATCACCACCACCCCCTACCCTTTATCCTTCACCCCTCTGGGTCGAACAGCAGAAACTGCAGGGGAAGGGAAACAGCAGTCAGGGTAAGGTATAAAAATAATTATTATTTACAATTTATCAAGGGGTCACAAGGGTTGGAGGGGAGGAGCTGATACCAAAGACTCAATAGAAAGTAAATGTTTAGAAAATAAGGATGGCAACATATGTAAAAATATGCTCGATACAATCAAAGTAGATGGATTGCTATGAGAGCTATAAGAGCTTCTAATAAAATGATCTTAAAAAATTCTGAGCATTAGGGTTGCAGAAGACTAGAAAAATAAATAAATTTAAAGTACAACTTGCAAAAAATATTTTAACTTGGTTGAAATAGAAGACAATAGTTCACAAAAAAAGAGGTGAGAAATCAAGGAACAGGTTAAAGTAAACTATTTGGGTGGGGTTAATGTGTAGTTTAAACTGTTGAATATAAAGTTGACTCTCTGAATTATAACTCCCCCCACCTCATTTAAATTTGAAAAATGTTTTTAAAATGTTTACTTTGTTATAAATTGAGAGTTGAGGTTTTTTCTTACTTTTTAAATAATTTATTTTGTTTGTTGTATACACAGCAGAACACACCAATCCACAAATTTCTACACATACTAATCAGTGATATTTATAGCATACTTCACATTGTGTGATCATTCTCCTCCCCCTTTTCTGAAATGTTCCTCCCCCATTAGCAATACTCATTGCCCTATAAGTTTATTATCTAATCATTCCAGTTGCAGTTGCCAATTTGATATCATATAGATATATGTTCAAAGAGCACAATGCTTAGAATACGTCCTAGAGAAATATATCTACACAAGTAGATATATGCATATTCATGTCTATCACAGCACTAAGCACAATAACAGAAAGATGGAAACAATCTGAATACCCATCAGTGGGGTAAATAAAAATGATAGGTACACACCATAGAATACTACACAATGACAGTGTCTCTACAAAACATCTCATAACATGCATGGACCTGCAGGACATTCCGATGAGTCATTTAAGTCAATCACTGAAGGGGTAATATTATATGGTACCTCTAGTTTAAAAAATCAAGAAAAGATTTTCACACTCACTAAAAGAAACATTTTTTGATGGTTTTCAGTCCCTAGAGAAGGGCACCATGCTTGGTAAACAAGAGGGTCAGCAAGAAAGAGAATGATCCTGAGTGGGTATAGTAGTTTCATCATCTGTTGTCAATTTGAAAGGGTTAAGATTGAAAGAGTAGGGTTTAGCTTGTCAATCATATCACAGCTTGGTGACCTCATTTGGAGACCCTGCCACAATAAATAGCTCATTGGAGGTGGGACACACGCTGACTCCCAGAGATACTCTCTACAGACAAGACTCCTGGGGCTATGCTGATGGCAGTGAGAGCCCTGGGCCTGGAGGATCCACATGGAAACCCATGCCAGCACTGAGATACTTCCACCGTCACTAAATCCACAAGATTGTCCACACACCGGCCTGTGATCTTCCTGCATTCCACCTCATTACATGTATTTTGTGAAGTTGAAGATGAATTCATGGACTAGTTTCATACCTATGGGCCAATATCGGACTTAGGGACTTGCTCTGGACTGGGCAAGGATGTTTTCTCAATATTCAATTGCTCCTTCATATAGAGCTCTCTCTTATACACATATACTTATACACATATACCCAGACTAACACATTGGGCATCGACTCAGCAGCAGCAACAACGGGCTCAAACCTAACAACTGTGAGGATGGGTGAGCACTAAGCAGTTTTTCATCGCGAGTGGGAGGGGGAGCGAGGGGAAACTGCTAAGCAGAGTGGCTCGTTCTCTTGACTTGGGTGAAGAGAAAGGCCAAAAAAAAAAATAGGGATTTTGCATGTTGGGTCCTGAAAATAAGGTTAAGTGCAACTTTCATTTATAGTGTGTAAAACTGTGCTTTATCCAACCTACTCTTATTCATAAACTCCAGCATGCACCATATTTTATTAAATGTCAATGTCTTCTTACAAAAGTTTCAATAAAATATAAATGAAAGTTGAAAAAAATTCAATGAATGATGGACTTTAAAAAAAAGAGCACAGGACTGAGCCCCGGTGGCGTGGTGGTTGTGCACGGGACTGCGGCCCACTGGGACGGAGGTTCAATTCCAGCAGTGGGGCTGGGCCTCCTGCTCCCAATGCCGGAGAGCTGTGATGCCCCCCCCCCCAAAAAAAATCACAATGATCAAGCAAACATTCTAGTTAAGCTAAACTCTTTGACTTATAGAAGACTTGAAGGAATATTTTTGACTTACGGTTAAATGTTTAAAGATTACCTTAAAGCAATAACTTCAGAGGTTTATGCTTAAACTTTTCCAGATAAGAATTAGTGGAGGACCCTTCATGATAAAATTTGTAAAAGCATTCATGTCTCCCATTTTTCCCATACCATTGTTCCATTCCCTGTAGGCATGACTAAGGGAATTCAGAGTTAACAAGTACTCCAAGAAGCTTTTGCTGGAGCAGTGCAGCTGCAGTCATTTTAAAAACAAATTTTGAGCATCAGTGAAGAATTTTCTTGCTTGGGATATTACTACTTGGTTTCTACTTACAGGAGTTAGGAAGGTCATTGTGTAGGCAAGTAAAACCAACGTAAAGATAGACAATTTACTCTTAAAAACTGAAAATATTATCCCAAACATCCTTGCCTTGTGATTGCTCAACAACATTGACTACTAATTATCTGTTTGACTATATAAGACCATCTCCCATAACCAGGAAGAATTTTTCCTTTGGTTAGGCTCTACATGAGTTAAGAGACATTTTGTATTGCTTTCATCCAGTCAAATGTTTTAAGGAAATTACAACAAGTTTTCCAGCAGTTGGCAATGATTCTTCAGCTGTCATTTATTGCTAGCAAATATTTTTAACCTGTTTAGCCTTATTTCTTCCCTAGAAGTTTACTTTATGATTAAGTGATAACTTTTATAGGGAAATCATAGTATGAACACTGAAGAGCTGCTTAAATTTGCTATGCTGGATTACTGATCTGTGAATGTTCAAACTCAGCTAATGGAACAAGTATTTTGACACAGTGATTACAAATGGTGAACACTTAAAATCGATAGAGTGGCCTTTTCTGGAAAGCTGGCACAGCTCTTATTCTTTATAAAGCTAATTCTTACAGAAAGGCATATGATAATATTGCCTATTTTATTGCCTATAATATTGCATTTATTGACTAGATGTGTTGCTCCTAGTCACCTAGGTTGACTAGAAAAACAAATTCACCTTGGTTAACTAGAGAAGCAAATTCCTCAACACTCGTCTATGTATGAGAAGACTTTATATCAAGAAGTTCAATGCCTCAACTGAACTGTTCAAAAACATCCCAGCTAGTCCAGATCAAGTCCATAAGTTCTATTTTAGCCCATAGATCCACCATTAGCACACGAATTTCTCTTCAGACTCACACAGCACATGCAATGATGGCGAATGCAGGAAGATCACAGACCAGTGGATAGAAAGTCCTGTGTGTCTAATGGCAGTGAATGCATCTTCAGGACTCTGGATGCCACCAACATGGCTCCAAATGGTTTGTCAATAGGAATATGAAGTAGAGAGTCTGAGTATAACCCCCAGTAAGGGAGCTATTTATATTCATGACTCCTCCAAATGAGGTCATCAAGCAGCTACCTGATTGACAGGCCAAACCCCGCCCTTTCACTCAATATTCTCAAGTTGACATCAGATTCTGTAACTGCCACACCAAGTATGTACTAATATACTTTATATTGATTCTCTCAATCATAGAACAACCAAATGAGAAAGTTATTAATCCCCTTTTACAGGTGACTTAATTGAGGCCAAAAAACTCAAGGACCTTGCTCATGAACACATACTAAGTAATGGAGATAACTATATAAAAAAATCATTATTGACAGTGGTTAGCTATTGCTATTTAATGTAGTTAAATGATAAAGTTTTTGAAAGATAGTAGTAGCATTTTCATGGTGCTATTTACTTTGTAATGATTTTCAAATTGAAGAAATATAATGCAAAGAAAATAAAAATTACTCATGATTTCCTTCTACTTCTCACCATCATCATACGCATACACATGAAGTATAAAGTTGGAATAATATTGAGTCTACTTTAGCTTGCTTTTTTTCACATAAAAAGGTGGTATGAACACTTTTTCATATATTAATTTTCTTCTAAAACAGCACTTATACGTGTTTAATATTGGACTCCTACTTCAGGTTATAAACATAATTTACTTAACCAATTATTTTTTTCACATTATTATGTTATTCCTAATTTATTATTATTATTATAAGCCTTTTACAACAAACCTTATTATGAAGCCTCTTATTTCTGAGTAGAAACTACTAGAAACTGAATCAAAATTAATGTTAACAAAGTATATAATATATGGGGAATTAGCTCAGTGATGTGTGCTTGCTTAGCAAAGTATATAATACATGTTTCAAACTACCCTCTGAGGTTGTTGCAAGGTATACAATCTTTATCAATGTCCTCCTTATCTTTGTACTTTGCCTAGCAGGGCTACAATTTAAATAAAATAGATGGTATGTTTGCAAGTCTAAACAGTGAAAAAATATGTGTGTGCGCCCGCACGCTCACACATTTATGCATCATTTGATTTCTCATGAGGTTGTTGTTCTACTATTCCTCAGTTCACTGCCATCTGGCTTCCGCCCCTACAACTGTCTGCATGTGCTTTTTCCAGCATGCTTGTGACTTTCTTCCCTATGAGCTCAGTGTTCACTTTTCAGATTTTAACTACGCTAGTCCCTACAATAGCACAGTGTATTGGAATGAAACTTTCCCTCTTGAACTATATTCTAGATTTTCCATGCGTGCATGTGCTCCTCTGGGTCTCTTCCTTTCCTGTTGGTCGAGTCTCTCCTCAACTTGGCATGCTTCTCTTTTGCTCCCCACATCCTAAATCTGGATTCTCTTCAGTGTTGTGTGCTGGAACCATTTCTTTTTAACCTTTTGCTTTCTCCCCACCTAGATGGGCATCCTTGCTTTTAAGTGTCTACACATGATCATGATTCTCAGATCTATTTCTCTAAGCCAGAGCTCTTTTCTGATCTCAGTGGGTGTTGATATGTGTTGTGGACTTGAGTTTGATTCCTAGTGACCTATGATATACTCAGTGTTTTTCTACAACATCATAATCCAAATGTATTCATTTTCCTTCAGTGGTCTCTCTTCATTGTCCAGCTTTGCATACAGAGGAGGCAATCGAAAATATTCTGACTTGGAGAAAGAGCCTGTAAGTTCCCCCAAATAATGACTTTGCTTTTTAATAATAGAAAAAGATCTTTTACAGTAGATTTGTACAATGCAGCACAGTGTTTAATTTTCTTTATCAATCTTTTTGTTGGGGCTCGTCCAACTCATTACAATCCATACTGTTATCCTTTGTGTCAAGCACATTTGTACATTTGTTGCCATCATCCTTTTCAAAACGTTTTCTTTCTACTTGAGCCCTTGGTATTAGCATCTCATTCCCCACTCTCTCCCCTCCGTCCTTCATGAATCCTTGACAATTTATAAATTATTATTCTTTCATGTCTTACACTTACCAATGTCTCCCTTCACCCACTTTTTGGTTGTCTATCCCCTTGGGAAGGGGTCATATGAAGATCATTGTGATCATTTCTCCATTTCACCCCCACCTTCCCTTTACCATCCTGGTATGGCTACTATCATTATTGGTCCTGAGGAGTTTATATGTCCTGGATTCCCTGTATTTCCAGCTGTTATCTGTACCCATATAAATACTCTGGTCTAGCCACATTTACAATGTAGAATTGGGGTCATGATGGGGGTGGGGAAGAAGGATTAAAGAACTAGAGGGAACTTGTATGTTTCATCATTACTACACGGCATCCTGATTGAGTCATCTCTGCCCCTCGACCTTTCTGTAAAAGGATGTCCAGTTGCCTACAGATGGGCTTTGGGCCTCCACTCCACACTCCCCCTTATTCACAATGATATGATTTTTTTTCTGGGTCTTTCATGCCTGATACTGATATATCGACACCTCATGATCACACAGGCTGGTGTGTTTATTCCATGTGGGCTTTGTTGCTTCTTAGCTAGGTGGCCGTTTGTTTATCTTCAAGGCTTCAAGACCCCAGACACTGTATCTTTTGATGTCGGATACCATCAACTTTCTTCACCACATTTGCTTATGCATCTGCTTTATCTTCAGCAATCTTGTAGGGAAGGTGAGCATCATGGAATGCCAGTTTAATAGAACAAAGTGTTCTTGCATTGAGGGAGTACTTGAGTAGGGGCCCAATGTCCATCGGTTTCCTTAATACTAAAACTTTAAATCTATGCACATAGATCTAATTCCCCATTGACATATATAAATGTGTGTGTGTATATATATATATATATATATATATATATGCCTGTATTTAGACCTCTATAAATGACCTCTGCCTCCTAGTTCTTTCCTCTATTCCCTTTTTCTTTTCTTTTGTCCCATTATGATGCTCAGCCTTCATTTGGGTTTCAGTAATTCCTCTCAGTTACATTGCCTTTGATCAAGCCCTACCAAGTCTCCTACACCCTTCTCACCATCGATTTTGGATCTCTTGTTATTCCTGGGTTTGTTAACATCCACTTCCTTTCCCTCACCTACCCCTTTCAAGACCCCCTGGAGCCCTTGGTCCCATTGTTTTCTCCTCCAGATTGTTTATCCCATCTATCTTATCTAGTTGTACCTGCAGAAATAATATACGCAAAAAAATAAGACAGAGCAAAACAAAGCAACAAAAGAAAACAAAACAACAACAACAACAACAAAATGACAAAAAAGGGAAAGAAAAGCCTGTAAATAGTTCAAGGTCTGTTTGTTGACCAATTGGAGTGTTTTCTAATCAAGTGTGATGGGGTTCCATACCCTCGCCCCAAAGTCTATTTTTGGTATTCCTTGGGGACTTCCTTGCTGTTCTGTTGCATGCCCTTAGTGTTTCTCCTTGGTGTCATGGGGTCAGATCGGGGACAATTCTGGCCCTGTGTCTCCAGTGTTGTCTCCCATAGTGCTGTGGGTCAGTGATGGACTTCGTGTTCCATGGTGAGGAGTCCCTATGGCCCTCTCTGTGCATTGGCTGCTCTGAACAAGAATATTGTCCTCAGGGCTTGGTGGGCCAGGATGCACTCCACACTCTCTCCCTCCCTCATTATTTGCTTCCATGTGCTCTAATCTGGCCTGAGCTGTAGCTTCAGTGCTGCATTCTGAAGTGAATCCTTTGGGGGAGGGGCGGGTGTGTGTGTAGACTGTCTATATAATTGAGATTGGGGCCAGCTCCTCAGTGTCTGATTTTTTTATTGGTGCTTTCAAGGACATTGATTGTGGATACCTGTGAAATGAAATCATTGATAACTGTAGTCTTTTCTCCATTGCTCATTGCTCTGTTTGGGAGGTGTAAGATACATTGTCTATGATCTTCAATGAGTGTTTCAAGTCAACCTCATTTGCAGCAAGCAATATTGTGTCATCTGCATATTGGCTGGTTGTAAACGAGGCTTCCTCCCATTCCTGATGCCACGTTCTTCTTCATATAATGCAGCTTCTCGGATTATTTGCTCAGCATACAAGTTGAATACGTACAATTAAAGGACACAGCACCTTTCCGGATGTTAACTCATACACAGTTTCTTGTTCTCTTTAAACAACCGCCTTTTGCTCTGTGTGCAGGCTTCTTATAACACAATGAAGTATTCTGTTCTAGAATTCCCATTCTTCATCATGTTCTCCATAATTTGCTAGATGATACCTTCAAGACCAGTGGTGAGAGTGGTGATACTAGGATAGTGGAGGGATGGTAAAGTAGAAGGGGGAACCAATTGCAAGCATCTGCATATAACCTCCTCCCTGGTGTACAGACAAAAGGAAAGTGGGTGAAGGAACACATCGGACAGTGTATGATATGACAAAATAATGATAATTTGTCATTTATGAAGGGCTCTTGAGGGAGGGGAAATGGGGAGGAAGGGGAAATAGGGAGAGCTGATACCAAGGGCCTAAGTAGAAGGAGGATGTTTTGAGAATGATGATGGCCTGCAAATGTACAAATGTGATCTGCATACAATTGATGTATGTATTGATCATGATAAGAGTTATATGAGCCCCCAATAAAGTGATTTTTAAAAATTTTGCTTTGACTCACACATTCAAATATCTTTGCCTAGTCAATAAACACAGGCCAACCTCTTTCTGGCATTGTCTGACATCAGCAATGATCAGCTTTGTTCAATGATTTCCAACATACCCTTAAAGATCATTATGCGGGACTCTTCTCGCCTCCCAGAGGCTTTTAGGGATTTTCTCCTTTGGATCGTCATTCACTAGTGTGTTTGTGTTTCAACAATTGCCAGCCTGTTTGTATTTTCAATCTCTGAGTATATTTCTCCTAGTATTTCCTTCCTTTCTTTTTCTTATTTTCCTACCTTCTTTCTTACCAGTTTCCTTTCTTCTTTCCTCCCTTTCTCCCACCTTTCATGTTTCATCTTTTTTATTTCCTGCTCCCACCATACTCTTTCTAATCCTCTGTTCTTCCCACTCTTTGCCCCACCCCACTCCTCCCCTCTTTCTATTCAGGTCTTTAAATGATCTAAAGCAACTAGAGAACCTCTACTTCTAGGCGTTTCTTTGAAAGGTCAGTCCCAAGCTGATCATCAAGAAGAGAGGAGGGGTAAGAAGACAGAAAAGTCGTTTTGCTTTGAGTCATTTTTAAACTCGGTAAGAATGATAGCTTTCATCCAAATTATAGAAAATGTCAAAGCACGAGTATGAGCTAAGTATAAAATCCTAGGGCTTCTGCTAAAGAAACTCCTCTAAGTTAATATAGATTGACTAATCAACATTTTCACTCATTAATATGCCATTCCTGAAGCCATGTGGAGGATGCGAGTGGTCATATAATCACCAGGGACTCGCTGGATTTACTATTTCAGAGAAATCCCCTCATTCATCTATTCACTCCGTTGAGTGCCCACTTAATAGACAGCCCTGACGTTTCAACCGATTGTTTGGGTTGTGGCAGCTATAATAGATCTTTGAATTTTCGGAACACCAGCCCTTTGCCCACTCAGAAGTCATGCAATTAGATTCCTGTCTGGTTTGATGCATCCACAAACACGCTCCAGCCACACACGGACTTTGCATCCTAACCCAGGTCCTTCTGCTTTCCCGTCAGAATCCCCTCTCATTGATTAAGCTGGCATGTAAGTGCATCACTATGGCAGCTGCCTCATCTCCTTGGCTAAATGAAATGGAGATTGTAACTATCTCTTTTCATTAGATCAGCTGTTCCGCTTCATCATTCCAGAAGAAGCAGTCAAGGCCCCAGAATGCATTATTGAATAGGATTTATGAATCCTTGCCAGGGCACCCTTCACCAGGGCTGGACCTAGATATCATTCTTTGCAGCCCTATGGTGATATTTGATGCATAAGTTGGCAGCTTTTCTCAAGATGTGACAGCACATACTTGTCTCCTCAGCCTCTTGTTCAAGTGATCACCAAGATCTGTCCATTTCTGCCTCTTAATACTCTCCGGAACTTGTTTTGCTATTCCTGCTCACTGACCCTTTCCAGCACCCAGATCCTTGACCTCTTTGATCCAACATGTAAGGAGCATGGCCCACCAGGTTTCACTACTTCCTGCCTTGTCTCTGCAGATACTGTCCATACTGTTATCAGAGTGATGCACTAAAGAAGCAACAAATCGCTCTTCACCCGCATGCCTGGTACCTGTAAGTTTAGGTGCCACCTCCTATCAAGGCACTCAAGGAACATTGCCACCTGGCTCTCACCTTCCTTTGCATCTAACACCTTCCCTGTTTTCTGACTCCTCCATTTTTCCTGAAAGTCTACTGTGATCTTGTATTTGCTAATGTTGCTGTACTCTCCCTCGGTTTCTGATGAAACCCAAGAGTAATTTCTAGGTCATCAGAGAAGCTTCCTGGGACAGCCTATCTCCCCAGTTTCAGGCACACTGAAGCTGTTGTCTACGGTACTTGCTTTGTGTGTCTTAGGGGATTTGATTACTATTTTTTTTTGAGATGGATGACTATGTGTTTACCTTTCTATCTTTTCCCCAAACTAAAATGCAGCAGTTGTACATCAAATAAATACTGATGAATTCGTTACACTTACACTTCCATTCTAGAAAAATGTTTCTGTGGTGTCAGTTATGGTTCTAGTCATTTCCTGTGTGCTACTTCATTTAAAGCGTGAATACATACAGCCAGGTGACTTTTTAAATCAATAGATACTGCATTGTGACTAAAATGTCAGATCCATGTAGGTGCTATCCTGTCATCTTTACCTCACACTTGTTCCATTGCTTCTGCCTTTTTCAGGCCAATAATAGCCTCCCTTGCAGGCTTCAGTCTAACTTGGTTATGAAACAATCTAGTTTCATGGGAGGAAGTGTCAAGAAGTTACTCTTCATAAAAGTGGATGGAAAAGTTCAGCCCCAGTATTGACCCTTGGTCTCTGGCTATGCTGTCAGAGCCCAGAGATTAATCTGATTCAGGGCAAGATATGTGGACACTGACCTCTTGAGCCTGCAGTTAGTTATCAGCCTCTCGGCTCCTGTCTCAGACCTTTAAAAAGGTCCTTCCTGGAATTGCCCCAAGTGTGAGTAGTTTCAGCAATCCAGTGTCCCCCTTTCCTCTGTCTTTATGTGACATGATCAATAGGACTGGACTTCTCACTTAATCTTCATTCCATGATTTTATTTCAGCAGCACTCGAGGCCACTGGGGCTCCTGTATATGCCCTGCTGTCCCTGTGCCTGTGCCAGCCAATTCATCGGAGTTGATTGTTTGCTGGAATGCTGGGCTTCTTAGCATTGTCTCTGTTATTGCCTTGGGGACTCCATTGTAGATCTTTCCTGAGACTCTGATGGGTTTACCTTTGTAAGTGTAGCTTGTGTCTCAGTATCAAACAGATGCATGTGTTATGGTAGTCTCTACATGGGAAAGTGTACTTCTTGCCTTTGGGTTATAATAGAATTTCTTTAAAAGATGCCTTTCCTTGACCACCTGCTAGGTGGTCAGACATAAAATATGCACATCAAACCTGCAGGGTAAATATTATTATCCCTGTTATACAGATGGGTCCTCTGTCCCGATGAAATATGAAATGAATTTTGCAGGTTTACCTAGTCATTAAATGGTGAATCCAACATTCAAATTACTCTCTATCCGAATCCTGTCCAAACTAGGGGAGGTAACTCTTAGGATAAGCAGAGAAACGTTCCAGGACCCTTGAAGGAAATTATGTTTATACTAAGTACTCAATCAATACTCCACCCTCTGAATGTTGACCCAGTACTGTTGCAGAAGCCTTTTCTATTGATTGTGGTTAAAGCAATTATAAAATCATGAAGAAAAAACAATCCAATACTCTTCTGAAATGAATGGACATGGGGTGCCTTATCGGTGTATATGGTTGTGAGTTGCCAAAGATGACAGAAGATGTGGTTGAGAGCATATTCAAACCCAGCAACGTGTCTACGGTTGCTGAAACTACCCTGGACATGTGTGTAGGGGCATATGGATGTGGCCCCATGAAATAGTCTGTGTAAGCACAGGGTGCTTCAGTTTCTACCCTAGAGATGAAAACACATGGTGAACCAGGTTGTGGGTTGGCCCATTCTGTGAAGAGCGTGTCACTTCCATACCATAGAAATGCAATAGAAGACGGAGCAAAGCAGAACGTTCCTGGAGAAGAATACAATCGTCAAAACAGGTCCGGACCAGCACCGTCACTGCCCTGTGCCTTCAGTATGCATCAGTTAGCAATGTATATTGGCCATGGGAGGCAGTATCTTTCCAGGACGACTGAATAGCCCTTGGGACCCCTAAGTGACCACTCATGGTTTGTGTAAGACCAAGTCACATGAGAATGGGCTTGGTAAAACATTCTTGTGTGCTCTGAAACTTAGCTGTGAGCACGGGGTAAGATCTGAGGGAACAGGTGGATCATGGGAACAAGCACATGCGACACATAGGAGGGAGCAGCTTAAGATGTACAAGATCTCGGTCAATGTTTCTGACCACAAGGTGAGCATGGGCTTCATCTCCACAGGCATGCGTCGTAGCTAACAAGGGCTAGGGATGGCTCCAGTATCACATCTGAATAAGCATGTGCTTTCTCTGAGTGTCAGTGTGCGATGCCTGAACTGTTGATGATCTTAAGCCAGCATGTGTTTTTAAAGAGCTAACATGTGTAACATTGTAGCAAACATGCGGCTCACCTGCATGCATGAGGATATCATCCGAGCTGGCAGGTATAATAGCTGAATGAGGATGCATGCCATGTAAGGTGAAGCGACTCAGACTCTAGGTGTGTACCTGCTGCGCCTATTAGAACACAGATTGCAGGGCCTCATTGCTGGAGCTTCTAATTAAGAAGATCTGAGGGCCCAACAATCTACATCTCCCACAAGTTCAACATGATACCAAAGCTGCTGATGCCCTCTTTGAAGACCACTTCTCTAAGTATATGTAACACCTATGTCTAATAGCAATGGAGCTGATTGACATCTAATGAGCACATTTCAGATCCAGGGAGCATGTGCCACATTTTTACAGGACATGTGTAAAACCTGAACAAGCCTGGTGACTTCCACATCAGCACACACTGCATGCTATTGTCTACTGCGTAGTGCCTGAGAGTGAGCATGTATGACTTCGAGCTGTGTGGAACATCTGAACACACATGCCTTATACCAGAGGTGGTATAGAATATCTGAAAGAATGGAAGCACCATTCGAATTGATGTATCATCCAGAGGGTGTGTACTGTGTGTGGGTAACTGCAAGCACTCATTGCCTAGGAGACTAAACAAACATAAACAAATAGTTACCATAAACTGTGGGAAATGCAGCAAGAGATGCCCGAGTGAAAAAGATTCATTAGGAACAATAGCTACTTTAGGAGCGAAACTCCACAGGGGAGGCTGAGTGGGTGGAAGCACAGCACAGGCTTCAAGGCAGCAATGACATCCTTCAAAATCTGATTAGGAATTCTCCATGATGGCATGAAAGGTAGGCAGTGAAGACATTACTGTAGGAGGACCCATCATAAGCAAAGAAATGACACATAAAATAGGTGGCATGTTCTGGGAGCTATCAGAAGTTTGGGCATTTAAGAATGTGAAGTAGGGAGTGGAAGCAGGGGACCGGGGTGAGGGAGTAGATATGGAGTCCCTGGTGGGCCATGCTGGGGAATACATTTAACTCAAGACTTTCTTCCCCCTTGTGAGGGACGTAGTATCAATGAATGATTTTAAGCAGTGAGGGAATATGACTGGCTTAGACTTAACAAAACTTACTCTGAAGACTGGGTGGAAGATAGATTGGAAATGGAACAGGGAGTCTACAGCATCATCTGTTTATGATACATGGTGAGGTTTTCAGTGGAAAATAGTGAAAAGTGAGGAGAAAACTGAGGAGTCATTTTAGGAGCCCCAAGGAGGACCTGTGAATCTGTACACTGGTGGGTAAATCCACATCAGCGAGAATGAGCTGCAGAGAGGCAGGAGACTTGCATTGGAGTTGACTTAAACTTGTGTTAAGCTCATAGTCTTGTGGTAGAACTGTGTTCTGTAGGCGTTCCATGACTAGTTCCTGACTTGGCCAAGAGTAGACTCCCAAGTCTTTCTAAGAGGCATCTCTGGTTTGACCTCACCAGATCTTCGTATTATCTGCCCAGCATATTCACTGACTGCTTATCTCACCTAAGGATGTGTGTGGTAGTCAAAGCTGTCAGTTTAGGTGCTTCTACTTCCTGCAGGAGATGTTGCAGACCAGATTCTGGAGCTTAGAAGAAGGCAAAAGATAGCCGTTTGTCAGAGATAACAAAACTCATGAACATGCAGTCAATTTTGATATGAGAAATAAAAAGCAAAGGAGACTGGGGATAGGGAGTCCCAGGAGTCATCAACATGGAAGGGTTGACTAGAAGACACTCCAACCAAGGGAAATGAGGCAAAGCTGTCAGAGAGGTCGGGGAGGTGTGGAAGAGCCTGACCTCATGACCGAGAGTCCCTTTAAAGGTAGAAAAGACATCCAGTGAACAACAATGCTGTCATCGTCGCTGAGTCTGCTATTCAAGAGGGAACTGTGGGGAGCAGGGGGTGCCACATTCCATTCTGAGTGTCCCACTAGCTACTTTTGTGGCCTTGGTGTGTTAAATTGTGTCTCTTTTTTATATCTGGAACAGAAGAAGGCACCCGAGTATTAGAGCACAAAGGCGTAAGTGCAACACTTGCTTCGCCTGCGGATGAACGTCAAACAGCTTTCCTTGTATGCGTATGCCAGGGCAGGCTCCAGAGGCACTCGGTCCTGGCTCACACCCCAAAGGCATCCTTTACGAGCTTTGTGATCTTGGACAAGTGAGAAATTAAGGAATCTCCTTAGGCCTTAGTTTCCTAGAAGATACATCTAACAAAAATAGACTTGTGCGTGAGGATTTAAAGAGAGGAACTATGTTACGCACGTTACACAATGCCTGGTACAGAGTAAGTGTACGAATGAACACACTGCAACAGAAACCCCATGGAAATTATTGTGTTGAAGGAAGGCAAATTAAGTCATCTCTAAACCCTACCCAACTCAACCCCCTTTGTCTGTCTGCCTCTCCTCGCCCCCCACCGCCCCGCCGCCCTTTGGAGTCTGTGATGCTGTGATGAGCTAACTATCAGTAGAGAGCTCTCTCTTAAATATTGACTGAGAAGGATTTTTTTCTTATTGCTGATATGTTTTTCACAGTCAAGGGAAAAGATTCTGATGGGAAAACAAACATACCATGGAATGCAAAGACACTAAGCAAACATAAGAGAAACCAGAGCATACTCGCCCACCCCCACCCCCCACCCTTGAGTTAGCTAAGGAGGCTGTGCTGCATGGAAATGAAAGAGCAGCTTCCACTAATTGCCCTTAATAAAGTGTTGCCTAGATCCAGTCACTGGAACCGGTGATTATTTGTTTCTTGGCATTCTGCAGGAAAATGAGAATGAACTCTGGACTTGGGGGCTGATAATTCCTCTTTTGATCACATCTGGTCAGGACGTCTTGTTGCTTCCTTCATGGGATTCATATTATAGGCATCTTTCATTTGTGCAATGCCCAGAAGCATGCAGAGTTTGCAAGAAGTAGGCTGTTAAGACCCGGCAAAGGAGAAAGATACAGAGGGCTGATTTAAAGCATGTTGCACATCAAAGGAAGAAGATGAGAGGGTCTCACCTTTGGGGTGACAGTGATTATTTTGCAATGCAAAACCCTGCTCTTCTGCTTGCACAGCAGGATAATGAGACCAAATGCATTCAAGGCTGAATCAGAAAAAGAAATGGAAATGAAGGTTTACCCTCTAATCACTTTTTTTTTTAATTGTGGGGAAAAAAAAGTAGCCTTTTCATAGGTATTATTTGAGCTGTCCACTTCTAGACACAACCTCCAAGCCTACTTTCCACCTTTTTCCCTATTTACTTGCATGAGGTCCACCAGTCCACCACTCTTGCTCTCCTCCATGGGACACTCTTCAATAAATGTGGCCCTCCATGCTCCTATATGCTGATGCTCAAGCATTTTAATAATGGGCTATTAATTTGATAATCAACAGGATAGACATAGAACCAGTTTGTCAGAAACCATTACACCACACAAGTCTGTTTCATTGTGATCACAGCTAGTATTTGCCTTGCACTTGAAATTTGAAACTTAGATGGCTACTACTAAGCTTTCAAAGTCCTAACCCCTACTCACCAGAATAGAACACAGAACATTGTCTTTGTGGACTGTATTATGCTGGAGAACCTTGATGACTCCTGAGAGTACTTTCCTGTGCCCCAAGACTCAAGGATTCATTCCCTCAATAGGTTTGGTTATGGTTATGGTTTGCTCCCTGTATGCTCCACTATATTCATGAATGTATTTGGGAGATATAGAAATAAGTATGTAAAAATACCCTCTACTAACCCTGTACTGAATTCACGGGGGTAGTCCCATCTACCTTCCCAAACCTGTTTATGCCACTTGTCTTTGGGTCCACTCACTGGTGGGTAACTTATTACTGTCATGGCAGATTTATATGCCTGTAATAGTATTTGGCTGCCTTTACTTCTTGTGTTAAGGTAATCCCAGTGGCTTCCATTGCCTCAATCTCTTTTATCCTGGTCTCTCCTTACTATATATTGTCTTTCCCTTCAACCAGGTTCATATTTATCTACCTCCTACTTAGTGATTTATTTACTCTCCTTTCACTTCCTGAGGAACCTTCAATGAATGTTTCTTTCAAAAGGTGGATATACCTTTTCTTGACTTTTTTACAGTAGTAGTGCCATTAGAATATTTGTCACAAAGCTTGTCTTTTTGTGACTGACAGGCTTCACTCAGCATAGTGTCCTCTAGGTGCATCTTTGTTATGAGATGTCTTTCAGATTCCTCACTGTTTTTTTAACACTGAGTATTAATATTTAAAACATTTTCCAGTTTTAAAGTCTAGCATAGTGAGAATTAGTGGATACACCCACATAAACAAATACTCTTTTACATCCTTAAATATTTTAAGAGTGTAAAGAGTTCTTGAGAAAAAATTTTGAACATCTTTGATGTAGTTTAATTTCATAATTTCACAGTCAAGGAAACTAAGGCTTAATACTTTTGCAAGGGCATAATGAAAGCACTAAAATGAGCATTTTGTTCTATTTTTGTCATTTTTCCTTATAACCAATATTGCAGCTTCTTCAGGACCAGGGCTGTACTATATATGCTGGTCTGCAACATGATCATAGCAACATAGAAGGTTTCCAAAATATACTTTTGAAATATTACTATTAATTTTTAAAAGTCTACTAGTGTATTCTTCAAGGAGCTTATGCACAAAGCATCTGGTATTGATTTTCTAGTATCTTCACAGATAACAAAACTCACTGCTTTGGAGTAGCTGCTGATTCTTACCAATCCTATATTGAATTTATCAGACTCTATATATTTCTGGAAGCACATAGCTTCATCTTTCTTCTGAAAACTGATGGATAGGTTTGAATTGCTGAGTTTGTAGTTAGCAACCTAATCCGCAGTGCTACCAAAATAATTTAGTAATCTGCAGTCCTATAATCTAGAGATAACTACTGATAAATGTTTTGATGCAATTTCTTTATTTTTCAAAAATGCTATTTTTAATATTAGAGTTGTTGTTAGATAGTCTAAGACTGGTTCCACAGCAACCCTAGAATAGAATACTACCCTGTCCTAACCTATTCTCTACATTCATTATTATATTTGAACCTATCATTTCACTGTATCAGTCTATTGCACCAAAGGACTTCCTCTTTTATGCCCACCCTTTACAGAGTGCAAAGCCTTTTCCAAGGAATAGCCAGCCCCTTCTGATAACATGTCCATAGTACTTGAGGTGAAGTCTCACCATCCTTGATTTTACAGAGTATTCTGGCTATAATTCTTTCAAAATAGTGAGTAGGTCTTCTGAGAGTGCTCAGTATAGTTAATATCATTTGCCAGCACCGCAATTCAAATACACGAATCCTTTTTGGTCTTTCGTACTCCTTGTCCAGATGTTACATGCACATGACGCAATTGAAAATATGGCTTGGGTCAGGTCCTCAAAGTGATGTACACAACTGAATGCCTTTGAACAGTTGGTAAAACATAGATAAATATATGTCTGATTTCAACCAAGGTCTATCTGCTTTGTCAATGATATCCTCATTCTTTTTTTTGGGGGGGGGGCATCACTGCTCTCTGGTGGTGGGAGTAGAAGGATATCCTCATTCTTGTGTTCATACTTTATACATTCTATGTTCCACTTATTAGTGAATGACTGCAATGATTTCTTCTCTTCTGAGCCATATCACTTCAGAAAAAGAAGGTCCTAAAACCTATACTGCACCCATGTCATTGAGGTCCTCTTGACTCAGAGGAAGCAGCTGTATGTCAAATATGTTTTCTGTGCCTTCCAACCTAAAGGGCTTATCTGCTGGCATTGTATCAGCAGTGCTCCATGGCTCTTCATCAGATTTCCAATGGATATTTGTGTTTTTGCGAAATAGATGACTAGGTTCTACTTCCTCATCTGTCTTCGTTTGGAAGTTCTGCTGAAACCTGTCCATCATGGTGACATTTCTCCCAACACCATAGAACATGAAAACCGCCACGGTAGGGTGAACAGCATGAAGAACGGTAGCTCTGAATCATCAGTAGAACTAGGAAGCAGACAGTGACACCCACGAAGCATGTGCTTCTGAGAACAATCAGTTATACCAGGCCCAAAGGACGTTGGTCCAGAACTCAAGGTGAGAAGACAGAGAAGGACAAGGAAACCAGGTGAATGCCAATGGAGAGCGCAGGAAGAGAGCAGGAAGAGTGCTGGCGTATCACAATCATGTCACAAACAATTTTTATATGGTCTATTGATCATAAAACTAATTTTCTAACACAACATGATATACCATATATCAAAGAGTTCTAAGTAGCCGAGCATCTTTGTAGATGAAGCATTGGGTAGAAACTATCTTCTCAAATACCAGTGCTTTCACAGTCACGGGACTTTGCGCCACTGTAATCCTTCCCTCCCTCTTCCATCATGTACTTTGCTCCAACGAATTTATGCTCAGAGGATCGTTTGGTATTCTCCGGTCCCCATACATACACTTTATCAGCAGGCAGACATGTTAATTTGCATGCATGTAAAATTTTACCCAAAGCACAATATTAAAGAAGAAAGTATGTGCAATGCAATTCAAACATCTGGGAGGAGGGGAATGGGCAATTTTAATTTTCTTCTTTGGAAAATCTGCATTTATTGTTTTCCAAAGAAAAGAAAATGTTTTCAAAAGCCAGGTTGAGAACATAAAATATAAGATAGCTAGATCTTTCTGCTAAAGGTAAAAGCAAACCCTCTGGACTTAATATTAACTTCAGCTTCCAAATTTTCTTTCTAAAAAATTTTATTATTTACACAATTTAGAACCAAGGACCCTCACAACCCCAGGTGTCAAAGGTTCTGGGGTGCACTGTGTTCTCAGGAATGATCGCAATCCTGTGCTGGACATCACGGGAGCCATATTTTTAAGGCACATTTTCATAACATGTATTTTCATGGTCTGTTCATTTTTTTTCTGACGTACAATAGAATTCTTATGTAGCGGATGCATTCAGAAGACCTTTCTGGTTTACTAGCTGATTCTTTCAATTAAACTGTTTTGAAGCATGGATTATACAATATTTTGGTGACAATATTTCTGTTATATCTATGTTTGAATACCAGTGCAAAAAAACATTCCAGGTAAAGAAGGCAACTTTTCAGATTCTCTGTCATTTTATATTTTATTATGTATAAAAGATATAAAATACACAAATATTTGGGTGACAGTATCACCATTTTACTTATGTTTAAATACCTTAACAAGGGTGAATGAACAAACGAATTTGATATAGTTTAGCTATTCTGTGGGTCTTGTTTGGAATTTGATAAAGAGATCTTATTTATCTGGGTAGGAGAGGCAAACTCTAAAGCGAAAATCACAGAAATTTAAGGACACAATTAGAAAGACTGCACATTATCTTTTAAATGTCTTTGGCCACACTGAGTGTCTCTGGCTACCAAGTGCATAAACTAGTATTTTTCCAACTTATGATTGAACTGCACCCTTCTAAGGCACCCCTAACACACCTGATCATATCATATTTGGAAGGGTACCCACCTCAATTCCATCATATACTTTATTCCTACATATTTATACTCAGAAGATCATTTGAAATTCACTTGCCCCATATATACAGTCTTATCAGAAGGCATGTATGCTAATTGACTATCATATTTATGGTATCATATTGAAATGTAAAAAAAAACATAGCTTGATCATCCCATTTAAACACCTTATCTGAATATTTTAAGCGGATGGAAGAGTCTGAAATGGAACTCATTTCAAGGTAGTTTTTGTTCACAAATGTGATTAAGGTAATAAAGACGATACCACCAATACTCTCTCATTTTATGTTTTATTATGAAGCTTATTCAATATAGGTAACGGGCCCTCTACCTTTAGCATTGAAAAATGAGTGCGGCAGGTAACAAAGTCCAACCCCACAAATAGCATTCAGCTGGGATTGTCCATTTATAGCTGTCCTTACCCATTTGGTCTTGGATTCATATTCCCATGGGTGCAAATTTGGACTTTTGGAATTTGGCTGGGTTCCCATCTAAAAATATTCCCAATTAACAGCTTCAAATGCAAACAGTGTTGTTAGCAGTAATTTGAGTGCTTCTGTGCCGACGAATTGCCGCCTCTCCCTGCATTTAATCATCGTCTCTCCCTGGCAGGCAGTCCTCAGGACCCGTGCCTCCTCCTCACTTGCTTACCCCAAGCAGAGCAGAGCTGAGCTCAACAGTTTCCATATGGTGCATCACACTTTGCAAGGAGTGCTGAGAATGCATTTTTAGTTCTCCAAATTGCAATAGAAAGTGGTGCTGGCAGCTGTCTAGCGGTGGAACATCTGAGCAGGTGTGTTAAGACTTCACCCGCACACTGTCAAATGCCAGGGGGTGGTGTTGCCTGCATGTTTCTCAGCTTATTTATGTATTTATCATCTATGTTGAAATAAACCCCACCGACATAAGTCCATGCCAGCAGAAGCTGATCTCGCCATTCAAATATCTACAGAAGGATTTCGATATTTGTAGGTGAGATGGCTTGAGGCTTGAAAGATGACTACTTTGCTCCCAAATTTTACCTCATCTCTTAGTAACAGATCCCGAGAGACATGTCTCACTGTTTGTTGGAACAATTATATGTGCCTGAAAATCTCTATGGCTGACTGGTTCTTCCAGCCATAGACATTCAGATTCAAGAGGTGCTAGAGTGTTAAATCAGAAATGGGGAGAGGAAGTGCTAAGAATTTAATTATCTTGCTGAATTCATAAGCATTGTAATGGATGCTTACCCTGCAGAATGCGTTAGGAGCCTTCTGTGAGAATCCCACATGCTAGTCTGATTTATTCAAACCCAAACCTCAACAACCCACACACACACCCCACAACACACACAAACCAGGTGTGTGTTTTGCACATTTACACTTATGTTATGCTCAGTTGTACTCCCTAAGTGCCATTTGCTTTTTAGAGAACCATCAGGAAATTGATAAGGGGCATGACTGTTACTGATCTATTCTTTTGAAATAAAATTTTAATTTCTTATATCATTTTTAATTTTTCTGCAAAAGATGGGCCACTCACTTCCCTTGAAGATAAATTGTTCCTTTACCCTGGTGGCAGCTTTATCAATCAGAATTCAACAGTGGTCATAGACTACTTGCATTTCTAACAGGATTTTCTTAAATTTTTGGCTACTCAGGCTTAGAGAAACATATAGTTGTTATTGGGAAGGAAAGGATGAGTGGGGAGAGTCTATTTTGCGCTGCACTGAAGCTTTTTTTTTTCACATGCAACTGACTTTAT
>PVJH01001457.1:0-208763 GCA_004026705.1 Nesogale talazaci
TCATCTCTGGTTTTGTTGGCTCCCATCTCCCTTTCCCCCACCTCCTCCTCTACCCAGAACTCCTGTAAGTCTCTATCTTGTTCTTTTCTCTTCAGGATGGTCTATTCTGCCTATATTATATAGATATACATGAAATAAACAGCTTATCAATAGTTCCAGATCTGGCTGCTGAGCCTTATGAATGTTTTCAGAAAGGGTGTGATGCAGTACTAAGTACTGCCCCTGCCCCTGCCCCGAAGGCTAGAGTCTACTTTCATGGCCTTGCTGCTTTGCTGTCTTTGCTGCCCTGCTGGACTCCCGTTGTGTTATCCCACAGCATCACAGGGGAATATTCAGACAGGACACAGTTCTTGCACTATGTCTCTGGTGCTGCCCCCAAAGTGCTTTGGGTCAGTAAGGGGATGTCATGTCTTATGGTGAGCGCTTAAAGTGACAAGACATCCCACTTTTTTTTAACAGTTCAACAATGTCCCACAGTGTTTTAAAATTAAAATAAATATATTGAATACTATTTCTCATTCTATGAAATTTTTGGTGCTCCATATAGACCAAAGTTTTAATTAAGAACCTTCCCCCCCCCCCGGCCAATGGTGTCCCGCTTAAAATCTGTTCACTTTACAATAGTACTCTCTGTCCATTGACTGTTCTGAGCAGGGATGTCATCTTCAAAGCTTGGTGGGGCAGAATACTGTCCTTTCTCTCTCCCTGTTTCCCTTCCTCCCTCCCTCCCTTCTTCCCTCCCTCCTTTCCCCCTATGTGTTCTGGGAGAACCGCTGAGACACTCCCTAGGCTGTATCTTCAATACTGTGCTTTGTAGTGCATTCTTCAGGGTGTGATGGGGATGGAGCAGGGCAGTGGTAAACCAGCTGGGATAGGGGTTGAACTGGAGGGGCAAGGAAAAAGAAGAACACCATCAACAAGTGGGACTGGAACCATGGCGCAGGA
This sequence comes from Nesogale talazaci, assembly GCA_004026705.1. Classification (NCBI taxonomy): domain Eukaryota; kingdom Metazoa; phylum Chordata; class Mammalia; order Afrosoricida; family Tenrecidae; genus Nesogale; species Nesogale talazaci. The sequence goes on from PVJH01001457.1 coordinate 946, forward strand.
CCATACACCATTTCGTTCTACTATGCACAGTGTCACTATGTATGAAGCTTGATGTCTTGGCACATAACAATAAAAAAGAAGGAGAAAGTGTCTTTCACTGCATGAAATGAGTATTCTAAAGGTAAGAAACAAGTGTTGGTGATATAGTTTGAGATTTCTGCCAATTTATTTTCAGGATTTAGAATATTTTCTGTCAACCCAAATAGAGTTGTGATGCAAAAAATCTTTTTCCAAAAGGAAGAATACTACCCCAGAGTATAATGCCTGAGTCAAAATGTGTTGTTACTAGGGTCCTGTGCATATATACATAGGTCTATTGAGAAGAAATTATATGTGCAAGTAATCATGTTTTCAGGCAAGTTTGCTCAGTGTGTCTTTAAGTTTGCTTAGTGTGTCTTTAGCAGGATAATTTTGTCCCATGTTGGGTTATATTTTGATAGGAGAACCCATCTGAAATTTCAAACAAAACTCAAGTGGACAAGTTTCTCAATCATTCAAACTTTGTCACAGAAATTCTCCCACACTAAATAACAGTTTGAGATGGGTCAAGCAGTTGAAAGAAAGTAAAGAAAACCTGAAAAATTAACTCCAGGCAGAGAAGCCAGCTGCGAAAGTTATGGTAACTGCTTTCAGGATATATAAAGGAGTAAATATTTATTTTTTAACATTTTTATAGGCACGTAATTCACATATCATACAATCCAATATTTGAATCTTATCAAGAAAGGCAATGTAAGCATCATCACAATCAATTTTAGAACACTTTCTTCATTCTTGTACTCATTGTTACTTGTTTCCAATTCCCCTAATGAACCATTAATTCAGCTAGTGTCTCTTAAGATGTACCTATATTGGATTTAATATATAGAAAAGTATTTAAAAAATAACAAAACAAGTAAATTTCCCAATCAGAAAAAAATATTGAAGCTAAAACAAATTAAAGGGAATCAAATGATAATGTGTTCAATGGGAGCCTAACTGTATCTACAATAATCTACTTTATAATGCACTCTACATAATAGCAAGGCTATTCACATCCCTCGTCTATGGTCAGAGGGTACTTATCAGAAAGTTAATTTATCTGTACTACTCTTACCTCTTTTTTTTAATGGAAGCAACTTTAAAATGTGGTAAAGGGGATATCAAACAATAAGTTAATACATTTTAACTTAGCCACATACATCATAAGAAACTTTTACAAAGCTCGCTATCTGAAAAAATGTTATTCAGCTCCCCCAACTATGATCAAAGGCGATTCACTGGATAGCTAATCCATGTGTGGACCCTGTAAATGAAACTATGGCTTCCATTGTCATCCATAGCCTTCTGCAAACCAAGTGTTCACAGTTTAAACTCTGATACCATTCATTTCTTTAAATTTAAGCTTTATCATTTGCAATCTAGGATTATACCAGGCTTTGTGTTTATTTCATGTGAACTAATTTTAGCCCTCACTTAGATGTTTGCTCTTATTTGAAGGCAATCATCTAAGACCCTACATGGTACTCCTTTTCATAGCCAGGAGCCATGTAATTTCTTCACCAGACCTTGCATGAACTCTTCATGAAGGTGGGTATAAAGAGCGACCATACCGTAAGAAGTCATTGTTTCTGGATGAGAGCTAAAATTAAGTGCTAGTTCCAATTTTTTTCATATACTTATGTTTTTATATGCCTCTGGTTCACCTTAGACACTAAAGACATCATTGTTATTTTTTGTTACTGAATATTATCAAAAATCACCTTATGGCAACAATTCCATCCCATCGAGTCAATGCTGACTCATAGTGATCCTATTGGACAGGGAAGAAACGTCACCGTGAGTTTCCAAAACTGCATTTTTACAGGTGTAAAAGGTCTCATCTTTCTTCCAACGAGTTGACTAGTCATTTTGAATTGCTGTCCTTTTTGTTAGCATCCCAATGCATAGACAATAAGCATCGAGAATGTCAGTGTGTCCCATAGTATAGAATTTAAAGCATTATTCAGAAAGTGATATTACATGAGTATAGACCAATTCTAAGCTACAATTCATAAATTGCTGATGTGTACAGCTTAAACTCTTAAGTGAATGTAGACTACACCAACTTTGGAAGTTTGTGTTAGAGCAAAGCTTTCAATGATATTAATTCACAATGGTATAGACATACATGTCACAATGAAGTAAGGGGAACATTAAAATAGTAAACACATGCTAGTTTTATACCACCATTCTTGGCACATCCAGGGCAAGAGATCTGAACCAAAGTGTGACATCCATCATGTCTATTCCTCGGGGCAAGCAGTTTATTCTTGCCCTATGAATAAGGCCAAAGGTGACCATTGAGTGGGACTTAAAGCCCAGTTCACTGAGCAGCTTTCCACATTGAGTCCTTCTGGTATAACCTATAAATAATGTCGAGTGACTCAAAAGAACAAAGTCTAAAAATCTTAGTAATCTAAAGCACACATCTCAGATCAAAGAGGGCTATAAAGAAACTAAGTCAGAAGTGTCCAATAGGAATTTAGTACCAGAGAAATTCTCCTCTTGGGTTCTATATAAGTACTGTTATGTGATATGTCCCTGACTGGCAGATGCCCCTCCCTCTTTTCCTGCCACAGAAATAAGATGTGTTTTCTCTGAGTCATACATACCCTCCTCCTATGTTTCCTTGAATGGACAGTAAGATTCTTATAGGAGGGACTCTTGGATTAAGGTGACTTTATCACAATTCTATATGGCAACAACTGAATAATTTCACCCTCCCCACATCTTGATAAACTACCCTTGCTGAGACAAGGTCCCCTTGGGAAAAGTGGTTTTTAAGATGCAGTGGTGGTATAAATTTCAGAGATCCTACGAAGGCTTTCGACTTCACTGCTTAGGAGACTGGATAAGACTGCATGCACTGAGAGCAGGGCCTGCTTCATCATGGTGTTTTCTTTTGGTAGCGGACTCATGAAATATTTGTCTTTTTTGTGATTGACTAACTTCACTAAGTATGATTTCCAGGTCCCTCCATGTCATGAGGTATTTGGTTTCATCACTGTTTTTATGGGATGCATACTGTGTGTACCAGGGTTTCTTTACCTAGTCTTCTGGACATTTGAGCTTCTTACTTTTGTGAAATGTACTGAAATAAGCATGGATGATCATATGCCTGTTTGTGTTCTGCTTTAGCTTTTAAAGGATGTGCCATATATAAAAGCCAACCCAAATTCCAGCCAAGGCACCAAATTTTGCCTCAGAAACTACATTAAAATATGCAGAAAAGCTTAGCCCTGGTGGCACAGTTGTTATGTGCAGGACTGTGGCCCACAGGGTTGATGGTTCGAATCCAGCAACAGCTCTCCAGGTGCAAGACTGGGCTTCATACTCCCACCAGGGCAATAATGAGGGGAAAAAAAAGAAAAAATATGCTGAAAACTCTATTTATTCATGAGAATATACTGTATGTCAATAGATGTATTCCTGAGTTCTATGGAATTTCCGAGCCTTGGTGGTAAAGTGGCTTCATGTAGGCCTGCCATCTCAAAGGTCACCTGTCTGAAACCACCAGACTTTCTGTGGGAGAAAGATCAGGTTATCTACTCCTGAAGTAGTTATAGTCTCAGAAATCCAGAGGGTTATGTGTCAACATAGACTCCAAGGCAGTGAGATAGTATTTATATTGCCAGTTGTTTTAGGCTCACCAGAGTGCTTTTTACAAGCATTGTGCATATATATAAACCTACCAGCAGTATATAAGAATTCCAATCATTCCACACTGTCTCCAGGATTTGTTGTTCTCTGTTCTTATAATTGGACTATCACTGTGGGGGTAAGATAATATCCATCATTATTTAGATTTGCATTTCCCAGATAGTTAGTGAACATGACTCCCCATCATGCATTTGCTAGCTATTTGACAGTCATCCTTTGTGAATGGTCTTGTGTTATTCTGGGTTGACTGGAGAAACAAATTCATAGACATTAATATGTGTGTAAGAGAGAACTGTCTATCAAAGAGTAATTGTATACTAAACGTCCATCCAAGCTCAGTGCAGATCAAGTCCATAAGTCCGATATTACCACATATGCCACTACTAGTCTATTAATTACTCTTTAAACTCACACAACCATGCAATGATGTGGAATGGAGGAAGAACAGGCCAGTGGGTGGAAAGTCTTGTGAATCCAGTGGTGGTGGAAGCATCTCAGTGGGGATGTGGTTCTCCACGTGAGTCCTTCAGGTACAGAGCTCTGGCTGCCAATAGCATAGCTCCAGGTGACTAGTCATCAGGAAAGTCTTGCAGAGAGTGCGTGTGTGTCCTGCTTCCAGAGAGCTATTTACCTCCTTAGTGCCTCCAAATGAGAACATCAAGCTGCAACCTGATTGACAGGCTCAACTCAGCCCCTTTACTTTTAAAAATCTCAAGTTGACAGCAGATTATGTAACTACCACAGGTCTCTTCTTGTCTTTTGCCTAGCTTTTAATTGGATTTTTTTTTCTTATTGAGGTGTTGCAGAATTCTATAGATTTTAGTAATTAGTCCCCTGTCTTGTAATTACCAAATATATTTTCCCAATCAGGGTCTCTCATTTTATTTTTGATGTGCATAAGTATCTTATTTTAGTAGGTCACAGTCATCTATTTGTCTTCCACTGTCCGTGCTTCCATGATTACATTTGGTGTCCATGTATGCCCTGCAAGAGGGCTTTTAGGTTGGTCTCAAGTTTCTCCTTGATAATTTTGATGGCTCTGGGTTTACATTTATGCTTGCAATTCATCTGGAGTTATCTTTGTGTGCATAGGGCAATGTACGGGTCCTCTTACTTCTTACGCAGTTTGAGATCCATTTTTTCCCATATCATTTGTTGAAGAGGGTGTTTTTTTTTCCTACTTAATGCTCTTTGGTCCTTCATAAAAGCTCAGCTGGCTGATTGGTGTTCACCACAGGTTACACAGCACAAGCGAAGTGTGGAGAAAAAGTTACAAAAGCGGCATCTTGAAACATTGATGGAAGTGCTTATGACTTTTGTCATACAGAAAGTCTGCATATCAGAACACTAAGGAAGTAGAGTGTTGACTCGATTCATAACCTCTTCCACCACTAGCATAGCACATGACTAACTATCACATGAAAGCATTACCACAGGTGGTAGTGGCATTGCTAGGAACTGTGGAGTTGGTTCTGACACATAGCAATGCTATGTCCAACAGAAGGAAACACTGCCCAGTCTAGCACCCTCCCATCACCATTCTTATAGTTGAGCCCATTGTTGCACCCACTGTGCCAATCTATCTTGAAGGATATTCCTCTTTTTTGCTGCCCTTATATTTTGCCAAACGTGATGCCCTTCACCCGGACTGATTTCTCTCCATAACATGTCCAGTGTACACAAGGTGAAGTCTCTCCATCCATACTTCTAAGGAACTTTCTGGTTATACTTCTTCCAAGACAGATTTGTTTGTTTGTTTGGCATCCCATGGTATTTTTAACCACAAATGTAAGGATTGGAATTAACAATACATCACAGGATGGGATAGTTTGAGGAGAGAGCCATATTAAATATCTACATACATCCCCCTAACTCTAGTATTTCTTTCACAAAGCTTCCTTTCACAACCTAGGTACATATGAAAATGCACCTGGTTAAAAATACCTTCTCTACTGAAGGATGGATTAGCTACATTTTGAAATGTTTCCTAATCATTTTATGGACTTCTTTTTCCTTTTATCCCGCTGAGCACATTGTTTGGCACATGGTAGGTGTTCAATAAATCTGTGCTGGGTGACGGATTTTCTTCATAAATACATATAAACTAGGAGCTGTACCTAATTGGATAACGTAGAGATTTTATTTAATTTTGAAATGGTAATGAATATTCTGAGCTCATTTATTCTAATTTGAATTTTGTAAGAGTTTCTACTCAGAATTAAAAAATACTATTCCTTTTTGGAGTCATTTGATTACACAATATTCTTTCTGAAGCAATGGGATGGATTCTATTTTGCTTTTCTAAATCCAGGCTTTCTAAATGCAAAAAAAAAAACATATAATTTTGCTTCATATGAAGCACTTTTTCTTCTGGGGAGTAGTTTGTTATTCTTTCTCCATGCTATGGAGAGCAAGATCAAGTTACTCATCACTTAGTTCACTCTCAAGCATTCTGTTACTGACCAGATCTCAGTGCCTGAGAGTTAATGGCAAGCTGAATAGCATCCAGTTCCCAAGCTTCTGATCGTGACCGGCTTTTGTTTGTAGGTCTTACGCCAATAAAGGCATCCAAAAATGACACATTTAACTGGATCAGAGAGCATTTGGCTCCAGCTCAATGGCAATTTGACATAAAATGATGGTTTCCAGACCTTCATCTTTGGTGACTATATCACATTTCTACCCCATCTCACCTCAACCCCCCCAAGATGATTTTTAGAAGTAAAGGAACAATGTATGCCATGCAATGACAAGGGCGAGGATTTATTTTTAAAAAGCAATGGAGAGTGAGGAGAGGCAGTTACGTTTTCTCACCATTTTGCATTTCTAAAATATCCCAGGTTTTGTACTTGTCCTTTCCAAATCGTAACATTGCTCCCCTATTAGGAATATAGTTAGGCAGAGAAGAGAATTATTTTGCTTTTTTAACTTAACTGGCAAAGTAAGTTACTACAAAAGTATTAAGAAGAAAAACAGATGGAGATGAGCTCTTTGTGAGAATTTAAGGAAAAAATAAGTTTTATGGAATATCTCAAATCCCTCCCAGAGAGCAATCACTGGTTAAAATGTGTGTACCATTTTAGTTGCACACATTGGTAAATACAATATTAGATGTGGTGAGGAGACACCAAAAGAGTAAAGATATAGTCTCCGAACTGACACAGAAATTACTGAGATTAGAAAGAGCTGAGGGAGACATTTAAAGACTACCAAATCAATAGGGTGCATTCCCATTTTTAATTGGGAACTGAGTACAAATGAAGTTGAGGAGTGGTGTATAAATTATAGATGTTAAATTCAATAATTTCTATAGAAACATCACCCAGACCCTTGTCCAGTTGGTCATAACTTTTACATGACTACTAAAACAGACATATAGCTGATTTCAAACCTTTTGCACCCTTTTTAACATTTCCACATGGTAGACAAAATGACTTCTATAGCATTCAAATTTTATGATGTCAATTCTATTCCCAAACCTTTGTATGTGGGACTGTTACATAATTTCAGCACATATTATATACTCAGTGGGAAAAATGATTTAGCAATTTCCTCATGACCTAGTATCGTTATCAATCTGCAAAAATATTAGTTATTCCCCCCTTTCTTTTCACTCGTAATCTTGAGAAAATCAGCATAAATTCATAATAATGACTAAATTTTTATAATTTTATTGTTTTCTTTTTAAATTATGTTTTTTTCTTATAGCACTATTCTACTACACAACTGATTTTTAAACTTCAGTGTATATCATACTAAACTCGACGACTTATTAGAATAAACTTACTGGAATCTCAGACCTGATTTTTAAAGCTATTGGATGAGGCATGGGGTGGAACCCAACCTACCAATTGGGTTGCAACTTGATGACACCTCCTTGGTGTCAAAGAAACTTTTGTATGAGAGAGAGAGAGAGAGCTGAATCAAATTCTCTTTGGCCCTTAGCCTTCTGTCAGAGCTGGTTCTTGTGTCTGGTTCTGAAATCTCCTCTGGCATCACCTGGCCATTCCATGAGGTAACTATCAATGATGAGTTCATTGACTTCAGCATCCACCAGTGTGGTGCCCCTTCCGTTTCACTTTCTCATCCTCCTTCCTGTTCATCAGATTACATGAGTCAAGAGACACCTGAGTCAAACCAGATGGGACTTACCTATTTCTACAATTATGCATGCCATGACTTGTTATAAATCTTTTTAAATATGGAGCACATACAAATGTCACTGATTTTACCTCTCTAGAGGACCCAGTCTAACATATTTGGTAATGAAAATGGTTCCAGACAAATGGAATCACAAAGAAAAAGTTTCTAAAATAGTTCTAAGACAAAATTAGGTCTAAAGACATGGAGCACTTGGCCTCTGTGAACACAGATAAAGCTGTCACTATTTGTAAATAGGACACTGATCACCCATGGAGTAAAGTGGAAAAGCTAATACTTAAAATAGACCCACCGATAAATGAAGTGTTGGTGATAAGTGTGGCTTATCATGTGTTTAATATATTTCCACGATTCTGTCAGGATAAGCAGTGTAGGAAATCTCTTTGGTTGGGACTTTTTACAATAGACAAAGTGGAAAAGAAAAGAGATTTACTGAGAGTTTCCGAAGCCCGACTCTAATGCTATGCAAATGACTTCAACGTTCTAATTGTCCCATGAAAGAACGCCTTATTATATCATCTCATAACTGAACCAATATTTCAGAAAACTAAGCCCAGAGACATCATAAGTTGAATTCCAATGCTCAAAATAGAAAGGTGTCTGATATTAAAGTGAGAGCATTGTTTGGAAAGAAATGGAACCCTGAAACAATGAATGGAAATATAGGGGAATATCTTTTCCTTCACAAATTTGAAGACACTAAACCTCAAGATTCCATTGGATCACTTCAGCCACCAGGACCAACTCTTCCATCTGAAAATGTTAGTGCAATTTCAGTAAAACCATTATCTCCCCACCCACACTGGCATACATTAGCCCATCTAAACAAGTTGACATGGAGCCTGGTGCTATATCTGGAGCATTGCTTGAGGCAAATACCTTACAGCATAGTGCTGTGGGTTAGTAGGAACCATTCTCCCCACTCATTACTGCCTGTAGAACTACAACTACACTCTAGTAAGAGTGAATCAGCAGAGGCAAAGTCCTGATGATGAGCCAGGAAGAGGTGCACTCTACTCCCGTATAACTGCTAGAGTTTTTTTTTTATATTTACAGATAGAAATCCAGAGAATATGTGTGAGAATGATTAAGTGTGTGGAATAATGGTTCTAGCAACATGAGCTTGGATACGTCTGAGTTTATGATTATGAAACTGCTAATAGGTACAGATTCTTTACTCATGTTTTAGGTTGAGAGGTCAGGAGAAGCTCACAAGTTTATTTGGTGGGTTTGCTGAAGCATAGGTTGCAAGATGACCTACATCCTGTCAAATTGACGGACTAGACTTATCTTGGTATCCCAATGAAGATAACATGCAAAGGTGTAGGGAAATCCATATGTTACACTTGATTAATTTGGATAGATATACATGAGTGTGTTCAAAACAATAAGAAAAACATTGGTAAAGGAACCCTAGCATCTTTGAACCCTATTTTTTATTCATTCTAATGGGGGCTCATGCATAGTTTCTCACAATACATAAATACATATATTGTGCCATGCTTCTTCACATGCCTGCTGCTGTCATCATTCTTTGAACCTCCACCTTTCCACCTGAGTCCCTGACATCAGCCTTCCATTCCTTCCCCTCCATCCTTGCTCCCCACTCCTGCACCAACCCTCAGTACTCTATAAATTATTATTGTTTCGTCATAACTTACACTGCCCCATGTCTCCCCTTGCCCTCTCCCCCAATGTCTGTCCCCCCAGGAAGAGGTTATGTGTAGATCCCTGAAGTTGGCACCCCCTCTCAACCCTACCTTTCCACCACCCATCCAGTAGCTCCACTCCTACTACTGACCCCAAGGGGTTTATCTGTCCTGGGGAACAGGACATTTGCATTTCCCATCTCCACAAGTGTACCTCCTCCAGTCCAGCTGGATTTGTAAGGTAGAACTCAGAACATGACACTAGGGGGAAGGAAGCCTTCAGGAGCTAGAGGAAAGTTGTATGCTTTATCACCACCTCACTGTGGCTCAGTAGCCTGTCTCTTCCCCATGACTCCCCTGTGAGAGGGTATCCAATTACCCACAGGTGGGCATTGGGTCCCCACTCCACTCCCCCCCCCCATTCAAAGTTACGTGGTTCTTGGTCTTTGATGCTTGATATCTGCTCCCTTCAGCCCCCATGATCACACATGCTGGTATATTTCATCCATGTTGGCTTTGCTGCTTCTGGGTGAATTGACCATCCATTCACCCTCAAGCCTTCACGGTCTCAGGTGCTTTATCTTTTGGTAGCTGGGTGCCATCAGATTTCTCCTCTCTGTCTGCATCTGCTCCCTTCTGTCTTCAATGATCTTGATGGGAGGGTGGGCACACAATAATATGATTTTTGTTCTTTGATGCCTGATATCTGGTTTCTTTTCACATCTCATGGTCGCACAGGTAGGTGTGTTTCTTGTAAGGTGGGCTTTATTGTTCCTGGGCCATAGAACCATTTTGAACACTATTTTTTGACAGCCAGTTTTAAGAGTTGTATCTACATTAAGTTAATTAAAATATTTGCATACAATGGGACTGTTTGGGGACTGCGGGATTAGGAATCAAGTGGCAGCACTTCAACCAGAGAGGAAAAGTCAGACTCCTATGGACCTGTGGCATTTGCTACTTAGACAGGCATCTGTAGGAGTGAAATAGATAGAAAGCCTACTATATATTTATTTGACCAATATAAGGAGAAAAATTCTAAACCAGATGATCAACAGTCTACCTCAAATTGGTAGAATCAAGAATCATGACCACTCAATCAATTACCATATGAGCTACAGATCCACAATCCTTTTACTGAAGAGGAGGTCCAGGACCTTTGAGGAAGAATCCTAGTACACCTTCAGATGTTTATAATACTTAGTTTTTCTCATTGTCTTCCGCAAAGAAAACTGTGGTATTTCAAAAGAGAATGGCAGTTCACTGGAGAATAGGAATTAATCAGTTTTCAGAAATTACTGAACACTGGCTCTGAACTAAAATTAATCCCAGGAGGCCCAAAATGTTTGAAGGCCCATTAGTTAGAGTGGGAGTGTATAGAGGTCAAGTTAGTAATGGTATCAAAGGTCAGATCTATCTCACAGCTGGCCTACTTCCTCCCCAACCTATATGTAACAATTTCCCAAGTTTCAGAATATATCATTGAAATAGACATATTCAGATATATGAAAACCTTCAATATCGGATACCTGAAACATGTAACATGGGTAATTATAATATGAAAAGCCTATAAAATAGTAAATCAAAATTAGCACCACATTTTGGGAGGAATTGCATGGATAATTGCTATCATCGAGGCATAGTGATGATTCCCACCATATCCTCATGTAACTGGCTTATTTGACCTGCACAAAAAATCAGATGGACCATGGCAAATTACAGTGGATTATCACAAACTTAACCAGGTGCTGACTCCAATGGCAGCAAGTGTTGAAGATTGGTTTTCCTTGCTTCAGAAAATTAAAAACTCTTCAGCGTTTTTAGTCTATCCAATAACTTTTTCTCAGTTCTGGCTTCAAAGCATCACCAGAAGCAGCATTTGTTACTCTGAACTATGTATCAAGTGAGTAAAAAACTACCAGCTTTGAATGGGAATAAGAACAAGAGCAAGCTCAACAGGTTCAGACAACAATGCCCTTGGGCCATATGATCCAACTGATTCAATGATGTTTGAAGTGTCGGTGCCAGATAGAAATGCAGTTTCTGTTTCTACTAATTGCCAGGATTCACAGGACAGGACCCAAGGTGTGGAAACGGGAGCGGTATTGTCCACTACTATTCCTAATGACTCACTCACCACATTTTTGCTGCCTGTTCTTGCAATCCTCTGCAATTCAGGGATTGAGGTCTTAGTTCCAAAGGGAAATGTGAGTATGTTAAGCTGGTTGACTAGAGAAACACAACCAAGGACAATCATATAAAAGTAAGAGAGAGTTTTATATCAAGAAGTAATTATGCATAAATTAAACAACCCAGTCCCAATCAAGTCCATGAGTCCAATACTAGGCCATAAGTCCCTCTTCAAACTCACGAAATTACTGAAGTCACATAAAATCATGCACAAAGCAGGAACAAAATCTTGTGGATCCAATGGCAGAGGATGCATCTCCAGGGCTCACGCAGGTCTCCATATGATATCAAGAGAAAGGTGAAGGCATGGAGGGAGAGGGAGAGACCCTCCTCCAATGAACAACTCCCCACCTTTTTGGTGGCACCTCTAAGTGAGAACCTCAAGCTGCCACATGATTGACAGGCTAAACTTCACCCATATCTTCTTATGTGTACCATGTAGGCACAAAAAGTCTAGGTGTCACAGGAGGAATACTCCTACCTAGAGAAGTTAAGAATTCCTCCTAGCCATTTTGGGCTCCTCATACCTCTGGATCAACAGACAAAGAAAGATCTACATATATTAAATGGTGGGATTGGTAATTGATCACCAAGGGAAAATTGGATTAGTATTGCAGTAAAGAAGAATGTGTCTGAAGTGTAGGACTGTCCTTCTGTTGTCTCTTAATACTACCATATCCTGTGGTTAAAGTGAATTATAAGGTGCAATACCCCAATTCCGACATTCCTGAGCCCATACCTCTTAGTCAACAGGCAAAGAAAGATCTACCTATATTAAATGGTGTGATTGGTATTGATCACCAAGGAAAAATTAGATTAGTATTGCCGTAAAGAAGAATGTGTCTGAAGTGCAGGAGAGTCCTTCCATTGTCTCTTAATACTACCATATCCTGTGATTAAAGTTAATTATAAGGTGCAATACCCCAATTATGACATTCCTCCTGATAGCCTCACAAGCAGTTGAGGAATTAATCGAGAATAAAAGAGATACACAATGGGTGGAGAAAGAAGGTAGTTCTAAGTATTGACTGCTGAAATTAGGACTTCAATTGTAATGGGCAATATGTATTTGTATGCATACACCAAGTATTTTGCTTTGTTCACTTTAAAATATAAGATGGAAAAGGGGTTAGTGTCTTTTTGCTAGTATGCATGGTAGTAGCATGTGAGTTGCAAACATGATTTCATTAGTCTTTAGGAATTGTGTATGGTTATATAGCTGTCTACAGATGTCAAGTTGATTACAGGTGGTCTGTGTTATGTCAGCTTAGACACTCCTATCAATTGGATCACAGCCTGAAGACACTACTTTAGTGTCATGTGTCTTTTTGTACAAGAGAAAGAGGGCAAGCAGTGTAAAGCTGTCTTTGTTTTTTTGTCTTCTGCTAGAGTTGGATCTTGCACCTGGTCCCTCCATTTTCTGTAATGTTGCCTTCCAATCACAGGAGGCATCAGCAGATGACCTATGTTACATTTATTAGGTCAACTTCATATCTACCAGGTTTCCTCCCAACCCCGGTTGTTTCTCCTTCATCAAGCTTCTTTTTTCATCAGCTTCCACAAATCAGAAATATCCAGGCTACAACTGAACTGGAATTATCAATTTCTAAATTTCTGTAAGCTGTTTCTTGATATACATCTCATTCTAATTATAGCACATACACCCAACAGATTTTGTTTCTCAAGAACCGAACCTGACACAGTGTGTGAGATTAATTCTTGCTATTGTCATTCCTAAGGAGCATCCTGGCTGTACTCATTCCAAGACAAATTTGATCATTAATCTCTGAATTCATGGCACACTCATTAATCTTCATAAACACTGAAATTATAAGAAATAAATTCATCTTGAATCTTTTTAATTAATTGTTCATATTTTCCATGAATCCAAGAACAATGAAAATATGATTTGGGATCAGGCAAATATTAATTTTACATTTCTAAATCTTTGTTCTGATAAATAATTCTGAGCTTTTCCATTTGATCTTTATATAGATATAATCTATTTCATTCCTGTGTATCATGTTTAACAATATCCGTGTGTTTGGTTGCTATGTTGATCAGAAGAGTATTTGTAAAAATTAAGTAACTTGTCTTGTGAAAACCTAGGATGCAATTGTTGCTATCATTTCTACCGCCAAGCTATATCTTTCATCTACAGATCCTAGTTTTGTTTCTATTTGTCCTATTATAATCACAAGTAATTATCAAAAGAACAAACAAATCTGTCTTGAATGAAGTATGACCAGAATCCTCTTTTCAAATAAGGATGGTGAGATGTCATCTCATGTACTTTGAAGAGATTATCAGGAGAGAGCAATCCCTGCATAAGGAAATCATACCTGATTAAGTGGAGGGACAGTGAAAACAAAAGAGGAAGTCCTTCTACAAGAAGCACTGATACAGTGGCTGCAATAATTGGCTAACTATAGGAACACTTGTGAGGCTATGGCAGGGCCAGCCAGTGTCTTGTTCTGTTGTCTGTAGGGTTGCTATGGGGAGGAAATAACTAGATTTCATCTAACAACAAGAATCATCAGTGCATCTCGATGGCATATTTGATCAGATTAAGGCAGTAAAATTTGGTAACAATTTCAATCTCTTCATCTTTGTCCTGCATACTTTGATTAGAGTTGTATTGAATGGTTGTTCATGTAGAATATGGACATAATCCTGTCACTGATGGAATTGTATTTCAGGATACATATTTAAATGTTCCATTAATAATGAATGAAAGAAATCTTCAATTTGTAATTCTTGGCTTAGCAGACAATATATGACCAATACTAGTCTATTTCAACTCACTAATGCTTAATCTATTGCTATTATTGTATTCCACTTTATTTTGGTGACTTACAATGTTCATAGACTTATGTGGTATAAATTCCACATTCCAATTATAAATGTATTTTTCAATTGTTTATTTTAATTCTGAACTATTATGCTTTGTAAATTAAGCTCTTTAAAGCTCTATATTATTAAAGTTAACACTAATTTGTAGAGGCTGCTCTTCTTCAGTCAGATTTTGTGTGCCTTACAGCCAGAAAGGGTCACATTTCAACAATATACCAGACAGCATTCTACCAATACGTGAAACATAGTAACTGGCTGTATTTTTTTTCCAGAAGTTTATTCCCAGATTCTTCTTCCTATTTTGATTTAATGTGGAAGGTCTGCTAAAAACTGTGCAACATGAGTGACCACTGTTATCTGAGAAAAATGTCATAACTTCCAGCATCACAGCAACACACCAGCAGTCATAGCGTGGGAAATTGAAAGATGAATGGCAGCAATTAATACTAACTTGCATGAGTCAATGTTAGCTAATTTAGTGTTAATGATAGACTAAGCATTTTCCTTTCAAATATAGTGTGCTGATAGTTTGGTTGCTTATAGGTTTTGACAATGAAAAAACATTTGCTCAATGTTTTCAAGGCATTACTTCGTGGCATTCTAACAGCTAGCATTACTATGGATGAATCTGTATAATGTCTGTTTCACATGGTTTGAGAATTTCTCTCTTTTATTAATCATTGGACTGATAATGATATTTGTATCCATGGTATTACTATGTTTCATGAAGAAGTTCTCATATGGGTCTTTGCTCATTCATTTTAAGTGATGTGTTGGGGACTCTTTCCATGCTTTGATTTAGAGATCACTTCACCTCTGGGTTATTATTTATTGTTCTTTCCATTATTTTCTCTTGGATCTCCTGGATAGATCTTCCAAGATACTTGTTTCTAACTTATAGAGTATAACTTTATATCATGTGATCATTTTACATCCCTTTTTTCTGCCCCGGTTTATAGAAGACTTGCCCAACAATGTCCAGAGTCATGTTTGGAATTGAAACCAATATAGTGAACATAGAAGATAAACACAATGGTTGAATTTGAGAGTGAGTTTGAGACATAAAAAGTTATAAATGTATAAGATAATTTAAAAACACATAGAAACTAGAAGTAAATAAAATTAAAAAGAGGAAAGTGGTAAATAAATAACTCCCTAACTTGTAAAATAATTATATTTATATATTCTGTTAAGCATAGAAGACATAATTTTGCTTTATTATATGGGTATTTCAATTCTTTAATTATTTTTTCATTATCTTCTTCTCTAGCACCCATCTCTTCAGTGGTCATTTCATGTTCAATACAGCAGGGTCAATTCTGAAGAATGAATTGCTCTAAGGTTAGGGCTTACAATTAAGTGCAACCTCAACATATACTACTAGATCCACTTGGTGATACAAATAAGGGCATCTTAATGACTTGTGCTAAGCAATCACCCATCTATATGAGGAGTACCAGCTTGTGTAATTCCAAGAGTTCAACAGTAAAACTCATGTTTGCAGGACAAAATTGTATATGGGTTTAAGTTTTGAATGCCCAGTTTTCAGAAGGCTAAGAATGGCAGTGAAAGCCCAATATCCATTTGCAGACTTCCCATTGGATTAAGTCATTGTAGAATTCCTTCATGTCATTGAACAGGAATGTCACCAATCTTTTCCACACCTGAATAATTTATAAAATGGATTACTGTAGCTACAGTGTAGGGGTTAATTTCATATCTTATCATTTGTTTGGATTATATTTAAACAATTATATTGGCATTTATTTCATATATAATACAATTGACTAGTTCAATCCTATTACTAAGAAGGGTACTCCACAATCATCTCCTCAATCAGCTTCAGAACATTTGCTTCCTTTTTTACCCATCGTTTTCAACTCCTCCACTCTCCCAGAACTTTCCTGCCATACTCCTAAAGAAACCATCAATGCTGTTATTGTCTTTATAGTTCTACTGATCCTGGATTACATATACAAGAAAACATAGAAAACAAAATGCAGAAAAGCAAAACAAAACAAAAAAAATGCATAACAGTTCCCATCGGGGAAGAATGCCAGCATAGTAAGTGAAGGGATAGAATGGGCAGTGTGCAATATGTATAAATAATAATAACAATCCACAATGTTTTAAGGGTTTGAGGTGGTGGCAGGGTGGGACAGGAAGGGGAAAAGGGGAAACTGATATCAAAGGGCTCAAGAAGAAAGATAATGTTTAGAAATTTTGGTGCCAATAATTAAACATGTCTGCTGAGATAACAAAGGTGTGCTTTGTTATAATATATGTAACAGCCCCCAATAAAACTACTTATCTTTTAAAAGCACTACACTCTGCACTCTGCATGAGATCAAGGATGTAGTCAGAGGGAATTTACTGGAGACTTTGTCCAGGTGTTGACCCTGAAAATGGATTTTTGGCTCCCATTTGTCATCCACAGCCTTCTGAAAGCAGAATGGACCTATATTTAATTTGCCCTACCTTTCATTACTATCTTCTTTTAAAATGAGGTTTTCCTATTTTATTGTTTGTGCTGGGGTCGCATTTCTTATTTTTGTGTGTTTGTATTTATATTTTACTCTTTCCTCTAAAATTTTCTTTATATGAAAATCAGGATAGGTAATTCTGTAGACAGCAACTAGAGAGTGTCTTGGGATTATGACAGGGGAGGTTGGTGGGACAATAGGTGCAAAAATGAAGAAAATATTTCAAAATTGATCGTGGTAATACTTGCAAGACACTTTTTGATGCATTTGACCAATTAATTTATATGAGAAGTGTATTTCAATAAAATATTTTTAAATCTTGATGCAATAACAACCACAAATTGCTTTAATAAAAACAAGACTATGTGAAACAAAGGCATACATAAATAAAAAAATGCATGAATGGATTTTGAGTTTGGACTAATAGTAGCCGTAATCTAAGAACAATTTGTTCTCATCCTGTGGTCCTTCTAGATACTTGCTCTCATGAGGACATCACTGAAGATAGAGGTAATAGTGCAATATGTGGTATCAAAAAGAATAGAGTCTTGGGCCTTTACTCCTTAAAAACCAAATTCACTCCCAACGGGTCATTGCTGACTCATTGTGATCTCTTGTGAGTCTGTAAGACTATAACTGTTTACAGGAGTAAAAAATATTTTACTCTCTCCAAATTGCTGGTGGTTTAGAACTGTCAGCTATACAGATCAGATCCAAGTTTTTAACTACTACACCATTAGGACTTTTTTTTGGGGGGAGGGCTGTAAAACTTGTCTTAAAACAAGAACCATCTAAGTAAGGTTTCACCTAAGTCCACATAAAAAAAGAAGTATACCAACCTTTGTGATCTAAGGATTGTGAAAAAAAAATTGAAGATCAGAGGACAGAATAGTATTTTTTCTCAAATTATTAACACCCAGGTTGCACAAGGCTATGGATGATGGTGAACACCCAAAATCCATTTGCTGGGTCTCCACATAGATTAAGTATTCAGTGAATTCCCTAAAGCCATTAATTATGTTAACACCCTTGCTATCAGGCAGAGTGCATTACAAAGCTGATTAATGCAGATGCAGTCAGGTTAAAGTTTGACGCCTTATCATTTGCTCTTCCATTTAGGTCATTTAATTTTTTTTTAACCTTTTAATGCTTTATACTTTATTTTCAATGTTTATCTTGGTTTATTTTGTTATCATTGATTGGAATTTACCGTTTTTGTTGTATTGTATTTTTCCTCTATATTTTTTCTTATATTTAATAAAGATAGGATAGTCTTCAGAGAACAAAAATGGATTAATAACATTTTAAGATGTCGCAGGGAATATTAGTGTAAGTTATTGATTATAAGAAAAAAATAAATGTTCAAATATCAATGGTAGTTGGGGTAGTCGAGGTTGACTAGAGAAATACATTCATAGAAACACTCATATATTTAAGGAAGAGATTATATACAAGAGGAATTGAATACTGAGAAAATATCCCTTCCCAGTTCAGATCATAAGTCTGATATTAACCCATATGCCCAATACCAATCTATAAAGTCCTCTTTTGACTCACATAGTATATGCAATGATGCCGAATGCAGGGTGATCACAGGCCAGTAGGTAGAAATTCTTTGGATCAAGTAGTGTTGTACATATAGGAGCTCTGGCCGAGGTTTCCACATGACTTCTCCCACACCCAAGGCTGCATCTGGGTAGGTCCCTGTGGCTTCTCCAGCTCCCAGGGCATAGCGCCTGTGGCTTATCAGTAGAGCATCTTCTCAGGAAGTCCTCTGAGAGAGAGTGACAGTGTCTTTTTTCTCCAAGGAGGAAAATCAGGAGTTCCCAGAATTCTCAGGAGAAAACCATGTCCACACAGAGGTTTCATTTACTATGACCTGATTGACAAAATAGACGCTACCCTTTCACTTTTAATCCTCAAATTGACAAAAAATTATATAACCACCATAGTGGTTATATACTCTTTGAATTTCATACTATGTGATTTATATAAAATTTTCAATAAAACAAATAATAGTCAAAGAAATAGGTGAAAAAATATGTATGTTGTTGCCGTTAGGCGCCATTGAGCAGTTCTGATTCAAAGTGACCTATGTTCAACAGAACCAGTCCATCTTCACAAGGACCTTCACCTTTTTCATTGCTGCTCCTCATTACTAAGCACCATTTCTTTCTCGAAGGCAGTGGTTCTCAACCTTGGTAATGCTGTGACCGTTTAAAACAGTTCCTCATGTTGCAGTGACCCCCCCAACCACAGAATCATTTTCATAAGTACTTTATAACTGTAATTTTGCTACTGCTATGAATTGGGCAATCTTTGTGAAAGGGTCATTCAACTCCTAAGGGTGTCGCAAGCCAAAAGTAGTTGAGAACTACTACTCTAGGGATTGGTCTCTACTGATAAGTCCAAAGTATATGAGACAAGGCCTTAGCATTCTTGACTCTAAGGAGCACTCTGCCTGTACTTCTTCCATGACAAATCTGTTTGTATACTGGCTGCCCGCATTACTCTCAATATTCTTAGCACCATAATTCTAATGAATTCATCTTACTTCAAATTTCCTTATTTAATGTTCAATTTTCAGAGATTTGAGGTCAATGAGAATACATCAATTTTCAAAATAGCATCCCTGCTTTTCAATACTTTAAAGAGGCTTTGAGGAGCAGATTTTCCCAATGGAATATTTCATTTGGTCTCTTGACTACTGGTTCCATGTGTGTTGATTGTGGATAAAAGCATGTGAAATCCTCAATCTTCTATCCATTTTCATTTTGATACGTCTGTTGTCCAGTTGTAAGGCTATTGGTATTCTTAAATTGAGTTGGAATTATTACTGAAAGCTGCAATCTTTGATCTTCATTAGCAAGTGCTTCAGATCCTCCTCGCTTTCAGTGTATCTCAGGTTATTACTAAGACTTTCTCCAATCCTGAGGCTACAATTCCCTTCATATATTCCAGTATCTCAGATTATTTGCTTAGCATACAGATTGGATAAGTACAGTGAGAAGATAGCACTCTGATGCACATTCTTTCCTGATTTTAAACCAGGATGGATTTCCCTGTTTTCTTAGCAAACCTGCTTTTTGATCCATATATGAGTTTCACATAAGCACAATGAATTGTTTTGGAATTCCAATTCTTCTCAAGGTTATTCATAGTTTGTTATGATTAACACCTTGGCATAATTAATAGAACACAAATATACTTCTGGCATTTTCTGTTTTTAATCAATATCTATTTGACATCAGCAAAGAATTTCTTGTTCCAAGTCACCTTCTGAATTTGGCCTAATCCTCTGGCAACTCTCTTTCAACAGAACATTACAACCATTGCTGGATTATCTTCAGCAAAATGTTATCTCCTGTGACATTAATGATGTTTTTTGTAATTTGAGCATTCTGTTGGGTCATATTTATTTGGAATGAGCACAAATACAGATCTCTACCAGTCCTTTGGCCAAATAGCTCTCTTCCAAATTTCTTGGCATAAATGAAGAAGCAATTCCAGGACTTCATCAATCTTTTAGAGCATTTAAATTAGGATTCCATCAATTCATGGAGACTTATTTTTGCCTAATAATTTTAGTGCAGCTTAGACTCTTTTCAGTGCTGTTAGATTTTGCTTATATGCTACCTCTCAAAATGACTGCGGTATAGTGATTGTGTTCTTTCCATCTCCTTTTGATACTTTTTGCTTCATTGACTCTTTTGCCCATAGAATCTTTCAGTGCTTCAACTCACGGTTTAAATTTTTGATTACGTTCTTTCAGTTTTAGATATGCTGAACATGTTTTCCCTTTTGGTTATTTAATGTTAGGACTTTGCACATCTTATTTTTTCTTTGGGAGCTGTCATTTGAAATTTTCTTGTAAGTTCCTAGATTTCTTATATTTCCTTAGCTACTATATGATCAAAATCAAATTTAAGAGTCTCTCTTGACATGAATTTTTTCTCTCTCCTGTGTTTTTAAATGATCTTTCTCTTTATATATGGATGATGTTCTTGATGTAATCCCACAGGCCATTGCGTGTTCTGTTGGCAGTGTTCAATGAGGCAGATCTGTTCTTGGTGTGTTCTTGAAATTCAGTTGGGATAGACTCAATGTTGCTTATTGGTTCTTGCGAACATGTTTTAAAATTCTTACGCTTTGACCTGAACTTACATTTGAGCAATTGATGGTCTGCTTCACAATTAGACTCTGGCCTGGCTTTCACTGCTTATAATGAGTTTTTCCATTATCTCTTCCCACTGATATATTCATTTTGATAACTATGAATTTCATCTGTAAAATTTGTATTTTTTGTGTTGAAAAGGTCAAATTGATCATGGTGATCATTGTATAATTTTTAAATATGATTAAATTATTTTGCTATATGCCAATAAAAATAATGGATGGAAAAACTTCAAATAATTATTAAGTAGCATAAATGTTGAAAATTTTATGACATCTCATTTTTCTCAATTTTAATATGGAAATGTCTCTTAGAAATAGGCATAAAAATTAAAATAAAAATCCAAAGAATGTGTACATACAGTTAAAAAAAGGAATATACACAATCAACTGCATGGAATGGCAATAGTTTTTTGTGGAGTTCTGTATCACCAGATATAAGAATAACGGAAAAATATAATTTTATGAATAATTAGGTAAATGCAAATTAAGCTAAAATATTATTTTTAGAGCTGTTAAATTTTCTTTATAGTATTTATAATGATGAGACTATAGTAACTTAAATATTCACATACATAATTTTTAGAGAAAAAGAAAACCTTTATAAACTATCTTGTGACAGAGCAAAACCATTTATATTATAATTAACATAGTCCCAAAGTTTTGTCGATAGTAGGATCACTGCAATACATTTTATGGTTGGATAAACTTTAAATAATGTATGCCCATGTTTTTGATAAATAAATTATGCTACAAAGAATAAAATAATATTTATATATTATTTGACTTTTGTCCATAGCTAATAGTACATTCTTCTTCATATAGTCCTACTTCTTTAATTGTTCAGCATATAGCTTGAATAAGTATAGTGAAAACTAGCACCTTAACATATATGCTTCCTGATTTTAAACCTCACATTAGTCCTTTGTTCTATTAGAAGGATCCCTTGATGATCCCTGTCTAGGTTCTGTATGGCCAACCACAAGTCTTAATAAAATAGTTAATAAAAAGCAAGTAAACATCTTTCTGATAGTCTCTGCTTTTAGCTAAAATTAATCTAGTATCAACTATTTTCTTCTTATTTCATGACATCTTTAGAATCTAGCTTGAATTTCTGGCAACTCTGTAGCAAAGTACTCCTGCAAACACTATCAAATAGTATGCAGCAAAAATTTACTTATATGTAATATTAATGATGTTCTTCAATAATTTATAAATTATATTAGAATGCATTTTTATAATATATCTCTTTCAGTCCATTGGTCAAGTAGCGCTATTCCAAATTTTGTGGCAAAAACTAGTGAGGGCTTCCAGTGTCTTGACATGTTGCAACATTTCAATTTGTATTCAGTCCAGGTGTGTAGCCTTTTTTTACTAATTAATTCAGTGCAGCTTGGAATTCTTCCTTCAATACCATGGGAATTTTAGCTTAAATTACATCTTGAATGCTGAACACTTACCAATAATTTGTTGTAGAGTGACTCTATGTAGTCCTTCTATCTTCTTTTGGTGCTTACTTCATTATTCAATATTGTGCCCAAAGGATTCTTAAATATTTCAGCTTTGTTGAACATGTGATTTATACTGGATTTTTAATTCAAAGTCTATGCACATCTTATTATACTATTTGCTTTTCTTTTGAACCACCCTTTGAAATTTAACTCTAGCTATTTTAATGTCATTTTTCTTTCATTTACTTTAGCCACTCTATGATCAAGAAAAAGTTTCAGAATATCTTTTAGCAAACATTTTGGTATTTTTTTTAATTCTTATTTTTTAACTCTTGGTTTTTGAATGACCTTTAACTTTCTTCATATAAGATGTTCTTGTATATCACACAAAACAGTTCCTCAATCATTAGTGTTTTGTGTGTCAAATACATTTTTAGATACTTTCTAAATCAAGTCGGATATATTGAAGGTTGTGCCTTGGCTCTTCTAAATTTGTTTTAATTTTTTTAGCTTCCACCTGAATTTGCATATGAGCAATTGGTGAACATATTCTAATGCTATTCAAATTTGTATATGCTTAATTGATGACATAGAGTTTCTCCATTGTCTCTTCCCACAGACATACGCAATTTGATTTTGTATATTCATTTGTGCAAAGTCCGTGTGTAGACTCAATGTTTATATTGTTGAAAAAAGTGTATCCCCAATGAAGAACCTATTTTTTTCCCAAAAGCTTTTTATTGAGCGATAATACGAATATCACATTGTTCCATAGTTCAATCACACCAAGGGATATTGTACAATTGCTACCACATTTGTTTTCCAAAATTCTATCAGGTGGTTTTCAACTTCATTTCTCTCAATGAAGCCATATTTTCTAACTACGATCTTTCCTCTTTTTCTCAAGTTCTAGTCAACAAATTAATGTGCCTTGATTGAATACTTGATCAATTTGAGATTGAATAAATTAGTATAATTCTTCAATTTCTTCATAACTAGCTTTAGTGTTTGGAGCTCACAGTTGAATAAGAGTTGTTTTGACTTGACTTCCTTGTAGGTATATTGATATTATTTCCTCACAGACAGTATTGTAATTTAAGGTAAATCTTGAAGTGTTCTCTTTGAAGATGAATGTGACCCCATTCCTCTTGAATTTATAAACCTCAGCATAGTTAGCCATTTGTACTATTCAAAAGGGCCATTGTAGGTTCATGTTAGCTCACTGAGGACAAGAATATGAGTATTTGTGCATCCTGATCATTTATGATCACATGAAATTTTCCTAGATTCATGCATATTTTTATAGTTCATGTCCTAATTAGCAATGAGCTATTGCAGCTCTTCTCATTTTTAGTCATGTCCCGTCAGGAAATGATGGACTTGAAAGCTTTACTCCATTCACTTCATTAAATTGAACTCCATTTTTGTGGATGTAGATCTTCCCTAGCTGTACTTTGAATGAATGCCTTTCAACCTGTGGGGGTTTATCTTATTGTAAAAATATGACAATTTCTCCTGCTTTTCGTAAGCTGTCCAGTGGCTAATCCCACATGCATGCACAGCCAAATCTTTCTTAGCAGAATTTTCTTATTCTGGAAAGTCTACTAAAACCTGTTCACCCAAAATGATCCAGCTAGTATTTAAAATAACATTGTCATAGCATCCAGAATCAGAGATACAAGTTATGACACTAAGGCAAACTAACTGATGATTAGTGGGTATAGAAGGGGAAAATATGGAGGAGAAAATCCTAGAGAGCAAGAAAGGAACTATTGACAAATTTGTGAATATATATATATATATATATATATACACACACACACATACACACACATATATATACATTCCAAAATTTACTTAGAAAGGAATTCAATAAAATTTAATATCAAGATAAATTTGAAATTGTTTTATGTATATATTTCTTGGATGGAGGAGGTGTATATAGAGATTAAATGTGAACTTCCCTCTGTAAGACTCCTTCTCAAATGTTTCAATAAAGTTGACATTGTGTGTGATAGATTTATTGTGTCAACCTGAACAATCATTTTGCAGTTTGATTGGATTGGAGGGCAAAGGTATATATGCCTCTGTAAGGCCCGTCCCTGTCTCTCTTACTCTCTGATGATTAGACCAACAAGCTGCTGTTTTAGCTAGTTGTCTGCCTCAACCTGTGTGCTACACTACCTATTGGCCAAACTAATATAAGGATAATAGTACCAGTGCTTGAGACTTATTTGATATCTGCATTGCCACACATATGGTGTGTATATTGCTTGAGCTTGAGGTTGCTGTATCCTGTTGCCTTCGTTGCTTGAATTTAATATCCCATCTGGGCCTGCATTCCTAAGCTCTAGAGCTACTGACTGCTGCTGACCCGCCCTGCCGTTTGCCATTTGTGGGCAAACTCTGCCTGTCTTGCCCGAGGGAGGACTCCACTGTCTCCTTTCTTGACCTTGAAAAAGGAAGCCCATGTGAGTTGAAGGACTTCTAATATACTAACTGTTTCATGAAAGTGAACTGAACTGAGCCCTCTGTGCTTCTGTGTAGGCTAATTAGCTGTTCTATTCCTTCTTGCTATATAAACTTATCTATATATTATATATGTGATTATATATAATGTGCATTATATATATAAAATCATGGTTTTGTTTATCTACAGAACCCTAACTAGCCCATTTGGTAACATGGTTTTAATGCAAGGTAATTTACTTAGGGAAGACTGAGATGTTATAAAGGATTATATGATTATATGATATATGATTATATATCATATATGATATATACGATTATATGATAACTACTTTCTAGGAATGAGTTATGAGTAATTAGATACAAACATAGTTTGAAAATTGCATGTATGAATTTTACATGTGAATATATATGTTTCTATTTTTATCTACCAGGAGAGAGAAAGAGCCTGGAAATATATATATTTTAAATTAAGAATAATTCTTATAAATGGTAAAGAGTACTATATATTTTTCTTACATTCCTCAGCATATGACAATATATTTACAATGAAATATTCTATTTTTTAAATTGGAAAAATATTCAAAACCTGCTGGAGGCTTACTGTTAATATTATCATAAAATTATTTTCTATCCTCCTTTTGTTTCTTAGAAATACATTCAATATATATTAAGGACAATTAAAAAGCCATGGAATTTAGGGAGGAAGAGCTTCATCATGACTTTTATTTTTAAAACACTTCCTTTTAGACAAAGCAGTGATTTAATCATCTAACCTAAAATAATAATAATAATAATAATAATAATAATAATAATATCATTAAAATAGTTGTAATAGAGGACTCAATATTTTCTGGCATGTTGATTATGTTTAGAATCTAAAATAATAAGGGCACTGGGATAGATATTTGTCTTTAACTGGGGCAGATGTGTAATAAAAAATGAATTGCCAAATAAACAAAACCTCTAAATCAGTTTTTTTCAAAATATGTAGTACATAAAAAAGTCTTTCTCTCTTGCAACTTGCTGCATATATATTGTGTTATGAAAATTAACTAGTAGCAAAGTGTTGACTTCTCCAAAAACCAAAAGCAAACTCGCTTCCATAAAGTGAATGCTGACTCATAACCTCCCCATGTAGTTTTCTGAGATTGCTAATGGGAGTTGAAAGCCCCGTCTTTCTCCTTCAGAGTTGCTGCTAGTTCTGAACTGCCAACCATGAAGTTTGCAGCCCAATTTATAACCTCTACAGCACTAGAGCTCCATTAATATATCCCAAGTGAGTTACAGTTAAATCTTGTGTCAACTTGACAGAGCTTCGATTCTCAATAGTTTGGCAGTTGAGGCCTCTCTGATGATGTGATCTAGCTTGATGTAATTGACTGCACAGTGGGATCAGAAGTTCGCAGCCAAACAGTTGTGAGAATTTTAGGCTGGATTGAAGTCCCTTTCTCAGGCCAAAGTCAGGATGATGTGGCCTATTTGATATATCAAGAGACTTTGGAGAATTTCTTTAATTCTTATTGATGGTGTGAATCCTACATCTAGCTCATCACCCTCCAGTTCTGTGAACTTGAGTCACTGGCCTGACATATTGACTGCCAAACCTGGGAGACATCGGAGTCTACTATCTTACCTGCAAGTTTGATTTTAACCACCTCTGCACCCACCAGCTGTGGTCTTTCTCCTTCACCTTTCTGCTTCTTAATTTGTCTTCCTGTTTCAGCTTTTTTTATTCCCTACAGCTACACAACTGAGGAAAAGTCTCCAGATGAAGAAGTGATATATGGACTTGAGCTAGATTGGATTTACCTACTTATACAATTGTGTGAGGCAATTTCTTGATATGTTTCTCTCATATGAAAGGGAAATGAAATGAAAAGTTATAAAATTTTCAACTGAATCCAAATATCTTATTGCAATGATCAGATATAAAATGAATATAACAGGTTGCTGTAGTTTCAAAATAAATTTACTGCCCTTGAGTATATTTGGCAACCTTATTCATATAACACAGAATTGTCCATAGGATTTTTTAGGCTGAACTATCTACAGAAGCAGGCGGCCACCTAATTTTTATGTGTAGCTGCTTAATAGATTTGAATTGGCAATCTTTTAGTTAGCAGCCAGTTAGTTTTATTTCCATCAACACTGATAATTCAGATCTAGCACTACAAAAAATCTGAATTTCTTCTATTTCAGATCCTTTATTATTTCTAAGCACACCAAACACAGTAGTTCTCAATGAAATATGAGACGATGTGTGTCTAGCGGTGTCAGTTGCAGGTTAGTCAATTCTGCCTTATCCTTGGCGATCCCACGTGTCTTTGCATCTAGCCCAAAGGTTGTAAGTTCACAAAAACCCCAGGACAGGCATGGTGATATTTATGAAAGGTCATGTGTTGGTCCAGGTAGACTATAGAAACAAATTCATAGACATGCATATGGATATAAGGGAAAGGTCTATATACAAGAGGAATACAACATTGAGAAAGCATCCCAACCCAGTCCAGTTTCATGTCATAAGTCTGATATTAGCCCATATGCCCAGTACCAGTCTGTAAAGTCTCCTTCCAACTCATGAAGTCACAGGCCAGTGGGTGCAGAGTCCCAGCCCTTGCAGAGGTCCCATCATGGCTACTCATTTCCAGGGCTCAAGGTCCATCAGCAGTATCCAGTGATGACAGAAATGTCTCTGCACTTTCAGGGGTCTCTCTGTGGCTTTTCCAGCTTCAGGCGTCTGGTTCCATCAGGGTAAGGCCATGTGGCTTCTCTTCTGGCTCTTCTGGTTCCTCAGACACTACCATCTTGTCTTGCCAGTAGTTCCTTGTCTCGGGGTCTGACTCCCAGGGCCTGAGATTCGATTCTCTCTTCTGCAATTGTGAAATACTGTTATACTTTCCAGAATTCTCAGGAGAAAGCCATACCCACACAGAGGCCTCATCTTCTGCTCATTGGCTATCTCCAAATTAACACCCCTACATCCTAATCATGCAATTGACATCATAAATACATGACCACCACAGGTCACAACTTTGAAAGCCTATGGGTCATTTCTACTCTGTACACGTGAGGTCACCATGTTATGTATAAAACACTGTAGATATTTGTCTGACTGTAGGGTAGATATGGAAGTGCCCTAGATAGAGTAATTGCTAATGTTACTGGTACTAATTATGAAAGTGAAAAAATTATTGTATATGCAATCTGTAATTTCCCCTATTTTTAGAATTACTATTGTGAATAAATATCTATAGCATACAATTTACCATCTTAAGTAAACACACAATTCTGTAGCCTTAATTACATGTCCATTGTTATTCAACTATGCCCAATATCAATTGATAAGGCATTTTCATTACTTCAAAGAGAAATTCTGAACCCATCAAGGAATGATTTTTGAGCTCCCCTTTTACACCAACCTACTCATTGGGTTAAATGTTGGGTTGCTCATGGAAAGATAAGAAATAACTGGTCACACTATGGGAAAATGATGAGGCAGTTTGCTTCTGTAAAGATTGACAATATCACAAGCCCTATGGAGTAGTGCTCATTACAATGGTAATCCATTGCCAAGGTATTGAGTTGTAATTAACTCTATAGATACAGTTTATATATATACACACACACACATACCTCTATACACACACACACACACGCATACCTCTAACCTATGATCTGTTGCTATGATTTTGACTATTTCCAATATTTGTATAAGTGATATGGTATATTTATGCATTTGTGTGTGGTTACTTTCATATAATATAAAGTTTCAGACTTTTTTCCCATGCTTTATCATATATTAGAACTTCATTGATTTTTATGGCTGAATAATGTTCCATTTTATGTTACGAAAGTAAGGAAAAAAGTATTGCCACAAATGAATAGAAATGTTACATAACAAAAAGCGCTTGAAGGACAGAGCCATATATGATCTCTTCTAACTTTTTTATAGCCTTTATTACCCATTAACCATTCTTCTCACAGTACTCTGCATCTATGTTGGATTTAACAATTTGTTTCAATGGCCATACAGTACTCACAAACATACTAAAATTACAGGAGCTTATTAAGGATGTTAATTTCTTATCACACACCAGGGCCAGTAAATTATGAGGATACATGCAGCCACTGGCCAACAGCAACACTTCTCACTCTTCATTTTAGCCTTTCAACCATGTGACCTCTTGGCTTCTGCTTCCATGGACCAAGAGCCTGTCAGTATTCCATAATCTCAGCACGGATGTTCTATTCTGTCTCATGGAATGATGGCCTCAGCCTCTGGTCTATTCCTGTCTCCTAAGCTCTGTTCCATAATCCCTGTGTTAGTCCAGGTAGACTAGAGGAACAAATTTCATGACACGCATAGAGATATAAGGAAAAGGTTTATATACAAGAGGAACAGGACATTGAGCCCAGTCCAGTTCAAAGTCATAAATCCAATATTAACCCATATGCCCGAAATCATTCTATAAAGTCTCCTTCCGACTCACGAAGTCACAGGTCAGTAGGTGCAGTATCCCGGCACTGGGAGGGGTCTCCACATGGCTCCTTGCTTCCAGGGCTCAGGGTCCATCAACAGCAGAAGCAACTCATCACTGGCAGAGGTCTCCATGGCCGCCCTAGCTTCAGAGGTCTGGTTCCATCAGGACAAAGCCATGTCGTCTCTCCGCCGGCTCCTCCAGCTTCTCGAATGCTGCCATCTTGTCTTGTCCATGATTCATCATCTCTCAGACAACTGGGGAGATAGCTTCTCATCTTCATGAGGGAAATATAGCAAGATTTCCCAGAAGGCTCAGGAGAAAGCTATGCCCACATAGAGGCCTCATTGGCTACTCAAAGGCTAACTCCAGTTTAGCAGACTAGACTCCACCGCTACATTTCAGTCATAAAATTAGCATAAGCACACAACTGCCACAGACCACCCCTTGTTAATTTTATACTTTCACATAACTCTGTAACCATATGTAACCTTCAAATAAACAATAAAATCCTATCTATACCTAACAGGATAAAACGAAAATGCATACAATTCAACATGTGTCACCATCATTTTAAAATAGCATTATTTAAGTGAACAAAACAAAAGATACCCTGTGCCTTACAATTGTAGTTACAAAATATCAACACCTTGATCCTATAATCATATGACTATATATTCCACCACCGATAATTTTGGTGGTCTAAAGGGAAGGCGGTCAATGGCTACCTTGGTGAGGCTAAGTGAAACAGCTCACATTGAGTTGACCAAAACCCAACCAGAGGAAGAGAAGCGTTTTGAGTCTGTGAACTGGTGCATATCGCAACTGACTTTATGGATGGCCTGTCCTGATTTGACTTTGCTAATGGATGTACACTTCACAAGTTTCCAACTGGAAAGAAGATTCTTCACATTGTGAGAATCTGGTTTGCAGAAAGCTGTGAGGGACCGTGGCAGCCCAAGATTCATTTGTTGGAAATAAGCTTCCGGTGATTTCCCTCTATCTGCAATAGAGGCATTGTATGAAAGATAACTATAGAAGATAACAATGATATATCTCACTTGAGCGGTTAAAACCTTGCCAGTCGATCCCCTGTCTGATGCATGTGTCGGATCTGATCGGGTTTCCAACATTTTCTGTATTTTATTTTGTTCATATTGGGGTTTACCTATGTGTTTTGTCAGTAGAGTCACCCTCTTGAATTTTCATTATATGTTTTCTGTTGTTCAGTATATGAACCCAGGATTGATGAGGGTTCCTGGGTGGTACAGTGAGGGCGGGGTATGAAAGGAGTTGATGCAAAGGAGCTCAAGAAGGAAGATCATGTTTTCAAATGGATTGTGACAACAATAACACAGTCATGCTTGGATGCTTAATGTGATTGAACTATGATACAATATGATATCTGTATTAGCTCCAAATAAAATGGCTTGAGGAGAGGGGAAAGGCTCATTTGGAATAAAACCATGTATGTGTGAGCTGGAACTCTAGTAGCAATGCTTTTTATTTATTGATCTATATCTTATTTTGTTTGCCCATTCATGTATTGGTGAACATTTGAGTTATTCTTATATTTTGACTATTATGAATGATGCTTCAATGAACATTGATGTGTAAGAATCGACTTGAGTCCCTGCTTTCAATTTTTTTTTAAGATAGGCATCCAGAATTGGAAATGTTAGGTCAAAGTTGTTCACAAAGGAGTCCTGATGATGTTGTCTGATAATCATTGGAATGCTAACTCCAAGGTATGCATTTCAAAGCCACCAGCAACTCTGTAGGTGGGGGGAGATGAAACAGCCTCAGAAAACCTATATATAGTTGCTCTTAGTTGGAATTGATTGGATGCAAGGGGAATGTCATTCAATACTGTACCAATAGATACTAACATGATAAAAGGATGAAAAAACAAAGTGATAAGGATTTCATTTTACTTCTATCTGCAATGAATGATAATGAAGTAGTAGTCAAGAAATCTAAAGATGTCTTACATTTGGCAAATCTACTGCACAAGAACTCTAAAGTGTCAAAAGCACAGATGTCTATTTGAGAACAAAAATATGCCTGATTCAAACCAAGGTATTTTTGTTCACTTCAGATGCATGTTGCAGTTGTCCAGGGAGCGATTAAAACTATAGATATATTTGAATTATGGTATCCTCAAAGAACATAGAAAGTACCATGAACTTCCTGAAGAACAAGCATGTCTTGGAAAAAACATATCCAGAAAACTCTTTTGAAGTGAAGAGGGTGTGACATTGTCTCGCAGACTTTGGACGTGTTATCCAGACAGAGTAGTCCCTAGAAAAGGACATTATGCCTGGTAAAGTAGAAGGTCAGTGAAAATGAGGAGAATCCTTGACAAGCTAAATTGACACAAAAGGTGAAAATGGACATCTGCATAACAGTTGTGAGGAGATTTCTGTCTGCTATAACAAGGGTGGTTATGAGTTGGTTCTTACCCCATGGCATATAGCAACAGCAATAAATTGGAGAAATTCTATGGAAAAATTATTATTAATGTCCTTTGCCCCTTTATTTTATTGGGCTGCTTATATTTTGGTTATTTTGTAGAAGTCCTTATTAGCTACAGTATTCACAGATATTTTCTCCTATTGCATAGATTGCTTTTTCATTTTCTTGACAGGGTCCATTGACAGCAAAAAGTTTAAATTATGATGAAATTCTATTTAATTACTCTCTTAAAATTATGTCATTGAGGCTCTTATATCTCTTATCACAATACATACATGCATACATCAGTTGTATCAAGCACATTTGTACATTTCTTGCCATCATCATTTTCAAAACAATTTCTTTTTACTGGAGTCCTTGGTATCAACTCCTCACTTTTCCCCTCCCTTCCTGCCTTGTGATTATTTACTCTTTTAAAAGGCTGCTCCTAAGTTTAATATTATATGTAATATATAAGAATGTATTACAAAATCTAAGATTATGAAGTTTCATCTGTGTTTGAAGCTATGATTTTAGAACAAATGAAATCCAGTTGCCCCTGAACCATTTGTTGAAAGTCTATACTAGTCCCACTGTAAAGACTTGCCATCCTTGTCTATACAAAATTGGTCATAGGACTAAGCCCAGGTTGCATAGTGGTTGTGCACGGGATTGCGGCCCACTGAGATGGAGGTTCAATTCCAGCAGCGGCTCCACAGGAGCAAAGACTGGGCCACCTACTCCCATCACCAGAGGGCAGTGATGCCCCCCCAAAAAAAATAAAACAACAACAACAACAACAACAACAACAAAAACAAAATTGGTAAGGATACATGGATTTTTTTTCTGATCCCTCGGTTCTATGCCACCAATGTGTGTGTTTATTGTAATTTCAGTACTAGATTTTTAAATTCTATGTAATTGTAATAATATTTTACATTGGGAAGTATATCTCCTCCAAAATTTTACTTATTTTTTATTAAATACTTTTATTGAGGGCTCTTAATGCTCTTATCACAATCCATAAATTAATCCACTATGCCAAGCTCATTTTCACAAATACTGTCATCATCATTTTCAAGCCATTCTCTTCCCCCTTGAGCCCCTGATATCATTTCCCCATTTCTACTCCCTCCCTCCCCAATTCTCCCACCCTTACGAAACTTTGATAAGTTATAGATTATTATTATTTTTATTTCTTACATCACCCTCCATCACCCCTTACCCACTTTACCATTATTTGTCTCCCAGGGAGGTGGTTATAGGTTGATCCTTGTAATTTCCCTCCCTTTCTTGCCCCACTTCCAGTAATCCTCCCGATATCTCTAGTGTCATTGTTGGCCCTGAGGGGTTTATCTATGTTGAATTTCTTATGCTCTGGGATCTTATCTGTAGCAATATGCATGTTCTGGTCTGATCTGATTTGTAAGGTAAAATTGAAGTCATGATAGTTGGGGGAAGGAAGCAAGAAAGAACTAGAGAAAAGTTGTGCATTTCATGCATGCTATACTGCATGCTGTCTGGCTCTTCTCTTCCTTATGACCCTATTCAAGATAGTTTGGGTTCTTTTGGACACCTCATGGGTCCACTTTAATTTGAGGGTTGGCTTTTATATTTCTACCAAAAAGCCTGTTGGAATTTTGATACATATTGCACTAAACCTGTAAATAACAACGAAGAGTATTGATATATTAGTAGGTAGCCTTCAAATCCATGGACAAAATATGCCATTGCACTTTTTTAGTCTTATTTACAATCTCTCAGTCATTCTCCATAGAATTTGGTGCACAGATTTTTCACCTCGATCTTTTAGATGCAATTGTAAATGGAATTGTTTTCTAAATTTCCTTTTATGATTGGTCATTTCTAGCATACAGTAGCACTATAACTTGTGTGTGATTTACTTTCATTCCCTGCAATTATTTGGTTGGTACTTTTATTAGCTCTAGTATACTCTCCCCATGTGTATTTTTCCAGATTGTATGTGTAAATACACACACACGTTCTGTGAGTAAAGATTTATTTTTCCAACTTGGATATTTTTTGCCTAATTGCTCTAGTTAGAATTTGCTGCCAAAAATTTAATACCAGTTGTGAAAATAGAGTTCTTATTTGTTTTTTAATCTTTGAAGGAAAGTTCTCAGTGTTTTACTATTGGGTAAGCTACTAGCTGTGTTGTGTGTATGTGAATTTCCTCATCAGATTAACGTTGTCTCACTTTAATCCTAGCTTTGATCATTTAAGTATGTTACATTCTTCAAATGCTTTTTCTGCATTGACATGTGAAAATTTTCAATTATTCTGTTAATGTGTTGCTGAACTCTGATTTTCTTTGTTTGTTTGTTTTTTGGGGAGAGTTGTTTTGTTTTGGTTTTGGTTTTTGGGCATGGCTGCCCTCTGGTGGTGGGAGTAGGAGGTCCAGCCTTGCTGCTGGATTTGAACCTCCAACCCAGTGGGCTGCAGTCCCACCGCACAACCACTAGGCCATCGGAGCTCACCCCCGAACTCTGATTTTCTTATGTAGAACAATTCTTACATTTCTGAGGTAAATCCAAATTGTTTTGGGTGATTGTTCTTTTAATGGGCTGCTGAATTCAGCTGTTGGATTCAGTTTGCTTGTAGTTTGTTGAGAAATTTTGTACCTGTATTAATTAGGGATATTGACTTGTAATCTTGTGGTGGTGGTCGTGTCTGTTTGTCAAAGTATCAAAGCAATGTTGGTCTTATCCAACTACTTGGAAAGAGTTCTTCTGTATTATATTTCATTGGAAGACCCTCAATGAGAGATTGACACAGTGGCTGAAAAAAATCAACTTGAACATGACACTTGAAGTAGAGCACACCATCCTTCAGTGTTTCAGTCTGTCTTATGCTGATATGGAACAACTCATCAACATCCACTAACAACCAGTTTTAGCGGGGGAAGGGAAGAGTTTGAGAAGCACTGGAGTCAGATATAATTCAAATGTCTTTAGATGCCAGCAAGGAAGCACCTGGTCTAATCTTTCTTTGTTGGAAGAGGGGGATGATTAGTAATTAAATCTTTTCACTTGCTATACATTGAAGAAGCTTTTCTATTTTCCTTTAACTCAGATTACTTTGTGTGTTTTTAAAGAAGACCTCCTGGTGCTCATTTCCCCCTCACTTTTAAAATCAAACTAAAGTTTTGCTAATTTTATGCTTCTTTAAAAAACATCTTAGGACGTTGTTTACCCATTTTTCATTAACTATTTCATTCATACTGGCTATAATATTTATAATATATTTCCTTCTATAATATCTGGGTTTGCTTTTACTTTTTGTGTATGTCCTCAAGATGAAGATATAGAATCGTGACTTAGATATTTCTTCTTTTTTGCAGTTAATATATTCAAGTTAATATTTTCCTCTTAGCCTTCAATTTGCCCTTAAGTTCTGATATATTAAACTTTGTTCTCAATAGTCATTATCATTTCCCTTGACATTTTTTGATAAATTGGTTGTAAAAGTTTTGCTGCTTATCTTATGCTGTTTTGTGATTTTACCACCTTTCCTTCAATTTATTCATAATATTATTCCATTGTGCTTAGATAAAATACTTTCTAGGATTTCAGTCTTGCCAATTTATTAAGACTTCTTTGGTAGCCTAATCCATGATCTACTTGGAGAATTACCCATGTGCTTTCCAGAGAAAAACAAATTGTGCTGCTGAATGGAGTGATTTTACACCTTCAGATAGCTTACTTCATATGCTGTTCAAATTCTCTGTTTCCTTATTGATCTGTCTAGATGTTCTAGAGATGTTGAACTATATATTCCTCCCTTCAATTATCTCAATTTTTGTCTCATATTTGAGGTTGCTTTCACTGCATATATTTTTATAGTTGTTTAGTATTCTTGAGGAATTGGACCTTAAATAAATACATAAAGTCCCCTGTTCCTTTTAGTAGTTTTTGCTTAGGTTTATTTTGTCTCGTATTAGTATGGCAGCCCCTATTCTCTTTAGTTGCTCTTTGCCTTGGATATTTTCCCCATCCTTTCACTTTGAACCTATTTGAATATATATACATATATAAATACATTCTCTTTCAGACAAAAGATATAGTTGGATTTTTCAATGTTTTTCTTTCACACTTAAATACTGATAAAGGGGGCTGAACCCCGGTGGCGTAAGTGGTTGAGTGCGGGACTCCAGCCCATGGGATGGGCTGTTCAAATCCAGCAGCGGCTCTCAGGAGCAGCGCTAGGTAGCTCCCAGGTCCACCAGAGGGCAGTGATGCCCCCAAACATAAATAAACACTGATAAAGAATTACATCTGGTATTTTCTGGCTTATTTTCTTTGTGCCTTAGATTTTTTTCTATGTAATCCCTCATTCGATCTGGACATCAAAGACAGACAGAAAGTGCAGGAATTTTATTATTTTGCATCCTAGTGCAAACTAGAAGAACAACAGTCCCAGGACTATCAGAGAGGACGCTCATGTCTTAGATCTTATGACCTTCAGCTTCTCCATCACTGTCTTTTCAATCTTTAGCTGACTTCTTTGATGAATCATAAAATTTCATTTCTCCATGTGTCTTGTGTATACATTTAAAGATGATTTTCTTTGTAGCTTCTATAGGATTACATTTGGCATTATAGATTTCCAAAAATCTACTCTGAAATGATATCCACTTATATTCAGTAGAATATAAAGATATTACTTCCAAAAATATCTACACCCTCTTTGTGTGGTTCTTTTTGCAAGTTATATCTTTAGATACTTTTGCGTGCCTTATAATATAGATGAGCTTTTTTACCTCCCAAAGCAGGCAGAAGCATGGGTGGTGTCACACAGAAGAAATCAAAGTCTCTGCTGTTCCAGAGACCCTTAAGAAAATAGTGAAGGAATGTCGCAGAACTAAAGATCAAGCACCTGAGAAAGAAGTTTGCCCAAAAAGATGCTTTGAAAGGCTAGGAGGAAGCTTGTGCTTGAGAAAGCTAAGCAGTATCTCAAAGAATTAGGGCAGATATACAGAACAAAAATCCGAATGGTGTGGATGGCAGGAAAAGCCGGCAGCTTCTGTGTACCTGGAGAGCCCAAGCTAGCATTTGTTAACCATGATCAGAGGTATCAATGGCATGAGAACAACATTTCAAAAAGTGATACATCTTCTTCACCTTTAGCAGATTTTCAATGACAGCTTTGTTAAGCTTCACAAAGGTTCAATTAACATGCTGAGGATTGTGGAACCATACATTGCATGGGAGTACTCAAACCTGAAGTCAGTGAATGAACTCATTACAGACGTGGTCATGGCAAAGTCAATAAGCATCATGCTGCCCTGAGAGATAGCACTTTGATTGCACGGTTTCTTGATAAACAGGGCATTCTCTGCATGGAGGATCTTATTCATGAGATCCCTACTGTGAGGAACACTACAAAGAAGCAATTGCTTCCTGTGATTCTTCAAATTTTCTTCTCAGCAAAGTAGGATAAAGAAAAATTCCACTCACTTTGTATTACCAAATTTTTCGAACCGTAAGATGAGGATGTGTCTTATGGTCCAAAGGTTTGGTGCCCCAGAAAATTTTAGTATACTAAATTCAGAATATTTGTTCAGAATATTTGTCTTGTGTTCCTGCTTTAAAAACTGGGTGTGTTTTATGTCAAGAGCATCTTACGGTCCCAAAAATAGAGTAGGTGGAGATGTTTTATTTGAAGGATGAATGAACTAAAGTGCCTGCCGTGGTTATGGTTGTAATCTGAACA
The DNA here is from genome assembly GCA_004026705.1 of Nesogale talazaci. Lineage (NCBI taxonomy): Eukaryota > Metazoa > Chordata > Mammalia > Afrosoricida > Tenrecidae > Nesogale > Nesogale talazaci. The sequence continues at coordinate 38,724 of PVJH01001457.1, forward strand.
CTTAATACAATAGTAAGTGCTTTCAAATGGATATGTGTGTGGTACATATATTATTTTAGTGCATTTGTCTTTTACATCATGTTCAACATAATATAGTAGTTGCAAACAACATATAAAATAATACTGGCTTTTAAATGCATTAATGCAGTTATGTTTACCAGTGATCTTTATTTAACCATTCCTCTTCAGGTTATTGTCTCCAATGCTTTTATTTCAACGTGAGGAACTTCTTCATCTTCTTGACTTCTTAACATTTTTTATTCTTTTCTAAAAAAAAACTTGTAACTAAGTTTATTGAAGAATATTCCCTAGTGTCTGCATATCTTGAAATCTCTTACTGTCTCACCTCTTTTATAAAGAGATGCTTTTCAGATATAAAAAAATCTTGATTAGCATTTAAAAAGTTTCTGCTTCGGGATATCTATCCCCTTGGAACTGCCTTCTCTGCTAGCCCTCTGAAACCACGCTTCTCAACACCCTTATTTTCCCCTGTTATCCTAGGCACAACCTATCAGGTCGTTTAACTATATTGTACCACAATTGCTCTCTTTTTAAAACTCATTTGGTCCTATTTCTCCACATATCTCTATTTTTAGTTGTTACTGCCAATCACTGTCACTTTCTCTGTAGTCATTCTGGTTTCTTGTTCTGTCGTATATCACTTAAGAAAGACTTTTAAAATGAATTGTTAGGTTCTCTCTTTAATGATATTTTTCTTGCAAAATTAACAAATGAATAACAATATGGTAATGCCATCACCACTCTCTATTTGTTTTGTAAAAGATTTGTGAACACAACTTCTTAACTTACAGAGGGAAGACCCAAAATTATCTTAAATCCAGACCAATGATAACTTGCTATGACATAGGGATGACTTTCTTGGAAACAACAAAGAGACATTAAAGCATATGTCCTTGTGTCTTGGCACAATTAGTAAATCATGCATACAAAGGCTAAGGAAATAATTATATCTCAGATTTCTTGTTTCTTTAGAATTATAAGTCAATGAATTGAGTTTGCCATAAAGTAATACATGTGGCTCTCAGGTTATTTGGCATGTTAGCCTGAACAGAGTTGTGATTGGTGTGTGTGTGTGTGTGTGTGTGTGTGTGTGTGTGTAAGCCCCAGGGATATTTCATCATGTCACCTTTATACACACAACAAAGTCGTCCACTGTTTCTTCTAAAATAAGTCAACAAAACAAAGTTTTTCCTTGTGATACTCAATGGACACCAATAAGATGATAGAAATGCAGTCAGATTAAGGTCTCTGCAGGAATATATAGTATTGTCATTAGGTGAAAAGTGAAATAAATTTGGTTTTGCTGAAGAAAAATATATTTAACCTTTTCATTTGGCAACAAAGAGAAATGTCAACATTGGTTCAATGAAAATCTAAAATAGAATCAAATGCCTGTATAAGAATTAAACAGGGTTAACTCCATTGAGATTATGTGTCTTTATGATACTGCGAAATTTGTTCACATTATTATGTAATATGCTAATTAAAGATATGTTTATTTTTAGGTTACTTCAAGATTGAATGGTACCATACTATATGCTTTATTTGACATATCTGTGTAACTTAGACCAAGTCAAATATAGTGATTTATTCTTTGTAGCACTGTTTGAAAGATAAGTTTTAGATAGATGATAATTGAAACATATAACAAGTACTTGAGAGAGAAGGAACAAAGACTAATAACTCTGAAGAAGAGTGAACTATTTCAAAAACTAAGTTTAGACCAATTAAGGAAAAAAAAAGTGAGCAGAATTCATTTTAAAAAGTGGGGCTGAGCCCCAGCGGCGTAGTGGTTGTGCGCGGGACTGCAGCCCACTGGGACGGAGGTTCAATTCCAGCAGTGGGGCTGGGCCTCCTACTCCCACCGCTGGAGAGCTGTGATGCCCACAAAAAAAATAATAAAATAAATAAATAAAAAGTGGTGAGTGCTGAGCCCAGGTGGCATAGTGGTTGATTGCGGGACTGTTGCTCACTGGCTTGGCAGTTCAAATCCAGCAGCAGCGAGGCTGGGTAGCTCCCACGACCACCAGAGAGCAGTGATGCAAAAAAAAGAAAAAGTTGTGAGTTTCCTGGCTCTTATAAATCTACCTAAGGGTGATTGAGAATATTTGTATGTTTGATATATTTTGTAGAATACTTGCAAAGAGAAAAGTTAGGTATACCTCTGCTTTGAAAGGGAGAGTGTATATAGGGCATGTTCCTAATATACCTTCTGAATCCAAAATATAACATGTTAAGCTTAACCACAAATACCTTCTAGTGAAATTTTGTTTCATATTGATTTCTCCATGTCATTTGACATCAAGAAAGTTATGATAATACTCCCAACTTAATTATATTCTCAAACTTTGATAAAGTTTGATAAAGTTTAATTGCAAAGTCTAATTGCAAAGTGCTGTCATTTTAACAAATTTTTGAACATAATGTTTTTCCATTTTAATATTTATGAAATAGCAATGGTTTGAGTATTATAATATATAGATTTCTTTAGTAAAGAATAAAGCCATTTCTTTTTCCCAAAATATATTATAAGATAGAGATGTCAAAGGTTTAGTGATTGAATATTATGCAAAGTACTCACAATGAGTTCCATCATCATTGGAATATTTGTGATATTATAATAGTGTGTATTTTGGTTTCCTTAGAGGCTATATGGGATCTTGGTGAAATATATATCCAGATTTGCTCAACATGCTCAATATTTTTAGATTGGGTTGCTTTGCTTCTTCATTAGTTTACCTCTTTGCTTATATGTGTAAAATACACACTAGGACAAATTATCACAAGAAACCAGTCCCCATAATAGGACATCATATTTGGTAAAGTACAGGGCAATGGCAAAAGCAAGGTGCTCTACTAGATTGACTGACACATTGGCTGAAACTAGGTGCTCAAGAAGGGGAACAAGTGTGAATATGGTGCAAGATCAGTGGTGAATCCTTCTGTTGTATATGTGGGCTCTGTGAGTTGGAAGCAACTCCTGGCAGCTGAAGAGATATGGGTAGGAGAGAGGGGGTCAGGGGTGAGGGAGGGACCAAACTTGAGGAAAGGGAGAGTTGAGTGGAGGGGTGAAGAAGAGAGAGGGAAAGAGTCTACTTTGACACAAGGGGCCACAATGACTCAGAAGGGGCTCAATGACAAAACAATTTATGGATATACTTTTCAAGTGCACATCCTTAGCCTAATGTACTTTTACAAAATTTACAGTCTGTCTATTCACTTTGTATTTTCTTCAACATCTTTGAAAAACATATTTTTAGTTTTGATAAAGTTAATTTCTAACCTTCTAACCTTTCCACATTTTTTATGTGTGTCTGGTATAAAAGCTATTTTCATAATCAAGTTCGCTAACATTTTTGTCCTATCTTTTCTTCAAATATCTTATAATTTGGGTTTTAAAATTATGTTCCTTATTCAATTTAAGTTATATTTTCATATGGTATAAAAGGTTTATTTCACTTATTACTTAAGGATAGAAATATGGTTCCACTAATAATTACTGAAAAATTACTTCTTCTCATAATAATTCACCTTGTAATAATTGTTAAAAATCATTGGACCATATTCATGGACTTTCTATTCTATGTAACTGTCTTTTCTTTATGTGTATATACATATATATTTATATAGGATTTGAACTGGAATGGGTTATTAAATATTTAAGGCACAAAATTTAAGATCACTCTCCAAATTAATTTTATAAATATTCCTCTGTATTTTATTTTGTAAATATTTTGCACTGTTATGCTATTGGACATGAACACTCTTCAGAAGTGTATAGACATAGATGAAAAATGTGGTAAGAAATAATACTTTCTCATTTAGATACTTTAAAATAACTTTCTATGATTGTGACAGTCACTTAATCTGGTGTCAATGTAAGGATTAAGAGTGTAGGGGTGGAGTCTAGCCTGTCATTCTGGAGATAGTCAATGAGATCTCTGTGTGAGCATGGCCTGGAAATTCTGTGAAATGTAGTAATTCATTCTTGGATGCAGAGACAATATCTCTCTCACTTTCCTCCCTTGGAGACACTCAACTGAGAATCCTAGCATAGTATTCTATTTGGTTTATAAGAATAGTATATAAAGGTAGTGAAACATTTTAAACTCAATCAAATAATTGATACAACATGTCTTAGGTGGGAAGTGAATCAAAATAATAATAGGCACATTAGGAGTCTAGTGTAGACTTTATAACATGGACAAGTGCCTTGTTCTTGGGCTTTGCCATGTATAAAGTTAAAAGTTTGACAGAATAATATTCTATCTAGTTCTTAATTTATAAGTTCTCTTTTTTTCTCACTATTAATTGGAAGTTAATACACCTATCTTATCATTCCATAATTCAATCATGTCAAGAAGGATTATAAAATTGCTACCACAGTCAGTCTCAAGCATTCTTTTTATTCCTCGACCCTTTGACATCATCTCCCTTTTATCCATCCCCTCACTGTACACTTTGCCCCATGAAACACTATTTCTACTTGCTATCTCTATAGGTTTTTCAAAGGTTATTGATATTTTCATTTTACTTTTAATAATTTCTTTATTATCTAGGTTCATACTTGGCACATTCCATTTTCCATTTTTATGGATGTTTACAGCTCACTCTTTTAAGTTTGTGTGAGAAATTAAAATTGAGCCCTCCATCAGAAACTGAAGACACCCAAAGCTTTGCCTGTCAACTTCATTAAAGTCCTCTCCACATTGAAGAGGCTTCCCTTTGCCATGACATTTTGAGTGCCTTCCAACCTAAGGAGTTTCTCTTCCAACATGATATCAGACAGTACTGTTCTTAAAGTATCCAGAGTCTAATCCTTCACAAGTGGACTGCTTGTTACTTATTCCCAGTCAATTTTATTTGAAAATATATTCTACAGAAACCTATCCACTGATGGGTAACCCTGCTAATATTTAAAATATCATTGATATTGCTTTCAGCATCATAGCGATACACAAGTAACTGAATGGTGGTTTGGGGGGTTACCATACTATATTCTTGATATAGTTTCTTGGCAAACAAAAATAAATAAACATTATATGATTATTTACTTTTTATTTTTAGAAAACCTGATATACTTTTAGTGAAAAAAGGTTAGAAAATTTGCTCCAGGAATGATTGTCTTTTCTCCATCACAACAATGCTTTGCCGATTATTCATATCACAATTTTTCTCCTAAAAATCTTGTTGAGAAGGCTTGTTAAATCCATCCTACAGCACGAATGTCTGACTTCATATTTATTTTTTATTCTCTACCTCAAACAATATTTAAAAGGAACAAGAAGTCCCTCAAAGATACCAAAATTGCTATTTTAATGTAATGTAAATAAAAAAAATTTAGAATTACTAGGAAAGGGTTAAGGAGAATAAAACATTACCTTCTCAAGTGTGCAAGGACAAATAAAAAAGTATTGTTCAACATCAATGTGAAAGTCTGGGTAGCCTCAACCATTGGTCGCCTTGCTTTAGACCAGGGCCCCATCATAAATTCTCAAGAAGCCTAGTCCTCTTGTGCTTGTTCATGAACTTCTAACTAGTCAACTCACTTTCGCCTTTTCTTTTAGTCCCTTGTAAACCAGGACCAGGGATGTCAATGGCCAGATTCAACCTGTCTCTTTATTGCTGCATTTATCCCACTTCCACCCAACAAGTAGATCTAAGTGGCCACATAGCAAACATTTCAGCTTGCCACAGGCTTCCTTTAACATTAAGTTCTAGGAAGGAAATTTCTTCTAGGAAAAATTTTCAGATTTTTTCCAAGTTCTGAAAATAGCCACAAGTTCAAGATGCCCCCTCAGAAAAAAAACAAAAAACAAAACCAGAGTTGTTCTTTCATTGATCTGTCAATCTGTCTTTAAGGCAGATCTCTTGGAATGCAACTATCCTGAGAACTCCAAAACAATGGGTGGGGCTAATGTCTTCAGAGAGTTCTTTGAAGGCATGTCCTAACCCCATCCAGAGATTAAATTAATGCTTTGGGGTTTACAAGTATTTTCATATGTACCAATAAACATATCAATCATTTTACCACTAATAATAAACAGAAAATCAGTAAAAAGTAGAATCAGATACTAAACTCAATTCTTAAAACAGTGAAGTTCAACTCTCTTTAACAATAATATGGAATTAGGTCTCTAAAGGCATCAAACCAGAGCCAGGCGGTCTGTCAGCCATTTTCCTTAAGCAGCAAGGTTTCTGAGAAATTCAATTGGTGATTTCTACTGGTGAGTTCAAAATATACGTTAACAACATTTGCTTCTATCATTTCATACAGGACTAACTACACATAGCATCCAAACAAAATAATCAAAACTTTAACTTCCCATATTGTTTTCAGAAAACAGTTTAGTAAACTGCAAGGATGTATCAAGTTTCCGACTGATCAAAGAAGAAACATTACCATGAGGCAGAAGTCCAACAAACATCTACTCTCCATTTTTATGAGTTGTTTCTCCAGTCCCCACGACTGGTACCATAATGTGTTAGTCTGTGTTGACTATAAAAGCAAAATTCATAAACACACAGGTATATAAGGGAGAAGTTTATATATAAGAGCAATGAAACAGAGAGAAAAACATTCCAACTCAGTCCAGTCCAAGGTAATAAGACAGATATTAGCTCATATGTGTGTTACCAATCTATAAGTCCTCTTCAGATTTACAAAACACATTCAATGATGCCACGTGCAGAATTACCACAAGCCAGTGGGTATAACTTCTTTGTATCCAGTGGTGTTGTAAGCATCTCAGTGCTAACAGGAGTCTCCATGTGACTTATCAAGGTTCAGGTTACTAGCTGAATCAGGGTAGGTTCATGTGGTATATCCTCAGGAATGTCTAAAAAGGAGCCTTGTCAAGTGTCGCCAAGGGAGTAAGTGTCTCCTGCTTCCAAAGAGGAGGTATCAGATTTCTCAGAATTCTCAGAGGAGAAGGCCATGCTCACATGGAGGTCCCATTGGCTATCTCCAGATCGACAAGCTAGACTTTACCTCTAAACTCTTAATCCTCAAATTGACACCATCAAAAATAACATTTAAAGATATATTTTGAAATGGAATATTCTAGTATTATATTTGTAAACATACACCGTATTTTTGTACAGCAATCATTTAAATTTACACCTGAAATATTAAGTTCAGTGATGAGGATTGAGCTTATTCTAACAACATTTTCAGTCTGAAATTAAGCAAGCAGGAAATAAAAATATATTCATATTTCTTAATCATTGAAATGCAAAAATTGGAAACAAAAAGGAAAGATAAAAGACAATATGACCTTGATGATAAAGCTAGAGATCTCATGACAGAATTTTGAAAGACAAATGACGTCCCATTTGTAAATATATTTTTCAACAAAAAATAGCAGCTATAGATATGGATTTCACCATATGTCATACACAGGAATAAAAGTTATTTTATATATGGGAAGAATCTACAAAGAAACTAAATATCATCAGCCAAAACAAGGCCAATGATCAACTGTTGAAAACACCATGAATTCCTCATATTTAAGTTCAAGTTGAAGCTGAAGAACATGAAAACGAATCCTAGAAAATCAAAATATGACCCTCAGTATGCCCTACTTTAATTTATAGACCATTGTTAGAACAAATTTGACACATTGAGCACTAATGACTGACCACCAGAGAAGTTGTGGGATGTTATTAAGATCGTTACATGTAAAGGAAGTAAAAGCTCAATTTTATGAAAGGAAAAAAGAAAAGATCAAAGTGAATGTCAGAAGAGACTCCTAAATTTGCTCTTGAATGCTTTGAGAGGACAGTTTAAAGGGTAAAATAAGCACTAGCTTGTGTGAGTGATCATGAGATGCCAAAGGGATAAGTTATCAGGCTTCAAGAACTAAAAATCATATCATTGTGTGTCCACCTTCTTGATATGAGTGCTGATGACAAATGTGTGCATAAGCAAATATGGTGAAGTAAGCTGATGGTGCGTGGCTATCAAAAGATATAGCATCTGGGGTCTTAATGGCTTGAAAGTAAACAAGCGACCATCTAGTTCAGAAGTAACAAAACCTGCATGGAAGAAGCACATCAGCCTGTGCGACGACGAGCTGCGAAAGGGATCAGGTATCAGGTATCAAAGAATTAAAAAATATATCATTATATATTAGGGAGAGTACAGATTCTGGAACCAAAGTCCATCAATAGGTAGTGACAGCCCCATGCAGAGAGGTTGTGAGGAGGAGAAGAGTCAGTCATGGTCCAGTGTAGCAACAATGAAATATACAACTTTCCTCTAGTTCTTAAATGCTTCCTCCCACCCACTATCATGATCCCAATTCTAACTTACAAACCCAGGGAATGTACACTGGAGCCTGTAACAGGGGTAATTCAGGACAGATGATCTCTTCAGGACCAGGGTGAGAGTGGTGATGCCAGGAGAGTGAAGGGAAGGTGGAGCAGAAAGGAGGAACCTATTACAGGGATCTACATATTACCTCCTCTCTGGGGTATGGACAATGGGGAAGTGGGTGAAGGGACACATAGGACAGTGTATGATGACAAAACAATGACAATTTGTAAATTGCTAAGTGTTCATGGGGGAGGGGCCGTGGGGAGGAAAGGGAAATATAGGGAACTGGTACTGGGGACCTAGGTAAAAGGAGGATGTTTCAAGAATGATAATGGCAACAAATGTGCAAATGTGGTTTCTATAAAATTGATGTATATATTGATTGTGATAGGAGTTGTGTGAGCCCCCAATAGAATGATTTATAAAAAAGTGGCTAATTTTCCAAGGGATTAATAGAAAGTATGTGTTTAGAAAACAATGATGGCAACATATGTACAAATATGCTTGATACAATTGATGTATGGATCGTTACAAGTGCTGTATGAGCCCCCAATAAAATAATCTTATAATTAAAAATGAATAAATATGATTGTTTCAGATCAGACAAAAGGTAAAATAAGGTAACATATTCAAAACCTGAAATTATGAAGTGAAAAATGAAGATCGTGTACATCATCTCTCAAGCTGAAAAAAAAATCAAGCCTTGAGCTAAAATATAGAAGAATTCTATGGGAAAATGTTACAGGATGCATAAAGCATGAAAAGAAGATGGACGGATTATGCAGAATTTCTGAACCAAAAAGTATTATTTGATAGTCAATCATTTCAAGAGCCAATCATAATCAAGAACTAGTGGTGTTAAAGTTGGAAGTCCATGTTGCAGCAGTTGACAGAATACCAATAGAAATATTTTAATTTGATGAAACACTAGGAATATTCATCTATACCATGAAATTTGTGAGACTGCTATGTGTCCAAATGATTTGAAGGTATTAATATATGTGCCCATTACAAATAAAAATGGTCCAAAAAATGCATAAATCATCAAGCAGTATCTTCAAAATTGCAGACAATTACATGTATGGAAGGTTATTAGAGAGCTGCCAGAATTTCAAACTTGATTCACAATGTGGGGAAAGAGATATAATTGTTGATGTCAGATGAATCATGACTAAAAGCAGAGAATACCAGACATTGTGATTCATTGACTATGCATAAGTGTTTTATTATGTGAATCATAACACATTATGGATAATATTGCCAAAATTTGGAATTTCAAAATATTTAACTACATTCTGATACAACTTGTACATTGTTCAGAGTTGTTAAATTTCACCATACTTATTTAATCTGCATGCTGAGAAAATAACCTGGGAAGCTGAAATATCTGAAGGATAATTCTGTGCCAGGATTAGAGGAGCTTCATTAACAATTTGAGATATGCATGTGGCACCACCTTACTGGCTGAAAACAAGGACTTGAAGCATCTGTCATTGAAATTCAACTATAGACTTCAGTATGGATTAGAATTCAATTAAGCACACACATACACACACTGAAAAGCAAGCCACAATCAGATCAATAGACAGCATCATGATAAATGGGAAAAAGATGGAAGTTATCAAGAATTTCATGTTTCTTGGTTCCACTATCAATGTTCATGGAAGCTCCACTATGAAATCAAATGATGTATTGCATTGGGCATATCTAGTGCACAAGAATCATTTAAAAGGTTGAAAGAAAAAGTCATTTTGAGAACTAAGATATTACTCAGGCAAGTCAGGATCCTTTTAATCATGTGAAAGCTGGATAAGACATGTGAAAGTTGGACAATGAATTTAAAAAATGAGTAATGCATTCAATCATTGTTTTAGGGAATATAGCGAATGTACTAGAGCTGCCAGAAAATGAGAATGATGAAAATTTTTCTCACATATTTTGAGCATGTTAGCTGAAGGAATCAGTGTCTGAAAAAAAAAATCAAGCTTGGTAGAGATTCAGTGAAAAAGAAGTCCCCCAACTAAATAGATTGACACAATGGTTGTAACAATGCACTCATACACAAAAATTATGAAACTGCAGGACCAGGTAGTGTTTTTGTTGTACATGGTGCTGCCATGAATCAGAATTGACTCCATGGAACCTAATAATGCAAATAACTCAAATCAGTCCTCATAACTTTCTGAGCTGACCTCTATAATTTCAATTTGTATAGGCCAGCAGATTCCGTCAGACCAAATTATTTTTATTGGTTCTATTTTTGACAGTCCCCCAACAAGCCTAGGATAAGTGTATTCCTGAGAGAATAGGCCTGCAACTATTCATTAATCACAGGGAAGCAGTAAATTTGGTGGGGGAGTGTGGGGGGGTGGACAGGGACAGAGTAATCCCATTCAAGTATTAGGAACTGGAAACTCAGTAGCAATACTTTTTGACTCATCATAGAATAGACCTGGATTGAAGATATATCAGGAAACAATAACTATGCATTTTGTTATTTTTGTCTTATAAGGATTTCTGTAATCAAAGAGCAATATATATTCAAATTTGTTTATGCACATCCATTACTGGGTTCAGCTTACTAGGATTTGGTTGAGGATGTTTGCATCAATATTCCTACAGGATATTTGTGTATTGTGTGTGACATTCTCCATGTTTTGTTATCATAATAATATTGTATTAGGTTTTAGTGTAGTTTTTGTGGATTTGTGAAGACTTAGTATTCGTTTAAAACAATCAGGCAAAAACATTTGGTCAAATTCACAAGCACAATCATCTACTCCTGGGTTTTCTTTGAGAGCTTTTCTTTATTTGTTTTTTACTAAATTAATCTCTTATGAGTCTGTTCAGATTTTTCATTTCTTGAGTCAATTTCATTTGTTTCTATTTTTTTCTAGCAATTCTCTTGAGTTGTTTAAGCTGTCTAATATTAATATAAATTATTCATAGTATTTACTGAAATTCCTTTCATTCTCCAAATTCAGGACTATTGCTGACTCTTTAATTTCCTGATTTTAATTATTTGAGCCTTCTATGTTTTCTTCTTGCCCATACAAGCTAAAAGTTTGCCATTTTTGTTTACTCTTCCTGACAACTAACTTTAAGTTTCAGTTTTTAAAGTTTCTTTTAGTCTAATAATGTGAATATTTTTTTTAATTCCTCAAACAAATTTGGGTATTCAGTGTCATTTAATTTCTTTTCCACTATAAATTGGATACTTTGTGTATTTGTGATAGATTAACAGCTGACATTCACAATATCTTGCTTAAAACGTTACACAGAATTGACCCCTGAGAATCTATTTGCACATATCTGTCATAAAGGTTGCATTAGGCCAGTAGTTCTCAAACTTCCTAATGCTGCAACCCTTAATAGAGTTCATGCTGTGATGAGACCCCCAAAGATAAAATTATTTTCGTTGCTACTTCATAACTGTAATTTTGCTACTGTAATGTATGGGCCATTTGACCCCCAAAGGAGCTATGGCCCATAGGTTGAGAAACGCTGAATTAGGCAAATTGCTGCATAAGACCACTTTAACATATGGGAAAACAAGGATGTTACTTTGAGGAATAACATGTGCCTGATCCATGCCATGGCATTTCCAATTGCCTTAAATAAATGTGATAGTTGGACTTTGACTAAGGAAGACCACAGATTAATTGATGTGTTTGGATGGCTGCACTGAAGAAAAATATTGAGAGTACCATAGAATGCTAAGAAGGCAAAAATCTGACTTAGAATAAGTGTGGCCAGAGTGCTCCTTAAAGACAAGGATGGCAAGATGTCAAGAAAGACCACTTTCTGGAGAAGGACATCATTCTTGGTAAAGTGAAGGGGCAGTGGAGGTGGGACAGTCCTTCAAGAACATCAGGACTAGTGGTGAGAAGGGCAACAATGGGAGGGTGGAAGAATGGTGGGGTAGAAAGGGAGAACAGATTGTAAGGATCTTCATATAACCTCCTCACTGGAGGATGGACAGCGGATAAGTAGGGAAAGGGAGATGTTGGGTGTTATAAGATATTACAAAATAACAATAATTCATAAATTATCAAAAGTTCATGGGGGAGGGGGCAGGGAGGGAGGGAGAAAGTGAGAGCAGATACCAGGGGCTGAAGTTGAAAGCAAGTGTTTTGAGAATGATAAGGGAAGCACATGTACAAAAGTGATTGACACAAAGGATGTATGTATAGATTGTAATAAGAGTTGTATGAGCCCCCAATAAAATGATTTAATAAAAAAAGAATATGGATTGACAACAGGGCTACAACAAAGGGCTCAAGCACAGGAACAATTGAAAAGATGGCATAGCACTGGGCAGTGTCTCAATCTGTTGGGAATAGGGTCACTATGAGTAGAACAGTCTTGAATCACCTAATAGCAAATTACAAAGTTTAGGTATTGCTTTGTAACAAATTTTGGTATTAAGTGGAGTCAGTTTTGACACATAGCAAACCTATGTACAACAGTATGAAACACTGCTTGGTCTTCCACCATCTTCACAATCATTATTACGTTTGGAGTCCACTGTTGCATAGTGTATCTATCCATATCCTTGAGATCCATCCTTCTTTTTCATTTACCTTCTACATTATCAAGCATAATGCCCTTTCAGAGACTGATCTCTCTTAATAAGTCTAAGTTATGTGAGAAGCTGCAACATCCTCACTTCTAAGCAGCATTCCTTTTGACTATACTTCTTCCAAGACAGCCTTGGATTTGTTTGTTCTGCTGGCAGCCCATATTGAGTACTTTCATCATTCTTTACCAACACCATAAATCAGATGTATCAATCCTTCTATGGTTTTCCTTACTTACTGTCAAATTTTCCAAGCTTATTGAAAATACTTCAAGGATACTCGGCTCAATTGTCTTTAAAATGGCGTTCTTGCTCTTAAATACTTTCAATAAATCTTAGACAACAGACTTACCGAACACAATCCATTGTTTGATTGTTTCATCTGCTTATTCCATGAGCACTGATGGGCAATTCAGACAAAAAAAATCCTGGACAAATTTGCACTTTTCTCCATTTATTATGATATTGTCTATTAGTCAAGTTATGAGGATTTTGTTATGAAGTTATTCAAACATTTGATTTTCTTTACATTAAGTTTTAATTCATACTAAAATTGTATTCATTTATCTTAATTTGCTGGTATTTCAAGTAATTCTCAATTTCATCAAGCAAGGTTGTGTCATCTGCCTAAAGCAGATTGTTAATAACTTGCATATAAATTGTTCATCAATTCTGATGCCTTATTCATCAATATATGATCCATATTCTTGGATTATTTATTCAACATACAGATCGATAAGTATGGTGAAATGATAAAAACCTGACACATTTTTGAATTTTGTTCCATGCAGTATTTCTTGGTTTTGTGTGTGACTGCCTTTGTTCTGTGCACAGGTTCCACATGAGCACCATGAAATATTATCAAATTCTGGAATTTTCATTCTTCTCAAAACTATCCATAACTTGTTATGATCCACATAATTGAATGCCTTCACATACTAAATAAATGCAAATTTCTCATATTCTTTCTCACATTAGCTATGATATATCTTGTCCCATGTCCTTTGTGAAATGTAGCTTGAATTTCTGGGAACTCTCTGTCAATTTGCATCTTTGACTGTGGTTGAATGATCTTGAACAAAAATTTACTTATATCTGGTATCAATGATATTTTTTAAAATTGTTTTATATTGTTGAATAATTTCCACATTCTACTAACAGCCACATTCATTGTATGGTGAATTGGAGTTCTGAGTCCACAATTTTAGAAAAGGTAGCTGCATAGATTTATTCTGTGACATATTCATATAATAGATAATTTTATTTGATATTTCAAACCAATTCATAGAGAACTCCTAAGTCATAAAAAAGGCTAGCATAAAGTTAGCCAATATGTGGTTCAGGAAACATGCATTCAGATAGTGTAGTTTATAACAAGATGTGTTGCCTACAGTGGTTTGTACTTTGTGACATTCTGTAGAGCATCCATTTTCAAATTCACCCTACTCAGAAATGTAAATGCCTTTTTATTGTATCTGCTTTGTTGGGTTATGTCAATGGACTGTTGTTATATGGAATGACTATTATTTGAAGCTGTTACTTAACCACAATTTTAAATAATAACTGTGTTCTGTCACTCATACAGTATTCTCTACTTTCTCATTTAGATTCTAATATATTTTGCAATGTCCACACAGAACTGAGAAAATTCTTATGATTGCAAGGTTTAATAAGGTAGTTAATAGGTTGCAATGCAAACAAGAAATGCTTATGATATAAATGATCAGTCAGAATATGTTACAAAGTTTCTTCAGGATTGTTGATAAATGCCCAAAGGGTAAGATTTAAGCCAAAGATACTCAGATCAAATAACAGGGGTCACCGAGCCCAGCTCCCGGAATGTCTAATTATGTCTAAATTTGATCCATTGACATAATCCAACAAAACAACTACAATATAAAGGCATCTGCATTTCTGACTAGGGAACTTTTAAAATGTCATGAGAAACAAAGAAAAATTTTAGAATGAAATATGAGGAAAAACTTGAGTTAGAAAGCTAAAAGGAAAGAACACACATATTTCTCAGAAAGAAAGAACTGAAAAAGATTAAGCCATAAGTAACAATATTGAAAATATTGAAGGATTCTGTAGAGAATAACTGAATGATGCAAGAAACATCAAAGAATATGGAAGGAATACTCAGTTATTGTAGTAAAAATAAACAAACATTTTCAGCATTCAGTCACTTCAGGAAACAGCATACCATCAGGAACCTGTGATACCAAAGAACAAATTCTATGCTGAACTGAAAAAACGGTTCCAGAAATTGACAGAATACTAACTGATATGACTCAATAATTTAGTGCTATGACAAAAGTACTTATCACTAAAAAACCTGAAGATAACTATCTGACCAACCAACAGAAATAGATCCACATTGTATCCTTGAAAATAAAGCTATCTGATGATATGCAGAAATTATCAAACACTATAATTAACAAAATATGCAAAAAATTTAAGAAAATTTCAAAAATGGCTACAGCAATAATTTGCAAGAGAGCTGTGAGAAATTCAAATCACATTCAAAAAAGGAAATATAACAAAACAACCTTATTTTTATCAAATAGGTCATAGCTAACACAAAAATACTAAAGATATTGCCTGTGTATTCATGACTATGTAATGGTAGTAAACTGTGCCGACCACAACAAACTAGATTGTATTTGAAGAATGGAAATTCTAGAACACTTAATTGTGCTCATGTGAAACTTATAGAAAAATCAAGAGCTAGTCATTCAAATAGAATAATTGAATAAGGTATATTTTAGATGTTGAAAATATGTAAGCCAGAATTATATCCATTGATACCACTTATTTCATATGCATGTTATCCAAATAAGCTGATAAGCTAAATTATACAAAGAATAATGGAGTATCTGGGTCAGAAAAAGATATATAGGGGCTGAGCCCCGGTGGCGTAAGTGGTTGATTTCAGGACTAAGGCCCGCGGGCTTGGCGGTTCAAATCCAGCGGTGGCTCTCAGGACCACCAGAGGGCAGTGATGCCCAACCCTCATAAAAGACATATAAATAACATAATATACATATGAATCCCTTGTTGAAAGTGAAAAGAACATGAAACACCAATGAATTTCAAAATATGGATTATAATTCAACTATAAACAACTCATCCAATAAGCAATCCCATAATAAATGGTGAAATTATTTCATTTTATTTGGATCCATAATTAATGCTCATGGAAGCAATACTCCATAAATGAAATGATATATTGAACTGAGAGAATCTGCAGCAAAAGAGTTCTTGAAATTGTTCAGAAGCAAATATATCACATTGGTGATTAAAGTGCAACTGGTCGAATCCATATGGTGTTCAATCTCTTCGGATTTATATGACCACTGCTTAATGGAAAAGCAAAGAAGAACTGTTGCATTTGAATTAATTTGCTGGCAAAGTATAATTAGGATCTCATGTATTGCCAGAAGACCAAACAAGCTGTTTTTGAAAAATATATAGTCAGAATGATCCATCTAAACTGAAATGGAGAGATTTCAACTTCATCTCACTTTGAAGATGTTACCAGCACAGATCAGTTCCTGGAGAAGGGTATCGTGTTTGGTAATGCACAGGGGCAGATTGCATAAGACCAGAATCATTTCATTGGTTTGTTCTTGAATCCTATGAATAAGAGCAAACTGGACTAAACATAACGAAAACCACCAATGAAGGGCAATTGGTCTTAGTGGAGCCCATAGCTAATCATGTCCACTTTAGGTTTTACCTGAGCCTATTCTGTGTAGATACTCATAATTCCAGTTTAATATGAGAGAAATGGAGTCTTATGTGTAATTTAGCCTTTCTTTCCTGGTGACATGGTGGTTACACATTGGACTGCTAACCATAACAGCAGTAGAGTGAATTTAGCAACCACTCCACGGGAGAAAGACGAAGCATCCTACTCTTATAAACAGGTAGTTTCAGAAACTCACAGGAGGAGTTCTACACTTCCTACCGAATCACTGATTTGTAATGGACACCATGGGAGTGAGTTTCCGGGTGCACATGAAGTTTTTGTACACAAATAAGTTCAGAAATTTAAACTACCACCTGAATTTCTATGTCTTCCAGATTTGGCGTAGGGAGGAAGGAGAGGTAGAAACTTTGAAAAAGTATTGCATAATTTGTGCTATATTCATTTTTTTCTAATTAGTAAGTTGTGCCCTACAATCAGGAACTTCTGTGAAATAGAAATTGTCAAGGATTTTATATTGCTTTTAGATCCACACTCACTACTCAGGCAATCACCAGTCAAGAGATCTAATGAAACATTGTCTTGGGTAAATCTCCAGCACAAGATATTTCAGCGTGTTGAAAACTAAGGATGTTACTTTGAGCACTAAGATGCAGCTGACTCTAGTCAGGGTGTTTTCAATTTCCACAAAAGCATGTGAAAGTGGGACAATGAATAAGGAAGACCAAAGAGAGATTGATGTGTTTGAACTGTGGGTTTGGAGAAGAATATTGAAAGCAGCATTGACTGCTAAAAGGAAAAACAAGTCTATCTTAGAAGAAGTTTTGCCAGAGTTTTCCTCAAAGTCAAGTATTGGAAGACTTCATCTTATAAACTTTGAACACACTGTTAGGAAAGATCAGTCCCTGGAGAAAGACATCGTGTTCGGTAAAGAAAAGGAGCAGCAAAAGGGGGGTATGGATTGGCATAGTGACTGCTGCAATGGATTCAAGCAGAGGAGCTATTGTGAGGATGGCGCAGGACCGGTGTTTTTGTGCTGTTGTGCATAGCATTGCTATTTGTTTGAACTGCTTCAATGGCATATAACAATGAAACAGATTCCCAACTTTGACTACTGGGACATAGAGGGATATATTGTCTGTATCAGTGAATTCCGTGAAAATCTGCACCATATTTTAATAAGACACTTTCAGTAGATTGCTACCAAATACCCTTGAATCCTGTTCTTTCATGAAATATACATACACATAAAATTCCTAATGGATTAACCATACTGTGGCTAGAAGACTTGTGGGTAAATTTCTGGTTGGGGTGTTATATGAGCAGCTACATTATTGAGTGAACACCCTAGTCTATGAGACGTATGGGATGCTCCTTTTCACCTTATTTCCTAACCCCTAGCAAACGACTAATTTACTTTTTCTCTATAGGCTTGATTGTTCTACACAATTCATATAAATTGAGTCATACTATATATGTTCTTTTGTGTCTTCTGTTCTCCTGTGAATGTGTTTTAAAGGTTTTTCCATGTTGTTGCATATACCCAAATTTCATTTTTTTCATGCCAAATAATATATTATCAAGTGAATTCACCACATATTGTATATGTTTTATTTAGCTGGTAGACATTTCATTGTTGCTTTATTATAAATGATAACGTTATGCACATTTTGTATACACTTTTACATAGACATATGCTCTTAATTCTTTTGGATTTAATTCATTGGCTATTTAATAAACATTTCTTTAACTTTTTCAAAAACTACCAAGCTGTTTTCCAAAATTTTACAGCATTTTCCATTCAAACCTTCAATTCAGGAATGTTTCAACACCTCCATAATCTCAAGATCTGTTTAGAATTATAGCTATTCTATGGAGAATGATATAGCACTCTCATTATAGTTTAGGTTTGCATTTCCCTTATGACTAATAATATTTAGCAATTTTTCAGGTTACCTATCCAGTTGTATATCTTCCTTGAAAAAATGTCTATTTAGTTATTAAGTTACTTCAATTTGGTGATTTTTTTAATGGTTGAATTGTACAAATTATATATTCTGGATTCAAGTGCTTTAACAGATTCTATGCTATGCATTTTATGTAAATTAATAATAGCAGTTTAACTCAAGTCAATACAGCTTGGTATAATGCCAACTCCATTACAATTACGTCTGAAAATTATTTATATTTCTTTCCACTTCCTTGATATTTATTGCTCTATACAGTTATCTTTTTATCAGATAGAAGATTTTAGAAGTTAAATAGTAAAAGACAAAACATATACACTATCATTTATAATGCCTTATGTTATGCTTGGACCAGCCATTCCAGTTTGTCTTGTAGATTGAAGTTCATCTCTCCTGTCCTTTTACTTCAACTTGAATGATTCACTTTAATATTCCTTGTTGGACAGATCTAGTAATGATGAAACCTCACAGCCTTTGTTTATCTTGGAATTTTTTGAATGATAGTTTTGTTGAATGTAAAACTATTGTTTTTTCATCTCTCCACAAATTGGATATATCAAGCTACATATATCATGCTTCCTAAATGTCATAGTTTTTCATGGAAAATGTGCTATTTAATTGGTGTTCTTCTTGAGAAAGGGTACACTTTCTTGCCACTTTCAATTTCTTTTCCATTATCTTTAATGTTCAGAAGTTAAAATGTTTGTGTAGATTTTTTTTCATTTATTTGATTTGCAATTTTCCTGCCTACTTAAATCTCAATTATGTATTTTCCTCAAAATTTGGGAAAGGTTTGTCTATGGTTTACTTAAATAATTTTCAACTATTTTATTAATATCTCTACTTTCTGATACACTGAAAGCTGAAATGTTCAATATTTTGGGTTGCAGATAATCTTTGGTTTAGCTTTGTAATTTCTATTTTTCTGTCCTCAGGTTCACTTTCTTATATCCTTTGAAATTCTGTTTCATTATTTTAATAATTTTATTGGAAATTCCTACAAATATAATAGCAATCACATCAAGCAATATTGTACAATATCTACCAAAATCAGTCCCAACTGCTTTCTTTATTCTTGTTCTTCTTGATATCAGCTCCCCCTTTTAAAATAATTTTCTTAATCATTTTATTGGGAACTTGTACAGCTCTTCTCACAATCCACACATCCAGCCATTTTATCAAGCACATTTGTACATATGTTGCCATCATCATTTTCAAAACATTTTCTTTCTACTGGAACCCTTGGTATCATCTCCTCAATTTTTTCCTCCGTACTCCCCTCTCCCTCACTCACCAACCCTTGATAATTTGTAAATTATTATTATTCATGTCTTACACTGACTGATGTAGTGCTTTATCCACTACTCTGTTGTCCATCCCCTTGCGAGCAGGTTATACTGGATACAGATGGTTGTTATTGATACCCCCCTTTCTCCTCTCACCTTTCACTTACTCTCCTGGTATCACTATGCTTGTTATTGGTCTTGAGGGGTTTATCTGCCTGGATTTCCTGTATTGTGAGCTCTAATCTATACCCCTTTACATGCTCTGGTCCAGCTGGATTTGTAAAATAGAATTGATTTCATGAGAGTGGCAGGAGGAAGGAAGAAGCATTAAAGAACTAAAGGAAAGCTCTATGTTTCATCAGTACTATACTGCACACTGATTGGTTTGTCTTTCCCTTGTGACTCTTCTGTTAGGGGATGTCCAATTGCCTACAGATGGGTTTTGATTCTCTGCTCTGCATTCCTCCTCATTCACATTTTTTTGTTCTGGATCTTTGATGCCTGATACAAGATCCCATCAGCACCTCCTGATCACACATGCTGGTGTGCTCCTTCCATGTGCACTTTGTTGCTTCTCAGCTATATGTCCAATTGTTTATCATCAAGGCTTTAAGACCCGAGGTTCTATGTCTTTTGATATTAAATCACAAACAACCTCCTTCACCACATTTGTTTATGTACCATCTTGTATTTAGAGAGCATGTTGGGAAGGTAAGCACCATGCCAAGCTATTGCAACAGTGTTTTTGCATTGAGGCAGTACTTGAGTAGATACCCAGTGTCCATCTGCTACCTTAATGCTTAACATATGTGCATAGATCTATTTACCTATCATTATATATAAACATATTTACATATGGACATGCCTGTATTTAGACCTCTATCAATGATCTTTGTCTCCTTGTTCTTTAATCTATTTCCCTTTACTTTCATCATGTCTCACTATCATGCTCGGTCTTCATTTGGGTTTTAGTAATTGCTTTTAGTTACATTGCCCCTGATCAAGCTTTACCTGGCATCATACACCCTGCTTACATTCTAATTTAGATCACATGTTGTTTGCTTGTCCCTGGGTTTGCTAACACCCACTTCCTTTCATCTGCCTCCCCCTCTCCCATGTCCCACCAGAACCACCAGATCCATTGTTTTCTCCTCCAAACTGTTTATCCCACCTATTTTATCTCATGCAAGGACAATAATAAGTGTAAAAACAAGACAGAGAAAAGCAAAACAACAAAATCTAAAGGTTAAAAAGAGAGAAAAGCTTATACATAGTTCCTGGTCTGATTCTTGACCTTTAGGTGTGCTTTCTGGTCAACTCTAATGGGGTGCCATGCCCTTGTCCCAAACGCTATTTTTGGCATTTCCTGGGGACTTCATTGCTTTGCTCCACCTGCTTCTCTGTTGCATGTCCATAGCCTTTCATCCTGGTGTGATGGGGTCAGATCAGGCACAATTCCAACACTGTGCCTCCAGGGTTGTCCCCTGTAGTGCTATGGGTTAGTGAGGGATGTACTGTCTCATGGTGGAGCCAGCTCTATGGTCCTCTCTGTGTATTGACTGGACTGAGCAGGAAGATGGTCCTTGGGACTTGGTGGACCAGGATGTATTCCACTATCTTTCTTTCCCTCTTCAGTTGCTCTTGTGTGATCTGATCAGGTGTGCCCGTCTCTCTAAGCTGTAGTTTCAGTTGTGTCCTCTAATGTGAATTCTATTGGTGGTAGGTGGGATGTCCATGTTGGGATAGGTACCAGGCTCACAAACCTCCCTATTGGTTCCCAGCTTAATACTGGTATGTTTTATTCATGTCTTGCCATACCTGATTGAAGTCCTTCTTGTCCTATCCTGTGGAAATATAAACAATACCCACCCTTTGAGTGGGTTAGTGCTCTATTCTGCCATTACTCATTTATTTTTTTCTTCTTTTTTTCCCCTCCTGAATTGGGTCTGGCCTCTGCAATAGTACCTGGAAGTCACTCCAGGAATGTATGTGTAAAGTAGCTTTTCCTCTATTCTCATCTTGCATTTTTAAGCTTACCTCAGTGGACTCATTTGTACTTGTCCTTTTGTTCTTGGCTTACTTCGCTTAGCATAATTTCCTCTAAATCTTCCCTTGTGGCTATGTACTTCATGCATCCATCACTGTTTTTTAGGGATGCATAGTACACCACTGCATGGATGTACTACAGTTTTTAATTCATCTGTCCATTGATGGCAATTTGGGTTGTTTCCAACTCCTTGTAACTGTGAACTGTGTTGCAATGAACATTGGAACACAGATGTCTAGATGTGGTTTGTTTGTGGCCTTTTCTGAGTATAAGCCCAGTTGGGGGATTGCTGTGTGACATGATATCTTAATTTCCATCTTTTAGATATCACCAAATCAATTTCGATAGTGGCTGTACATACATATGGGCAGGTACACCAGCAGTGGATGAGAGTTCCTATCTCAACACAGTCACTCCAATATTTCATATCTTCTGAATTTTTGTATTAGGCTATTTTTGAGGGTATTAGATGATATCTCATAGATATTTTCATCTCATAGATATACTTTTATGGCTAATGATCAAGAGCATTTTCTCATATATTTATTGGACATTTCCCTGCCCTTGTCAAATTCCAGTTTATGTCCTTTTCCCATCTCCTCAATGGGTAATTACTTTTTTCTTTTTGTATGATATCAGAGTACTGTATATTTTAGTAATAAGACCTTTGTCTGATATGTCATTGCTAAAGATGTATTCGTAATCCATGGACTATCTCATTGTATTTAGGTATGTTATTTCAATGTACACAAGTGTTTTATCTTAAGTATATATTACTTGTCAATTTGTTCTTCATCTGTATTTGTGTTCTTCCTTATTTCTGATAGTGTGTTAGTCTGGGTAGGCTAGAGAAGCAAATTCATAAACACACATATGGATATAAGAGAAAGGTTTATATACAAGAGGAATGGAACATTGAAAAAGCATCCCAACCCAGTCCAATCCAAGGTTCTAAGTCCCCTATTAGCCCATATGTCTGATACAAGTCTATAATGTCTCCTTCCAACTTACAAAGCACATACAATGACACCAGGACATTCACAGGCCAGTTGATGCAGACTCTTGTGTGTCTGGCGGCAGTGGAACAGTAGAAGCATCCTGATGCTGGCAAGGGTCTCCCAATGGCTCCTCGTTTCCAGGGCTCAGGGTTCCTAAGCAGTATCCAGTGGCGGTAGAAGCATCTCAGTGCTGGCAGAGGCTCCCCGTGGCCTCCCATGCATCTCAGTACTGGCAAGAGTTTCCAAGTGGCTTCTCTAGCACCAGAGGTTTGATTTAATCAGGGCAAACCCATGTGGCTTCTCCTCCAGCTCCTCAAGTCTCCAAGAATCAGGATCTATGACCATGTTGTCATCTCATCTTGTCAGTAGTTCAGTCTCCTAGGAAGTAGATCAAATCTCTCTACTCCAATTGGGAAATACTGTGACATTTCCCAGAATTGTCAGGAGAATGTCATGCCCCCACAGAGGCCACATAGACTATCTCCAGATTGACAGACTAGACTCTACTCTTACACTCCCAATCCTGAAATTGACATCAAGGACATGCCTGCCACATGATAGATTATGAATTTCCCCACATCAAAGTTCTCAGTTTTGTCCCACTTCCCTCATTGTTGGCCTTACTAGTTTTGGGTTTTACCTAAAGGTCTATGATCCACATGGATTTTATTCTTATGCATGGAATGAGGTAAGGTTCTTGTTTCATAATTCTTCAGGTAAATATCCATTTTTTTTCCAGCACCACTTGTTGAAGAGGGCATCTTCTTCCTATTTGATATTTTGGGGGCCTTTATCAAAGATCAGTTGTCTGTATGCTGATGATTTTATTTCTGGGTTTAAAGTTCGTTTCCATTAGTCTGAATATTTATAATATAGCAGTATTAAACTGTTTTGACCACTGCGGCTGTATAATAGGTGGCAGTCAGGTAAAGCAAGCCCTCCCCCCCACTATGTCCTTCTTCTTGAGGTGTTCTCTGCTACTTCTGGGATTCTTTCCTCTCCATATGAAGGTGGTAGCTATTTTTTTCCAACTCCTTAAAGAAAGATGATGGTATTTTTTATCTGAAAAGCAATAAACTTATACAGTGCCTTGGAAAGAACTGGCATTTTTACAACATTGAGTCTTCTGATCTCGGAATATGGGATATGCTTCCATTTGCTGAGTTCACTCTTGGTTTCTTGCAATAGTGTTCTCTAGTTCAACTCATAAAATATATACTTTTATTCAGATGTATCCTGAAATATTTCAATTTGTCCTTGGCTATTATAAAGGGTATGACCTTTTTGATCCCATCTTCCATAGTCTTGTCTAATATGTGTAGCTGTCCAATAGACTTGTGTTTTTTGATTTTGCATTCTGCCACTCTGCCATATCCCTCTATTGTTTCCAGTATTCCCTTGTGAAGCTTTTTATATTTTCCATATCAAAATCATATAATCTTTGGATAACAATAATTTCACATCTTCTTTCCCCAGGCAAATGCTGTTGACTCAGAGTGCATTGCTATGTTTCTTGTCACCCTATCAAGCATTGCTTTCTAGAAATTTCCTAATTCTATATCTGATCTAGGCCAGTACCCACTCCGTTTTGCAATGAACAGTTATTCACACTTCAATTGTTTGCCCTTGTTTTCTTAATCGTCCTTTTGTTGATTTCCAGCTTTATGACACAGTGATCAGAGAGAAATCTACATTACCTCTATGTGACTGAAGTAACATGAATTAAACTTTGTCTGAACAGGTGGTGTACCTTCAAGTGTATGCCACGTGGGCTTGAAAAGAATGTAAATTTTTTGCATTTCAGTAGAGAATTCTGAAAATATCTCTCAGGTGAAGCCGTCTAACTATAATGCTCTGATCTGTAGCCTCTTTGTTAAGATTCTTTCCCTGCAACCTATCTTTGTTGGAGAGTGGTGTATTAAAGTACTCCACTTTAATTGTTCATTCTGTAAATTCTTTTTTCTTCTTTGGAAATGTTTGATGAGTTACGTGGGTATCTCATTGTGCTCATATATATTAATTATGCTCACTAGTCTTAGTCTAATGTTCCCTTGGGCATTATATAGTGCCCCACCATATCTCGTGATATGGTATGCTCCTTGAGATCAATTTTGTCTGATATTGAATTCCTATTGAATTGCAACTCTTGCTTTTGTTGAATCGCCATTTGCTTGGTATATTTTTCTCCAGCATTTGAATTGCAGCTTATTTTTGTCTGTAGTCTTAAGATATTTTTCCTGTAGGCAGCAGATCAACGGCTGCATTTTTAAAGCCAGTCTCCTAGTCTCTGCCTTTTAATGTCTGGATTAAGTCCATTGATTTTCAGGATACAATGTGATGCACAAATTTTTGTTTCTATGATGGTGCTCTTGTGCCTTTTCTGTTGGAGGCTTTCCTACAACCCTTTCTTATGTGAGTGCTGCGACTGTGTGTGTACTTGTGTGTGTGTGTTCCTTATTCATGCTTGCATTCCACTCTTGAGACAATAATATTTGAGAGGCTGTTTTCTCTTTGCTGCCCTCTGGTTGGTGATTTTCTATGTGGTGATCTCTTATTTTTGCTTGGTGAGTGCTCATCCTCTGCCCATACAGAGTTACAAAGATCTCTTGTAAGACTGTGTTTTTTTTTAATGTATTCTTTGAGTTTTTCCTTGTCTGGGAAAGCTCTTCTTCATCCATCATGGTAGAAAATTTGGCTGGGTAGAGTACTTTAGGGGTTGAATTATTTTGCTTCAACTTTTGAAATATGTTACCCCACTACCTTTTCTTCTTCATAGTGTCTGCTGATAGGTCTGATCATATTCTTTTTTTGGTTCCTTTATAGGTGACTGCTTGCTTTTCTCTAGTTGATTTTATGATATTTTCCTTTTCCTTAAAGTTGAATAGTTTATTATATGCCTTGGTGACTTCTGGGGATTAAATCCAGGGGCTGCCCTTTCAGCTTCCATAATGGTTGCCTGGTTTTCACTCATTAAACTGCTGAATTTTTCCTTTAAGTATTCCCTCACTATTTTTGTCGCCGAATATATCATTGTGTCTTGCTCAGGTAGTCTAATGATTGTGATGTTCTTCCTCTTCATAGCATCAGGCATGGCAGTTTGGTTTTCTTCAGCTTCTTTGATTATCTTACTTGACTGTCTTAAACTTTTGTTGATGTCTGCCTGGTTACTCTCTGGGTCACTGGTCTGATTCTATCCCTCCTCAAGTCTGTTGGCAATGTCTGTGAGTTTGCTTCTAAATATTGCATTCCCTTTGGTGTGTGGCCTCTATCTCCTCTATCATTTCATCTTTTTCTGTTTCGCTTCCCTCAATCCTGTATGACTCAAAACAGAATTCTGAAGATCTCTTCTGTGGGAGATCAATAGCTGCTTCTTCTATGCATGTCGTTAGGTGCATGACAGCTTGTGGTGACTCAGAGGGCATACGGGGTGTCTGCTGCAATGGAAATCCAGCAGAGGGCAGGTGGATTTCCTGGGTTTGTGTAGAACACTATGGATAGTGGCCAGAATGGACCTAGTCAGCGAGATCTCTGTGTAAGTCAGTCAGAGTTTCTGGCAGCAGCGTTGAGCACTAGAAAGGCTTGAAAGAGTTGTTTTAGTCTAAGTGCAGCATTGTGGCAGGTGGAAGAAGATTCCCTCCTGCATGTAGGTATGTGGAGAATGTGCAGGGGGTTCCCAAAACCACGAGGAGTGCCAAGGAAACCAGGCATAAGTTTCCTCAGCAAAGGATTGGTGAGAATTCTTCCACTTGCTTAAAAGGCATTGGAAGGTAGATAAGAGTTTCATGCCATGGAAAGGAGGCAGGATATCTTTGCCCAGCTATGTGTTATGGGGAGGATGATAGGAGTGCCCCCAGCTGAGTGGAGGGCTGGCATAATTATCTTAGATGAAGGAAAGTGCCCTAGAGACTAAGAGTGGTGTGTGAAAGAAAAGAGAAGAAGTAAGAGGAAAACTGAACCCACTCAGACTATAGGGGAAAAGAAAGAAGAGAGGGAACAAAAGTAAATATATGGCTGAGCCCCGGATGCCTGACTGTGGAGGTAGAAAGGCTTATACCCTATACAGAGGTAGCAGCAACTATGGCTGTGTTGAAGTAAATCCCTTAGGTTGCCTAAAGGAGTTTGGCTCTGGTTGAGATGGGTGACACTAAAGTTATACATTAGCCAGACTCCACAATAGTCAAAAGCTCACAGTTGCTCAAAACCTAGTAGATTGATATCTCCTTATCTTTACGATGGTCCTCTTGTAAGCCCGAAGACCAAAATTTCCCTCTCAGTCACTTTCCTGCACTGAATTCTGTGTAGTCCCTCTTGTATGTCTTACTTAGTCACTGTCTTCTTTCCTTTACATTCTGATGTTGATTTCATCCACTAAGAAATGTTTTGTTTGTTTAATGTACTGCTCAGTTCTAAAGTATAGAGTAGGTTTTTCTTTATATATTTTTTTTATTTCTTTGATAATATGTTCTATTTAATCACATATTTTTGTTGTTCATATTTGCCTACTGAAACATTTTTTGATGATTGACAATTTGAACAGTTTTGTCATCTTAAGAGTAAGATCTTTAGATTTGCTTTTATCTTTCAAGAGTTTGACCATTGATATGAAAATTATTTTGATTGTGCCCTGAATGTATGGTTGCTAAGCTATAATATTCACTCTTATTTAAATCTTCTGGGAAATGTTGATTATTGAAATATTGGTCAGACCCTTACCCCCAGGTAAAAATTGACATAAAAGTTCTCAGTCAACATTGATACCGCATGATTCAAAAGCAACCATAGTACTATGTTGTGAGAGTCATTGCACTAGACCTCTTCTAGCTTTGTGGATAAAGGATCCTCTTTATTGCTTCCCAAGTAGTTTTACACTCTCCCTCCCTCGGACAGCACATTAAGTAAGATAATGTGTCATTGCTCTCAATTGTGAGGTAAGATTCAAGATCTCTAAATAATATTCCTTAATGCCATAAGAGGTCTCCTTTACAGTAATAGTGATAAAAATGTATTTTCCCATTTGTATGTCTTTTGTAATACCCTGGTGTGTCTGCAAGAGAGGTTTGTATCCATACTGGAGGCTAGAAGAGAAGGCTACCTTCTCACTTTAATTTTATTGGTAAAGAAGTAATGAGCTGTTTCATTTTATATGCTAGCTGATTAAAGTAGGATTATTATTGTCTAAATGTTTTGTTGTTTGCCCCTTTCATGGCATTTAAATAGGAAGACTACAGCACTGAAAGGAGAATTTATAGCTTCATTTGTTGTTGATTTTATGTTGCTACCTTCAACAATTTATCTTCTAGCATGTAAGTTAAAAAGAAAATGCAGGAATATCAGCAGGACATTGGTTCTTTGGTTCTGAGTTCCCCACTAATATAGTTTTTCTTCTTTTTCCAGTCTTCACATGTCTGCTTTATAGATGATATCTAGAGTTTTAACGCTGTATTTAACAGATAAATAAAGATATGAGTCCCCACCTGATCTTTTTCAGAAAAATATTTTTCTCAAAATTCATTTAAGAATTAAAATTTAACCAAATCACACTAAGGACCACAGCATTTACATATTCTGTTTTTCTTCTGATATCAAAATATGTCTACTGCAAATTTTTGTATGTATGAACAAATTCTCACTAGGAGAAAGGCTTCTTTTACTGTATTAAAGCAGAACTTATAAAATTACCTGTACAGTTCACCAAATTGTTCAAAGGAAAACATTAGCGCTCCTTTAAGCTTTCAAATTCATTCTTTAGAGCTACTTTTAGTTTGTAAGAGAATCTCACAGAGTAAAAATGAAAGAAATGTGACTAAAGGTAGAAGTTCACTTGTAGGTCAACATTTCCAGGAAATATATTTGTCCTTAATGTAGCATATTTATAAAACAGTAAAGAGCTAGAGAAAGGGTATTATAATAAAAATCACATTTATCTGAAATATTTCAAAACAAATTGTGAATTAGCTCTGGCCATCATCATTGTTAAAAGCTCCGGGATGATCCCCTAGCAAAATGGATAAGATAAAATGAATTGTAGGTCCAATTCTGACACTTCCCAGCTATGTGACTTTGGTTTTATTATTTAAGTCAAGGTAAATGATATGTATTTTGCTTCTTCTACCAGTGTTATTGTATTAGTATGGGTAAACTAGAGAAACAATTCATAGACACATATATGGGTATAAGGGTATGGATTATATATAAGAGGAATAGGACATTAAGAAAGCTTACCAGTCCAATCCAGTTCAAAGGCATACGTCGAATATTAGCCCATATGCCCAATAACAATCTGTAGTGTCTCCTTCTGACTCATGAAGTCACAGGCCAGTGGGTGCAGAACTCCGGCACTGGCAGGGGTCTCCCCATGGCTCCTTGCTTCCAGGGCTCAGGGTCCATCAACAGCACCTAGTAGTGGCAGCAGCAACTCAGCACTGGCAGGGCTCTCCATATGGCTTTGCCAGCTTCAGAAGTCTGGTTCCATCAGGGCAAGGCCTTGTGGCTTCATCTCCGACTCCTCCAGCTTCTAGGACGCTGCCATCTTGTCTTGTCATTATCATCTCTGAGACTCATTCCTAACAACTGGGGAGATAGCTTCCCATCACCACGAGGGAACTATCGTGAGATTTCCCAGAAGTCTCAGGAGAAAGCCATGCCCACACAGAGGTCTCATTGGCTACTCAATGGCTATTTCCAGACTAACAGGCTAGACTACACCTCTACATCTCAATCATGAAATTAACATAAGCACATGACCGCCACAGTTATAAAAAGACAATGATGCATATATTTGAATCTCTTTAAATATTATACCATAATTGCAAGTATGGTTAAGTAAATCTAATACTAATTTTAATCAGATATAATATATATATTTTTGCAGAAAATTAAAATTCACTCCTGTGAAGCAAAGAAGAAATATAAACTAAGCACAAACTCTCATGTTCTATTTCTTTACATTTCTAGTTTATTGGAACATATTTCACATTATAAAATTAAATAATTCAATAATATTACGATAATTTGTGCAATCATTGGCACAATCAATTTCAGAATACTTTTCCGTATACTAATCTTCTTTAGTTCCACACTATCCCATATCTCCCCACCACCCTCACCCTCCATCTTTCACTCTAAGACATTATTAATCTAGATGCTATCTTTCTAGATCCACTCATCCTGGGCTTCATATACAAAAAGTCATACATAATGCAGACAGCAAACATGCATTCAAACAAATCAAAGCAACAACACAGACAAAACAGAAAAACTTCATTCGAAAAGCGTAAGATATTAAAACTGAAATAACCTTAAAATGAGTCAAAAGGAAAATAAAATGATAAAGCATTACATTTTAACATAACTGCATATTCCATGAACTACTTTACAATGGCCTCTTTCTAATAGAAAGGTTATTCACATTATTGAACTATCATCAGAAGGAATTCACTGGAGGATTAATCACCAGTACTCTGTAAATGGATTTTTAAATAGATTTCTTGGCAAATAGTTCACATATCATATAATTCAATTAGTCAATCTCCTCAAGAAAAGCTGTACAAACACCACCAAAGTAAGTTTTAGAAACTTTTCTTCATTCTTATACTCATAAATATCAACTCTCCATACTTGTCTGACCTTCCAGACATACCATTAGGAAATCATTATTCCATTTACTGCCTCTATAGATTTACTTATCCTGGATTTCATAAATAGAAAAAAAAAACACTAAGAACTGTAAAAATATAAAACAACTAAGAAACTAAATTGACATAACAACAGAAGACGTTAAAACTAGAAAAAATTCAAATGGATCATGAGGGATATCAAAGGATAGGATGCTAAATTTTAACCTAGCTTTCTTCGAAATAATACCTTCTTAATGCATTCTGCATAATAGCAAGACTATTCATATTCCTGGTACATGTTCAGAGGGGATTCAGCAGGGGTTTAACCCACGTGTATTTCTCCTTTATTAAAAGATATTAAAAATGAAAGAGTTTTAAAATGGGTCAAAATGTAAAAATTATATTTATTACCAAGGAATACATTACCTTTATCCATATTTGACATATTCAACATTATAATATTATTATTTTCCACAGAATGGTGTGGTATTTCCATGTGGACTTAGTTGCCACCTCATTTAGATTGCTGCTGGCTTGAAAACAAGCCTTTAAGATCCCAGATGCTATACTTTCTGCTAACTAGGCAGCATCTAGTTTATCACCATACTTTATGTATTTTCAGTTATCTCTTCATGAGGGTGTGTACCAAGTAGAATCATGTCATAAGAACTAATTGTTCTTCGGTTGGGGATAGAATTAAGTGCGAGCTCAAAATCTATTATTGCATCAATGACATATGTCTCTGGCTCATTTTAGAAACATCATTATCATTTTATATCAGAAAACATTAACAATCATACTCCTGGTCCATTAGTTCCACTATCAATAAGTTAATATTGACTCACAGTGACCATATAGAGCAGGGTAGAATTGTCTCTGTGAGTTGCTCAGCCTTTAAATATTCACAGAAAAAGAAAGTCTCATCTTTCCCCGCATAGTTGACTAACAGTTTCAAACTGCTGACCTCATGACTAGCATAACAAGTATTCATTGAGAGTGTCTTTGTTTAGGCAGTGGTAGAGAATTTAAAAGAGTGTTTCAAAAGCAAAACTATGTAAATCAATTTGCCACTCAGCATATAGATATTGAGAAACAAACAGAAATTTGACAAAATTATTCTGAGGGTTTAAAAAAATTATATCATTTAAGCATAGACATAATCTGGTGGCAAAAGACATCTTTTATTACCATTGTACAATAACCTTAGATAGAAGAAACTATTCATGTAATTTTTAGCTTAGGTTGAAATAGCTTCTCTATTCAATTTAGTTCAGATGCAACAAAAGCCACAATCAAATTTTGTCATCATACGTTGTCCTTTTCAAGAAAAGTGGATCTTTGCAACAATTTTTTTATTTGAGGTTTTAAAATTTTGCTATTTAAATAATAAAGATTAACCTGGGAAAAATACCCATGTATGCAATGTGAAATTATTATTTCCATAGAGAATGAAAAATAATCTCATAAATTAAATTTATAAAATAGAAAGATGTTAACTTTACTACTTGGAAGCTAATGCCAGTATTGTTAATCACGCAAATATAATGCTGTTCATCCACAATAGCACATTTTTTCTCCCACTCATCTCACATATAGTCATAAATCCAACATAAGTAATTTAAAATGTATCTGGTTGTTAATGTCACTATGATATAAGACATTATACAATAAGTTTTTATAATATTTTTTGAGATTCATATTAAGACCCATATTTTTCTTTTTCAAGTCACCGTTTAAGAAAAAAGACTGGACAATTCTATAGAACCTATTGGGAAAACTGGCTTTTTAAAGAAATCTCTAAGCTCCAGTTTTTACCTAGTAAAGAATGCAACTCAGAGTGCATTTTCCTTATGGTCCCTGTATTGAGTTCGACTTATAAGAAATCAGTTATCAAATCAAGGAAAGCATCTGTATGTGCTTGTACAAAAGTTGTCTCTTTTTCCACTCTGTTTTTAATCAAATGACTCTTAGCATCTATATCATCCTTTAAGTCTATATCATCCTTTAAGCACCTTCCTTTATTCTTGAACAAGAAAATGTCTCCATTCACCTCTGATTTCCTGTTTCTAAGGTTATTTTTCTAGATTTTTTTCTTTATGCATGGTTTTTGGGGAGCTTTAATTTATAACCATCCCTGTTTCACAAAACAAATCAAAACCATATCTTATGCTTTATTTTTCTGTACAATTAAAATTGATATTCATTTGAACCAAGGAATTCTTCTCTCCATACACACATATTCACACACAACTCACACATTGTGTATCATTTAGAGCAGCATACTAATTCTTTCTTCTACTTATTTCTACTTTCCTCTTGTCCCACTATCATGTTTGACCATCATTCAACTGTTAGTACTTTCTCTCAGCTATGTTGCACTTTATCAAAACCATTCTATCAAAATTCATTCTATGCTCTCCTCGCCATCAATTTTAGATCTCTTATCATTCCCTTGTCACTGTGTTTGTTGGCTCCCCTTTTCCTTTTTCCTACCGACTCCTCTCCCATATCCCCCAGGAGCTGTCGACCCCATTATTTTCTCCTTGGGATTGGATCAGTGGATTCTGTGATGTCATCTGGTAACTTTTGTGTTGGGTGTTTTCCTACCTCACTTTTTATCAGTGCATCATGCGAATGAGTGTGTGGTTCATTACCGCCTTCTTTTTGCCATTGAACCAATGCTATCTTGGGGGCTTTTTAAATGTGTAGATCTCTGGGTAGAGTTGCCCTGTATGGTGGTATCCTAGTTGTGTTTCGTGGGTATTGTTCTTCTGACCACACAATGTCAGGAAGGGTATTTTGGAAATTTGAGTTTCTTTTATTGTATGCTTTGAGTTTTTCTTTTACCGGGAAGATTCTTACTTCACTATCATGACAGAAAATTTGGCTGCATAGAAGATTCTTGGGTTTGCATTGTTTTCCTTTAACTTTCAGAAGATGCTATTTCATTCTCTCCTCTTTTCCATTGTGTCTACTGGTATGTCTGAGCATATTCCTATTTGAGTACTTTTATAGGTGACTGCCTTTTCCCCCTAACAACTTATGATTCTCTCCTTTTGCTCAATGTTGGATATACTAACTAGTATAGGCCTTGTAAATTCTTCCTTGGATTCAGTCTATGTCCTCTTTGATTCCTGGATGGTTGCTTTATTCTGATTTGTTAGAATTGATTCATTAGAATTCCCTTATTTTTACTTTTGAATTCTTTGTTGTGCCTTGTTCTGGTAATCCAATTATTCTAATGTCATTCCTCTTCATAACATCCAACATTGTTCTCATTCGTTCTTCAGCTTGTTTGATTATCTTGTTTGATTGTTACTTTTGTTAGTATCTGCCTGGTCATCCTCAAGGTCACTGATATGATTCTCAGCTTCTTCTAATCTGTAGTCAAAGTCTTTTAACGAATTGTTTGCTTTTTCTTTTTTACCTCTTCCATTAACTCTTGAATTTCCATTTGGTGTGCAGCCTTTACTTCCTCTATTGCTTCATCCTTTTTTCTGTAATGCTTCCCTCATATCCTGTATCCAAGTTCCCTCAAGGAAACTTGAGAAGACAATTTGAAAGACAGGACTTAGAAAACCAAAAGGGAAGGACATGCTCATTATATCTCATGTGGGAAGGACAGAAATAGTAATTCAAGCATTAATTTGGAATATTGGAGTGCTCTATGGAAAAAATATTGGATGATCCAGGAAGCATCAAAAGAAGAAGGGATTAATATACAATGTTACGCTACCAGACAGAATAGGTCAGCAATGAACAATTTCAAGAAGTAACCTATAATCAAGGACCAAAGACTTTGAAGGAAGAACTTAAAGCTGCACTGAAGGCATCAGTGAAAAACAAGTCTTCAAAAAATTGCAGATTACCAATTGAAATGAAAGCCATCATTCATCTATGCTAAGAAATTTGGATGATACTTTGAAAGTGCTTAATGAATGGTGACCCATGGATACCATATATTTACTATTTTAAGACTCTCCTTGCTTTCTTATGAAGCGCATTACTATCATTTGCTCTACCTTTATGAATGAATGCTATTGAAAGGTTTGCCCTATCAGAAGTGTTTCTTTAAAGTGTTTCTTTAAAGTGTTCCTAGACACTTAAGGGGTTTTTCTTTACAAGTCAACAATTAATATATTGTCATCTGAAAGCAAGATCTATCCAAGTATAATTTCCTTTTCTCAATAGTGACTTAAATTTTTTATCATTGGCTAAACTAATGACACTACCAATAGAAGTAGCTTTAGACATAGGAAGTAGAGCTTTAATGTTCCCTATCATAAAATGGCAATGCTCTATCTAAAGTAAACCAGGCATAAATGGATGTATTAGGGCTTGATTTTAATTCTTGTCTCAATCTAAGAATAATGGAATCATTGAATTGACATATGTAGTCATTATAAAGAAGAGTTTTGAAAGTGAGAAGGATTTTTTGTTAAAAATACATGGATTTTAAAAAATATTGTATTTTGAAGGGGGTCACTCAAAGTGAAAAGGTTTCAGTGGAGCTTCCAGATTAAAATCAGACTCTTAAGAAAGAATTGGCTGCATATTTCATAAAGAGTAATCACTGAAAAACTCATGCATAGCATGGAAGCATTGTAAAATACTAAAGTCTTATTGAAAGGAAGCAGAATATTTTCAGAGATAGGATGGTATATAAAATGTAACTGAGGAAGAGTTGATTTCTCAAAGTGGAGTCAACCATGAGGATGGAATAGAATAAAACATGTAAGAGTGGAGCCTTTCAGATATTCATTTACTGATAGACTACAAATGAAGGTGAGAAGAAACAGCTTCAATGTTTTATTAATAACTAATACTTGAAATGTATGATATATGGATCTAGGAAAATTGAAAGCCATCAAAAATGAAATGGAACACATAAAATGATATCCTTGGTGATAGTGAGCTGTGATGGACTGATACAGTCTATTATGAATTAGATAGTCATATTATTTAGTTTCCCAGGAATGATATCATTAAAAGAAATTGCATTGCATACATTGTCAAAAAGAATATTTCAAGATCTATTTTGATCTGTAATACTGTCTGTGATAGGATAATGTCTATCTTCAGTCAAAGAAATCCAATCAATTAAACTATTATTCAAATTTATGTAGCAACCTTGAGAATCAGTAATGAAGAATTTGAAGAATTCTACCATTATATTAATTTGAATTGGATCACTCAATCAAGATCCATTGATAATTATTGGCAATTTAAATGCAAAAGTTGGAAAAAGGATGAAGGAACAGGTGTTGGAAATTTGGTCTTAATGATGGAAATTAATTCGGAGATTACATAATAGAATTTGGAAAGACTAATGAGTTGTATTTAGCAAATACCATTTACATATGGACCGTCCACATGAAATACACACAAATAAAGTTGATTACATCTGTGTGAAGAGATAACAGAGAATCTCAATGTCAACACTTAAAATTAGGCCAGGAGTTGACAATGAAACAGACCATCAATTCCTCACATCTATGATCAGGTTGAAGTCCGCAAAAGCTGAAATACAACCTTGATTCAATCTCTTCTAAGTTGTGAGAACCTCTGAAGAACAGAGTTAACACACTAAATACTAATGAAAGTAAACTAAATGAATTGTAGAAGGACATCAAGAACATAATTCATGAAGAAAATAAAAGACTATTAAAAATACAGAAAATCAAGGGGGAGATCAAAATGAATATCAAAAGACACACTGAAAATCACTATTCAGAGTGGAGTACTTAAGACAAATGAAAGAAATGATGCTGTCAAAGAAAGGCACCAAAAATTTTGAAGATAAGCTTAAGAAGACAAAGTAAATTATAATAATACAGTGTACAAACTCATAGAGTTAGAAAATGGAGATCATGATCATATTATCTTAACTGAAAGAACTCAAGAAAAAAATCAAGTCTCAAGTTGCAGGCTTGAAAGATTCTTTAGGCAAAATATTGAATGATGCAAGAAGCATCAAAAGAAAATGAAACAAATTAAGCAAATGGAACTAGTCAAAGTTCCACTATTTCAGGAAGTACCATATGAGCAAGAACCAGTGATACTGAATGAAGTCCAAACTGAATTATAAGCATTAGTCAAAAGCAAGACCCCAAGAAATGATGTAATACCAATGGAAAAGGTTCAAAATATGGATGACATACTGGAAGTACACACTCATCTATGCCAGGAAGTTTGATAGACAGTTATTTGACAAACTGACTGCAAGAGATTTGTATACCTTCCAAATAAATGTAACTCAACAGAATACTCAAATTATAGAATATAATTTGGATCACATGCAAGTAAGATTTTGCTGAAGATTATTCAACAATGGTTGCAGCAGTACATTACCAGTGAGCTGGTCAGACTCAGAATAGCATGTATCAGATGGATTGGGGATGAAAGAATACCAGAAAGATGTTTACTTTCATTTTACTGACTTTGCCAAGGCATTTACTAGACTTTGTGGATCATGCCAAACTAAGAATATCCTTTAGAAGAATGGGTATTCTATCACATTTCATTGTCTTCTTGCAGATCTTGTAAATAGATCAAGAAGAATTTGTGTGAACAGAACAAAAACTCTGCATGGTCTGAAATCAGGAGAGATATGCTTCAGAATCGTATCCTCTCTCTAAACTTAAGCAATCTGTAGGTCCAGTATATAATGAAAGAAGCTCAATTATATGAAGATGAAGGAGACTTCAGGATTGGAGGAAGTTTTATTCACAACTG
Organism: Nesogale talazaci; assembly: GCA_004026705.1. NCBI lineage: Eukaryota > Metazoa > Chordata > Mammalia > Afrosoricida > Tenrecidae > Nesogale > Nesogale talazaci. The sequence goes on from PVJH01001457.1 coordinate 75,999, forward strand.
GCAATATGTAGGAGACCCAATCTTGTTTGCTGGAAGTGAGGGAAATTTCAATCACTTGCTGATCAAGATCATCATCAAGAACAAGGATATCAGCCTTCAGTATGAATTACAACTCTATAGACAGAAACCCAAATCTTCACATTTGGACTAGTGGGTAGCATCATAATCAGTGGAGAAAATATTAAAGTTATCATTAATTTTGTCTTGATTTTATAAAAAAATTATGCCTATGCAAGTAGCTGTTAAGAGATTAAAAAGTTTTATTTCATAAGACAAATCTGCTCCACAAAGACCTCTTTAAATTATTCAAAGGCAAAAATGTTACTTTATGGACTAAGGTGTACCTGATTCACATCACGGTATTTTTAATTCTCTGTCATGCATGTGGAAGTTTGATATTGAGTAAGGAAGTCCAAAGAAGAATCAACACCTTTGAATTGTGGTGTTGCAGAAAAATATTTAATGTACCATGGACTTCCAAAAAGAGAGCAAAATCTGTCTTAGAAGAAATCCAGACATAGTGCTCCTGAGAGACAAAGATGTTGAGACTCTGTCTTATATACTTTGACTATGTTGTCTAAAGAGATGGCTCCTGGAGCAGGATAATATCCCCGTTAAAGTAGACGGTCAATGAACAAGAAAAAAACCCTCAATGAGACGCATTTACACAGTGACTGAAACAGTGGTCTCAAGCATAGGAATAATTGTGAATGTTATCTAGGACAAGGCATTGCTTCATTCTGTTTTGTACAGTGTTGCTACAATTCAGAATGGAGTTGTTGGCACATGAAACAACAACAAGAAGGGTATTGGAACAAATATGAATTTCAGAACCCTAACGTAGGCTAATGTGGAACCTGTATAATATGTGTGTGTATGTATATATATATACATACACACACATATATATGAAGCAGTTTTTAGAACAGAACAATGAAATAACTCATGATATAAAATCAAGAAAGATATGTGTCATGGTTGTGTGTTCTCACCATACTAATGGCATATGCATTCTCAGTGAGGCTCATTAACAACCTCCAATATGCAGATAATCCAATCTTGATTGTTAAAGGTCTAGATACCTTGAAGTAATCAGTTTAAAAAATCAAGGACTCTGGTCTTCAGTATTGATTATAACTCATTGTAAAGAGAACAAAAACATGCTTATTGGACCAACAGTGAAAAATATGATAATCTAAAAATTGAATTTGACAAGGATATCATTTTATTTGGAATCGTGTTCAGGATGGCAGCAGTCAAGAAATAAGAAAAAGACAAATAATTATATTGGGCAAATCTGCTACACAATATCATTTTTAAGTGTTCAAAATACAAGTACCACTTTGAGAATCAAAGTGCACTTGACTTGAGCCATGGTTTTTACAACTGCCTGATATGCATGTAAAGGTGGGCAATAAATAATTGATACATTAAATAAATTGATACTATAAAATAGTTGATAAGTTTGAATTATGATGTTGGCAAGGATCTTTAACGTGTGGATAACCAGGGGGGATATCATGTCTTTCTTGGAGGATTGCCTCTTGGAAGATACACTGGGAGAATTTCATCTCATGGTCTTCAGAAAGGTTTAGTTCCTGGAAAATGACATAATGCGTGGTAAAGTAGAGGCTTTGTGAAAAAAAAAAGAAAGATGACACAGTGACTGCAACAAGGAGCTCCAACATAAGCAATGTGAGCACGAAACATGACTGAGCAGTGTTTTACTCTGCTCAAAATGAGGTTGCTATGATTGGAGCAGACTTGACGGTACCTAACAAAACAAGAACAAAGCTGCTAGAGTTTCATTCTAGATTTATAATCAACGGAATTGAAATCTGTATACTATATAAAGTACTTTGAAACTGTTGTATTTTTCCCTTTCCCCTCATAAAGGATATCCAAATATCCCCTAGAAGCATTGAAAAGTCATTTTTTTTGTCATGAATGTATTGGCTAATATGTTTGTTGGTCACTTCCAGAATTCTGTGTTCTGTCCCCTTCGTTTGTTTGTATATCTTTACACCGTTAACTACTCACCCATATTACTGTGAAGTGAATTTTGATTCAGCTTAGAGAACACAGTAGCACTGTCCTAAGGTTGGATTTCAGAGAGCTACACATTTATCAGTTATAGTTATTTGTTGGTTTGAACATCTAACATATGGTTAGCAACAGGGCAGTTAAACCATTGAGCCATCAGGGCTTCTTACACCAATGCCACACATTCTTAATTCTAAAACTTTAAAATATATAACTTGAAATATATAAATATGTCATTCACTTCTTTTCAATCAAAAGTGTCTTGTTTATTCTTGACTCATTGTGTTTCTAGATGAAAAAGTTGTAAGTTTCCAATAAAACACAGGGCATAGTTTTCAAAATGTCTGTATAAAGTATATTGTTCATTGTCTAGAAAATCTTTGACCTATTAAGAAAGCGTTTCCCCTTTATATCATAATTCTTATGTTTTCAAATTATATATTTGCACCTATAAATGTATTTTCCCTTTTTAATGCAAAGATAAAAGTATTGATTGATGTTAAATCTCATTTTCCTTATTAATATATATTCAATATGTTATGTTAAAAGTGATCATATATCACAGATCTGATTTGCTAATACAATATTTATATCACTAATTCATATTATTAGGTGTTTTCCCTGTAATTATATTTGTTCTTATGTTTTAGGTTTTTATCAACGTTATACTAGCCCTATACATGAAGTGAAAAGGTCTTCCTATTTTTCATGTTTTCAGAGAGTCTTGGACACTGAGTCTCTGAATTTCTTGCTAAAAACTTTGCCAGAAGCCAGAACTTATCAGTGAAAGTAATTGAGCCTGGCATTTCCTTTCAAGAACATATTTTAATAGCAGAGTCAATTCATTTAAAAGGCACACAAGTATTAAGATGTTTTATTTCTAACAACTTATTAATTGGATTTTTCTAGAATGTATTCATTTTTATTAAATTGCCAAAAGTATTGGCATAATGCTGTTCCTTATATCATTCTATCATTCTGTTAATGCTTGCGTGATCTGTAGGAATGTACCTATTTTCATTCCATACATAGGTCTATTTACATTTTCTATGTACTTGTCTTGATTTCTCTTTCCAGAACTCATCATTTTTATAAATACTATAGGCCAGCTATTTTGTTATGCTTGCTGCATAATAAAGAAAGAAAGCACACAACTCAATAGGGCACTGAAACTGACACCTATTTTTGCTCAGTCATGGGTTACTGGGTTGACTATTTCAAGCTTCAAGTCATCTAGGCTTATCTCTTGTCTGAAAGTTGACATCAGTTTTGCTTCACGTTTATCTTCACTTTGCTTAGAAAGCAAAGGCACAGGATATGCTCTATAAAATCAGATTACAGTCTGTTGAAAAGGAGAACAGAAATATGCAATGACTCTTCAGATTTAAATTACAAATAGATATAACTTCCAACAACACTTGCCCAAAGTAAGTCATGTGGTACACTTGACATGTACTCATACTAGAAACCACTGTAAAATTACAAGGCAATAAATGGAGATAGATAATTTATCTCACTAATCTCATCGAATAATAATCTTCATTGAATACTTGAATTTTATTTGGTGGAGTTTTGCTTTTTTAATGTCCTCTATTTTTACAGGGATTATGCTTATATGTATTGGTCTTATTGACATAACCTTAGTTGAATTATTTGATTTTTCTGAATTTTATATAAAATATGTTTGAGAGAATGCAACGTTCCTTTAATATAATTGTTTCTCTGTCGTGCAATATGTTTGATAGATTGTAGATTGGTTGCTACTCACTTCAAAATATTTTCTAATTTTCCATAATTTTTAATTGTCATATAGTTGATCACTTGAGAAAATATATTGCTTAATTTCTAATCATTTGTGACTTTCCAATATTATTATTTTTATTGATTTCAAAATTAATACTACTACTTCAGAGACATTTTGAATAATTTTTCTAACCTAATATGTGTTCATTGATTTTCTTTAAGACCTAGCATGTAGTCCGTTTAAATAATTCAACATGTGGATCTGAATATATCTGCATTCTGAATTAGTTCACATGTTTGCTGAAGGAGTCCTCGTGACTCTTTGGAATAAACATTGGGCTTCTAGCAATAAGGTCTGTGGTTCAAACGCAAGAGGTATTCTACAAGAGAAATATAGGGCTGTCTAGTTCTGTAATTATGTATAGTCTCATAAACTCAGGAGCAGTTCTAATCTGTTTTATAGAGTCACTATAAGTCAGAGTCAGGTACTATAAGTCAGATTCAACTCATGGCTTTGGATTTGGGAGGTTGTGTCTATCGGTGGTGCAAATGGCTTGCACTCATCTACTATCCACAAGGTGGTAGTTCAAGTTTACCAAGCAGTGCTGTGAAAGAAAAGCTTGGAAATCTGCTTCAGCAATGACAACAGTCAAAAATTGTATGGAATTAGCCAGGAATCAAAACTGACACTACAAGAAGTAATCTGGGTTTTTGGTTGCGCATATCTCAACTATTTGATATTTGCTAATAACGTTGTCCATTTTTTTCATAGTGATTTATTGTCTATTGTTATTATTTTGTTGTGAATGAGCTATTGAGAGGGTGGCTAATCTCTGGATAGAAACTTTGCTTCTTTTCTATTTCTTCAGTCAGTTCTATAAATTGTTTCATTCATCCATTATGAAGCTGTGCTATTGTTGCATTATTATATAGAAGCACACTATTTTCCTTTTTGATTGCCTACTTTATAATCATAAAATATCACTCTTTATATTTAGCAATGCTTCTTCCTTTATATCTTACAACGAGTTATATGAAACATTATTTTTGCCTTGTCTTTCTCATCTTTTTCAAAGACTAATGCTTATGTTTCACATCTCTGTGTACTTATACTTAAGGTGCTTCTCTTTTTGAAGCAGAGAATTTAAATTTTGAATTGTATTTCCACAAGTTAATCTGATCATCTTGGATTATTTCTTTATTTTCATTTGGGTATTACTTGGACTTTTTGTTCATTTATATTTAGTTCAATTAACAGAAGAGTGACTGGGTTCGACAGAATAGGACACTGTCCTGTTCTGTGTCATTCGCCCAAGTGTGCAGCTATTGTTGAAGCCACTGTGTCAATCCACTTCGTCGAGGGTCTCCCTTCCTTTTGTTGAACCACATGTGATGTCCATTTTTGATAGCATATCTGAGGAGCAATACGATTGTATTTCCATACAGATTTATTTGTTTTTCTGATAACCTATGGTACTTTCAATGCAATACAATGTTGTATTTCATGCTGGCTGTTTCCACGAGGATTAATATTGGATCCAAGTAAAAATAAGTCTTTAACAACCTCAATCCCTGCATACCCCCTGTACGCACTCGGATATGTGGAGAACAAAGAGTGCTCAATCCAGCTAAATTGCCTGAGAAACCCTATGCCTCAATCAAGGCCTTGGACTACTTGATTCCAGAGACTGTAGGATCCCATGTTCAGGGTCAGATCTGGAAGATCTTTGTAACCTCATGGAGGAAAAAAAAGCAAGGGTTTATTCTTGCAGGGATCAAGGAAAATACTGGGCTCCTAGATACTTGTGGTGAAGTTGCCCACCATGAGACCACTCTGAAAAACTTCGATTGAACAGTAAATAACTTAGTTAATAAAACCTCCACTCTATCAAACATGTTGTCATTTTCTAGGATGAAGTCTAAATATGTTGATATTCTGGCTGAGGTGGTACTGGACCACTGCATACCCCTCAATTCCTTGATAACTAATCAAGGAGGGGGTCTGTGCAACAACAAGCACCTTCTGTTATATGTATGGTACTACTTCAGGGAAAGCGATACTAAATGTCAAGAAAATATATACTACAGCGTATTTAGTCTACAAGCATGATCAGGGAGCATCAACATCTGATGTGTGAATGATAATTTTATATGACCTGCCATCAATGACCTGATTTTTGTCCCTGATCCTCCCAAATGTTCATGATTGTGATCCTCCTGTAATTTCTCAGACACATCTTAAAATTTTATGATCAAGTTTGTATTTTCTAGACAACCCAACTAACAAGTCTTCCTGACGATAAAGGAAATTGAAATAATCCTAAGGCAGACAGAAACCCATAGGATAGTCTAACTATGGCAGCAAGAGAATTCTACTCTGATCCATAGGCTCCTTGACTCTGTTCAGCAGGAGCAGTTGTAGAAGATAGGCCAATGACCACATAGTAATGAGTGCTATAAAGTTCTCAGTATGGTTATAGACAGACAGGCAGTTGTAGCCACTTAAGGAAAGTAGAATTCTCCAGAGACAAATAACAAACATCTGCTAACAGGTGAAATTCACATAGAATGAATTATAAGGAAAATCTACCTAGAAATAAATATTTGTGCCTTATTCTTGTGCAAACTTACTAACACATTTCCATGGTTGGTTCTAGGTTTGAAGGCAGACTGGCAGAGGAGTCCAAGGCAGGAGAGAGGGCCAGATGAAGAAGAGAAGAGCTATTAGGAGAGCTGAGTATATGCAATGTTAACATAAGTAATTGTTAAAATAAGTGGCATGTAATGACACACCCCTAGAAGTATGTATTCTAGGAAAATCTGAATTGTTCTTGTATTTGTGCCCATTGGCATCCCCGTCTCCTCCCAACCTGATTGATGCTGAAATCCCACCCCACCTTATAAAAAGTCTAACTTTACTCCCTTAAAGGAGGCAGTGCTTTCTGAGTGGCTACTCTCACACCCTCCATAATTCACTGCAAGAAATAAAAACTTGCTTCTCAAATGCTCATTTCATGTAATTATTGAAAGATTTGGAATCCTGGATCCATTGCATTTGCTAACAGAAAGCAGTTTGGGCTTCATTAATATTCTCCATCAGTGTTATTTTCTTTATTTAAATTAGGTTCCCAGTTGACAAAAGGGAACATAAAGAATTGAGCTGCTAAGGAAAATGTCAGTGGTTTGAACCCCACAGGTGCTCCATCAGCAAGTCTGCTTCCTACTTACAGCCTGGGGAACCTTGTCCAAAGTTTCACTCTGCCCTACGGAGTCACGCGCACTTGAAATTCTCTTGATGCCAGCATATTTTGGTTTATATTTGAAATATTTCCACTGTAGTGCTTATTTATTTCATTTCTCTTGCCTGTTATGTGTTGACTGATTTTATAATTTTTTATTTGCTTCTTAGGATGGAAGTTTACATTTGAAATTTCTTTTTTGTTAAGTATAACCCTTAAATACATAAATATCACTTTCCCCCTCATGCTTTGATATGACATGTTTTTATTTTCTTTCATCTGAAAAAAATTCTCCACTGTTCTTTGATGGTGTTTGATTTCAATTTTTGTGTCAATTTCTTAAATTTACTTATACCACTGATTTTTGACTTAATCTATTATTGTCAGAGAATATACTCTTCAGAATTTCAAATCTTTAAAAGATTTAAAAGCTTGTTTTATGGTCCAATATATACTAAATCTTAGAGACTCTTCCATCTGCACTTGAAAAGATGTGTATTCTGCTTACCACCACCACCACCACCCCCACCCTAGAATATCCTATAAATGTTTGTTACCTTCTTGGTCTCCTTCCTAGTTTCTTATCCAGTATTACAGGTTGAATATTGACCCTGTGCAAATATCATTGTTGACCATACTGTTGAACTGTCTATCTCTCCTATCAATTTTTCCAGTTGTTGCTTCAAGTTGCTTGGGAGTATATTGTTAAGAGCATATATGTCTATAGTTGTTAGGTATTCCTGATACTCAAGTCAATATAAAATATCCTTCTGCCTTTCCAGTGAGTGATATTGCATCTCTAGAAAATAATATGCATAATTTTTCATATATATAATTTTATCACATACATAATTTAATCCTACTATTTAACCTTTTTTTATACCTTTAAATTGAAGTCTGTCTCTTATAGGCAGCATTTACTTAATCTTAATTCTTAAATGACTTGGACAATCTCTGATTTTTCAATAGACTGTTTAAACCATTTTATCATAGTTATTGCATTTATATGCTTAAGTCCATTTCACTTTACTATGGCTCATGTGCTTTCTATATCCCTTGTTCTTTGTTATGTTCTTTCCCCTTTCTTGCAATTTGTAAACATATTCTGCTACAATAGTTTAATTCCTTTAAGCTATTTTATAGTGGTTAATTTATTATTATTTTTTATTTTTTTTAGGCATCACTGCCCTCTGGTGATGGGAGTAGGAGGCCCAGCCCTACTGCTGGAATTGAACCTCCATCCCAGTGGGCCGCAGTCCCGCGCACAACCACTACGCCACCGGGGCTCAGCCCTTATAGTGGTTAGTTTATATCTTATAATATACACCTTAGTTTATCATGTTCCATTTAAATTGTATACTTACTTAACTTTATCAGATATAAAGATTTTATTTCTATATGACGCTAGTCTCTCCCTCTGTCTTATTTTATTAATGCTGTATTGTGGTTGTTAGGTACCTTCAAATTGGTTCTGATTCTCAGCACACCTGCACAAGCCTTTACATATGTAAATGAATGGGATTCTTCTTCAAATACTCAACAGAATGAATCACCACCCAATCCTGTGTCATCTTCATTATTCTTTCTTTTTGTTTGTTTGTTTTTGTTTTGTGTATGTGGCATCTCTGTCCTCGTGGGAGTAGGAAGCCCAGCCTTGCTCCTGGAGAGTTGCTGCCAAATTTGAACCGTCAACCCTGTGGGTTGCAGTCCTGCACTCAACCACTGTGCCACCAAGGCTCAGCAATCTTCATTATTCTTATGCTGCAGCTACTGTGTCTGGCCATCTTGCGGAGGAGTTTTCTTTTCCACTGACCTTCTACTTTACAAATCATGATGTCCTTCTCCAGAGGCTACTATCCCCTGATAACATGGCCAAAATGTGTGAGAGGAAATTTTACCCTTCATGCTTCTAAGCAGGCTTCTGGGCCCATATTCCAAGGTAGATCTGTTTCTTCTTCTGGCAGCCTAATGTATATTTATTTTTATTCATCAACACCATAACTCATAGACATCAATCCTTCTCAAATCTTCCTTATTTACTATTTAACTCCCACATGCATATGAAGTGATTGAAAATACCAGGGGTTATGTTATGTCTAAGAATATAGTTTTAGAATTATAATTCATATATACTTATCTCTTTTTAAAAATCTGAGTGAAGAAATGTAAGTACCTATTTACTGAGCTAGATATACTACTCTTCAGATTGTTTCCATTTCTTCCTGTGAAATGGATTTATCATCTGATGGCATCCCACTAATATATAATAGTTTCCTTCTTAGGTACCTTTTTGCTATTTGAAAATATATTACATTTTCGTATGCTATAATCCTGACATCAAAATTATGTGCAGATTGATTTTTAAATGAGATTAGAAAATATACTGTAATTTTGTTTTTTATAATTGTATATAATAACCTTTAAAAATGAGTTTCAGTTTTTGTATATGGGATACAGATAAAAATTTCATTGAATTTGTGAAGTGTCTTTGGTAATACTGTCATTTTTACAATGCTTAGGCTCCCTATCCCAGAACATAATAACTTGTGTAAGGATTTTTTCAATCTCTTGAAGGGATAGGCTGTAGTTTTCTTATATCAATCTTGTGCTCCTCAGGTAAGATTTATTTCTAAATAGTTCTTTCTTTTCACAACTATTGCACATTGTATTGCCCTTTTGATAACTTTTCAGTAGCATCATAGTTAATATACAAGAAACCAAAATATTCCTGTGTTGATCTTATAGCCTACTATACTGCTAATTTTTTTCACTCCGTTCAAGCAACTATTTAATTAAATCTTTGGTGCTTGCTATATATAGGATTATGTTGTCTGAAAAGAAAGAGATTTTTATTTCTTCTGTGCCTATGTGGACACCTTTAATATATTTTTGATGTGTTATGGTTCTAGCTAAAACTTCCAAGACTATATTAAATAAAAGTGGCAATTAAGGGAAATCTTGTCTGGTTCCTGTTTGAAGAAGAAATCACTTCAATTTCTCCCTACTAAGTAAGAAGCAGGAAATTGGTTTTGCATCTATGGCCTTTATTATGTTGAGAAATTTACCTTCTATACCTATTTTCTTCAATACACTAAAATAATTTAAAGTCTTGATAACTGGATATAATATATGCATCACTTGTTGGACCCATTTGGGAGCCAGGTTCCTCTTAGTTATTGGTCCTTTGTTCCTATGTTTTCTGATCTCTCTCTCTCTCTCTCTCTCTCTCTCTCTCGCTTATTAAATGCTATGCTTGTTTTCTTTCTCTAGTGCTTATTGTTCATTTTCCTTTCCTGATAGACATATAAAAGAGTTTGAATCAACTTTATACAATCTTTGCCAATCCTAGATTCTTATTACCACAGATAACTTCATGTTTACAGTGTGGTTTTAATTACATATTTGTCAGACCATAAGATGCACCCTTTCCCCCCCAAATGGGGGAAACGAGAGTGTGTCTTAAGAGCTGTAAGTGTGGTATCCTTATGATACCATGTACCCCTTACTGCCTGCTGCTTTTAGCACGTTGTGATTGTTGTGTGTTCAGGGAAATTGCCGGATCCTGGAGTTTCAATGTCAGTCAGGTCACATGATTGGCACAGCGCACAGCTCCCCTCATTTGTTAATGAAAGTGATGATGGTTATTAATACTACCATTGAGTTTATGCTGTTAAATATTACCATATTTTGCTTTATTTTAATAAATATTTTAGTACACTGGTGCTATTTTGTTCAGATTATTTTTTTCTTTTATTCCTGCTCTAAAAATTAGATGTGCCTTATGGTCATATGTGTCTTATGATCTGAAAAATATGGTATACTTCAAGGATAAATGTTTCCACAAGAATATGTAGAAAACATTATACTTTTCAGAACACTGAGGTAATTTAGTCAATGATTACTTCAGTGAACTCAATAGCACTTAAGTAGACTGAAAGCACCAATATGTGTCCCCAGAATACTTTCTGTACGTTAAAGAAATAATACCCACAGGAATCCCTGGATGACATTTGCATAAAGCTCCAGCAGAAATATTTAATATTTAAGCTTTGAGAAAATTGGGTTCAAGGAGTTTTTCCTTATTTCAACTCACCTTTCAGTGATTTCACCATCTACTTCATATCTGAAAGTACACATAGCCCTAGAATTTATTTATTATTTTAATTAAACCTTTCCCATTAGAAATGCATATAAACTTCTCTTTACATTAGGAAATTCATCTTCTTCATAGTTTTGATATATGTCTCCCCCTTTCTACTTTACAAATTCCATGTGACTAAATGGAATTCTTAATTCATAAAATTAAGACTGCCTCCATTTGATATGTGGAGAATAAAGATGGTTTTATAGACAATTCATTTTCTTTTCATTACAGGAGGATCAAATACTGGGGGAAATGTTGGCTTCTTTTTTTAATCTGTTTACCAATATGTCTGGCTCTTCTAACATTAGTAAAATACCCATACAATTAGAAGATGTCTTAGTCATCAGAAATCACCAAGAAAGAGTTCTCAGAGGAAGTATGAGATTCAGGACTTCTTGGTTCTTGTCAACTTGAGGGAAAGAACTTAAGCAGTGGGTAGAAATTATAACCAAGCAAGTAAGCCTTTTTCTTAGGAACAGAATAAGCTTTACAGAAGTTTAAGTGGGTGCTCCAGCTTGTCTGACTAACTCTTTTGGGAGGATTTATAGCTTAGTCACATGTTTTCAAGTCTCCTCAGTAGGGGGCTTTTCTTGGAACTGTGAATAGGGAAATAATTTTCTTGGAACTGTGAGTAGAGAAAGAATTTTATTGTTCCCTTAATATCTTTCTCCTACCCAAGTGTTTATATATCCTGCCTTACATCCCACTCCCCCTCCGCACATGAAACAATTCAAAAGCTTTGGGGGTATTGGGATTTGGCAAGCTACCTTCTGTATCTACTCCTCACTGAATAAAGAAGTAGACGTGGTTCTGACATGATATAGCTTCTTCTCTACCTGGGAAGGTTTAGGTAAGAGCATGGTATCAAGCTTGTAAGCTGTTTGATCTGGAACAATGTTTCCAAACTGTGTCATAGATCTCCCTGAGGTTACTGAAAAATTCATAAGGGCTCACTAGAAAAGCAGATACCTACCCATTATCCTGGATTATGGGCTATAGTACAAAAGTTTTTAATTGTTGCGGGGGTGATGAATAATTTTTATTCTTGTATAATATGAGAAATAGGCCAAAGACATTTGTAAGGTTACAGTCTAGAAGGTTGAAGTGGATAGTCAAATATCCAGGCCAGACAGACGTTTGTGGGCAATGACTTTTTAGCCCACAGATAAAAGGCTGTCAAGAGCATGTAAAACACAAGACCCCGGTCAGGTACAGCATGCATCACAGGGAGGGTCACCTGACAAGCTTTTAAATGTTCAAGTCAGCTTTTCCCACTTATCATCTATACTAATATCTCCAATGCAAGCTGTTTATTAACAATTTTCCTCCCATCCCTCTATTATGCCAACTTAGTTGATGTCTCATTTAGATAGCTGCTTGTTTGGAGACAAGCCTTTGAGACCCCAGACACTCGTTTTTGTTTTTTTATTTGTTCATATTGTGGCTTATCTCAGATGAGTTATGTTATTGGGGATCACTCTCTTGAGTTTGTGTTATACTTTTTCTGATTTTTAGTTGAAAGTTTCAGAGACTGAGTGTAGAATAAAGACTTCTCAGGGCAGGGGTAGAGTGGCAGTAGTCATAGGGGCCCGGAAAAGGGCGCTGGATAAAATTGTTCGCATCCTTTGACTTTCGCTCTGTTTTTATCTGTGAGTTTGCAGAGAGTCTCTTCAAGGCAGCAGATTGATGGATCTTATTTACTAATGCAGCCTGCTACTCTTTGTCTTTTGATTGGTATATTTATTTCATTGACATTCCATGCTATCAATTCTAAATATAAGCTAACTGTTGTCATAGTACATTATTTGTGTTTGGCACTTTCCTTCCTTGGGGTGTTGTGGGTATTTGTGGCAGGAGCGTTCTTTGGGTGGGTAGGAGGATTAGGATATGGGTGCTTGGGAGTAGGTTTTAAATGCTGGCATTTATCATAGGAAGATTTCCCATTAAATATAGTAATTTTTTCATGGCACAACTCTTTAATATGTTTAAATCAAATTGCATGACATATAAATTATATGTCAATAAAAACGTTAACCTTTTAAAAAATTTTTATTGGGGGCTCTTACAGCTACTACAACATTCAGTACATCATTTGTATCAAGCACATTTGCACACATGTTTCCACATACATTTCCCAACATTTTCCACTTGAGCCCTTGGTAAATATAGTAATTTTTAATGAGTTGGAAAGCACGATTTTAGGAAGTGCAATTTTACATGGTAAATTAAAAACGAGAGTGTGTTTCTGAGGTGGAGGGAACAGGTTCCAGATATTATGGTGGTTGGTTAATGGAGGAGTTTATTGAATTCACCCTTCCAAGTCTTCCATTATTGTGCTTATAACAGTGAATTTCTGCACAAGTCAGAACTATCGATTCATTTTGTGTGGTTCTAATGTGTGAATGGGGAAGGGGCACTTCCGACCAGAGGGTGTTATAACTAAGGACCATGGGTACTATTTGTTCAGGCTGCCTACCCTGCAACAGGAAAGCCACAGAGAAAACCAGAAACACTGGATGCTGTTTCCTCTGGCGGGGTAAGAAGTTATGTGCTTCCCTTCCCAAAAGAAAACAGGAATACATCTAACCACCTCTGGGAGAGTGCTGTTCTCTGGCTTCCAGCCACGCCTCCATTTCCTTGGTGCAGGTCCCCTCTTTAACCAAATGGGGTATCTATCTGAAAGGCCCTGTCATGCTCCTACCCCAAGGGGATGGAGCTGGGCCTTGACTATGGATCAACCCCAAAGGGCACTATATTTCACCCGCTGCCGTGGGTTGTAGCATCAGGGGCCTCTTGGAGTCCACATGGACTTCCGTTGGATGCCCTCAATGGGGAGACTGTCCAGGACCATCTCCAAAGCTAGCAAGCCACTTAGTGTGTGGTGGGAAGGAAAGGGGAAGAGGCCAGTAATTACTGCTCCACAGACAACGGAGGCAAAGCGTGAGCATTCACTATGAAAAAGGAGAAGTGGATGTGTGGAGCACTCCTGCATTCTCTGTGGGAGAAGTGGCAAAAGAGTCCTGGTGTATTGTGAGATCAACCTTTGTCTCCGTGTCCTCCAGACCTGTCATCTGTAAACCTGCAAGAGCCAGCAAGTTCTTCACACAGGTGATCCGACATCAGCACCATCTTCCTGAAACCCAAATGATTTCCCTTTCAGTGACTCCATTGTTCTGTTCTCGACAGGGGGCGTGTTCCTTGGTCACTCTCCTTTTCAATTGGTATTTTCCTTGGCTGGCACTCTCTGAAATTTTTTTCTTATGATGCCTTCCCAAATATTCTAAAGAAAGTGGTATAAGCACTTCCAATCTAGAATCACTCAGAAGCATAAAAAAAGTTCCAAGAAATGCCTGTTTAGGCTAAACATGCTGTCTTCCAGTCAATTTTGATTTGCAGGGATTTTCTAGCACATAGCAGCACTTTCCATGGGGTAAATTGCCTGGAAGTTCACTGCTAGGCCTTAAGTACAGACAATGGATTCAATTCACTGAACTTGCAGTTATCAGATGAGTACTTAGCAACCATGCTACCAGGGCTGCATTTATTCTATTAGCAAATAGATAAAGGATAGCCTAATACACAAAAATATTTTGGCAATATGTAACCTATTTTAATGAAATAGCAGCCAAAAATTATCCAATTCTCAATGTCTGAAACAAATTCTGCTTGGGGAGTTTATCTTTCACAAATAACCATCTTTTAAGGTCATATTTTCGAAATCTAATTGTACTGCAGGGTAGTTAGCTTAGGCGGGGTTCACTTCAGAAGTGTAACCAATGATGTCTATATAGGTATATAATGAAAAATATATAGCAAGAAAATGACTCACACACTTTTAAAAGAGGGACGCCCAAGCCCAAGCAAATTCCATGTTCAGGAGGCTAGAAACTTCTTACTTCCATAGGTGTTAGGGTTGAAAGACCCAATTCTTAGCAGAACCCATAGATTTTTGGCTTTAGAAGCAAATGAATCCACATAACGCTGGTAGCTGCAGAAGCGAGCGAATCCAAAATCAGGTCAGATGACTGGCCATGTACAACTCTCAGGAGAAGTTTAAAATATGGTAGGCCATTGGCTCAAGTCCAAAGAATGGGGGGTTGATGAGCCCGTTGCAGGTTCCAGGCAGAGCAAAAAGTAAGAAACGTTTCCTACAGCATCTACTTATATCAGAAGCACCTCATGTCCTCGGGGATACTTCCTTTTAATTATTGTCACACGACTATGTCCAGGGTAAGGGTAGTCTAGCTTTCTTACTCTTTATTATGTATCATTATTTTGCTTTAGCTCAAACTGGAGACATTGTTATGTCTTAACTGTCAGACGCCCAGGGGACATAGAAGGCTGCATGTAAAGCTAGTCAGTTTGAAAGCACCAGCCTCTCTAGAGGATAAAGAAGAGCCATTTTACCCCATGTAAAGAATTTCAATCTAGGAAATTCAGAGCCAGTTCTGCTTGGTTCTGTGAAGCCAATCTGAGTCAGAACCAATTTGATGGTAATGAATCTTTGAGTTAACTTCCAAGCCATGGGTAATCGTGGTCTAGGCAAGCTTATACAAAACCTAACTATTATAATGATGTGAGCAATGTTAAATGAAGAGTTCTCTTAACCTCTTGGTGGAGTAGTAGCAGTGACACCAAGGAGGGAGTGAAACCCCTTCTCCTTCGTATTTTGGAAGCAAGTGCTGCTCCGGGTGTTCTGCCAAAGCAGTGGCATAAGGGTCCAATTTGAAGCTGATCCCCTGTTCTCATTCAGTGGCTAAGATTGTTAAAAAGACAGTGTGAGGTGGAGCTGTCCTTACATCTATTTCACATGGAAACCCAGTTTCAACTAGGCTCAATTAAGGAACGATCCCTTCACCTTCAAATGTTATCAATGAAACTGAACAATTTTACTTCATGGCATAGTCAGTAATTGGTGCAGCAGGAGGCAGTTCTGGCTTAAGTAGGTTCACAATATCTAAATCCACTTGTGGCCAACACTTCCAAGCCTGTTCTGAAATCATTTCATTCTTTTATCACTAATATTTTGCATAACTCTAGCTTCCAACTTTTGAAAACTGCATTTTGAAAGAACTCCACTAGTCTTAAACTTTACATTGCTTTCGTTCATGATGATATGCTGTGGTAAACATGCAGAATATCATCTTTTTAGTGAAAGAATAACCTCAAGATATAGACGTGGTACGTAGAATAAAAACTACAGCTATTAAATATATGGAAATTTTGATAGAGAAAATAGCTAAAGGGCATATAATACTAAAGATAAAAAAGAATGGAGAGGAAGTTGTCAGTATTATTTTAGCATACAGTAGGTCCTTGGGTTATGAACTTGCAGACGATTTATCCTTGCACTTTAGGGTCATATAAATAGCATCTTACATTAATCAATTGAACCAATACTACTAGCAACACATTTTTATCACAGTCATATTCACTTATTATACATTCAGCTTTTAAGTAATTAAAAATGTTTAGAATCTTTTATTACAGTAAAGCTAAATAAGAAACATATGTACCTTTTGTAACTTGCCTACAAATTTGACTTAAATACATGCTTAGTAATGTATCTCATTTTAACTCTGGAACTGGCTGTACTTTAATTATCATATGGAGGAAAAATTAAACTTATTTGAGGCACTGTGCCAGGCGGAGAAAGAAGAGGGATCTAGAAAAGAAAGAAACAAAAAGGTTTGTTCACTAAACATGGTACCAGTTTCTGAAGAAAATATTGAAATTCTGTAAAAACAAAACATGCTTCTCTTTGGATGTCTAAGAATTTGGGCTGATGCTTTGCTTCCAACAATACTCATTGGATGGGTGGGTGGGCTGGGTGACTTCCTTGTTGTCTTTCACTCTGAAAGTCTGTGATTCTTATGTTTGATTCTCAGGTAACGAACAATAGACAGCACATATATTAAAGATCTGCCAGGAAAAAATCGAGACCTCTGTAGTAAAACAAGTTTGGTCAAAAGTAAACACAGGACCTAATTGCAATCTAACATCTCTTTCCTTTTTTGTCTGTCTTTCCATAGAAAAACAAGACATAGGAAAATGATCATATTTCCATTGAAGATGTCAGGTTAAAAATGTCATATTTTTTTCACATAGTTAACATGGATAAAAAAGAGTGATCATTGTTCATTAGTTGGTATATTAAAAAAGCAAAGACATGTGTTTGTATTATACTTTCTAGAATTACACTCCTTGATCTATTGATGGAAAGATCTATTGCTTTTCATGGAATAGTCTGGAAGAAGATCATGGCAAGAGAACTTGTGAACAAGTGTTTAGTGCAGCTCTATTATGTGCAAGTTATAAGTGCCAAACTTCATATAAATGTTACCTTATTTAGTCGTCACAATAAGAGGAAACTCACATGGAGTGGAAATTTAATTGTCTGGAACCTTAGTGGCACAGCAGTGGAGTTCTCAGTTGCTATCTTAAAGGTTGGATGTTCAAATGCACTCGCACGACCTGGGAAATAACTCACATACCACTCCTGTAAAAATTACAAGAAAATCCCATGGGATCGGCGCTTAGATTGTGAACACCCAATTTGTAGAAGGCTTTGGAAGACAATAAGAGCCCCAAACCCCTTTGCAGACCCTGGAGTCAGATTACGTTTCTGGCAGATCCCCTTTAAGAACAGGCAAAGGAGTGGAGCGGCTTTACTCTCAGACAGAGGCAATTGTAAAGTGACTTAGATGGGTCAAACCACACTATAATAGGACACTTGGTCAGTTGACTTCCCTCCAAACCCAGGTTAAGTTTGTTTTTGACTCAAGAATGAATCACCCATTCCATGACATTGATTTCATCTCTGGCCTTTTAAATATCAATGATGTGTTTTTCTTTCTTATGCTTATTTCACAATTTTATCTTTTTGTTATTACTTTCATCTTGCTGCTTCATTTTTTTTCTTATTGTTTCTGTTGGGATTCAAAGTTTGTGAATCACAGAAGGAGTGGATCTAAAGAGACAATCACTGATGCAAGAATTTATTGGGGATGTGGGGAGGGTCTGGAGGGGAATTAGGGAACAGTCAATGAAGGCGGGAGGGTGTGGGAGAATTAGATAGGATTGCGATGATATGCATGCAACTCTTTTTAGAAGCAGTTTTACTATGACATATGAATATTGTATGCAGAAAACTATGAAAAAACAAAAGAAGACACCAAATGACCTATGGAAAAACATCAATTGCTGTATAACATGAAAAGTACAATCAATGGCACTGAATTATAAATGTAGAAGTTATAGAATTGGATAATGCTTTCTTGTGGTTTTTTCATAATACAACATGAATATCAATGAGTGCAAGGAAGAAGAAAATGTTCTAGAATGTAATGTGGTGATAATTACAGCTCTTCTTGATATGATTGAATTATTGAGTTGTATGACATGTGGATCAAGTTCTAATAAAACTCTTTTCTAAAAAAGGAAAACTCTATGGCATAACTGGGTTTATGAGTTTAAATAAATTACAGAAGTTTATACAAGCTTGTGTTAAAGTATGAGTTTAAAAAACTAGGCGAGTTTATTTCAACTTGTGTTCAAAAATAAATTTACGAGTTTAGATATGAGTTTATATAAGCCAGGTACCCACAACAACACATAAATTGATACTGGCATGCAATGAATTTTCTACCACCTCTAGTGTCAGTGGGTCCTAGTGGGGAGCTGAAGCCACAATAACCTGCAACATTGAGACTTAAAGAGGTAGATAAAAGAAGACAAGTCAGCACCCTGTCTTTGTTTCAGTGTCAACAGGCCCGATGTGAAGCTAACAGTCAAACCTATTTGATATCAATGAGATTTAAAAGGTGATATTCAATAAGGTTTCTCAGCATTTTGCAAACCCAGTGCATTCATCAGGGGGTCTAGTAGGATGCTAAGTGTCTAACTACTCTTGACATTCATGAGGTGGAATTTGGCCTGCATGTATTAGGTTGTGTTTGTTGGCTTTAATATACCACCTCCCTTTGCTGATGTCAGCAGGGCTGACTCAGAAGCTTGGTGCCAGTGGAACCAGTGTGATTTCCCCTTTTGCTTTCCCACCCTACTGTGGTGTCAGGAGGGCCATTTGGAAGCAAATACGAGGTATGGATTGGTGTTCCATTTTCAATGAGAAAGGACTACCAACGGTGAGCAAAAGCTTAACCTCCACCCTACTTATCTACAATGTGTCACGGTGATTCAACCCTCTACTTCTGCAGGGGTAGTGTCAATACTTTCTATAAGGAAGCTGAGCTTATACTTGCATCCATTTATTATGGTATATCTCAACAAACATCAATTAAAACAGATGATATTGCTCTTGCTGTTGTTGTTTGGCTTCAAGGAGTGAAGATCCAATCCATAGTGACCTCATGCTAATGAGAAATAAACACTACCTGGTCCTGCTCCATCCTCACAATTGGTCCCAGACTTGAGCCCAGGGGTGCTTCCATGGTGTCAATCCAGCTCCTAGAGGGTCTCCCTATTTTTCATGGCCCCTCTACTTTACCAAACATTATGTCCTTCTACAGGCATTGGCCTCTCTTGACCATATGTCCACAGTATGTCATATGAAATCTTGACATCTTTGCAGATTAAATAAAATCCATTGTCTTACACAAATATCTAGGATATAGTCAAAATTACACAATAAGAAACCATAATAAGAATGAGAAAATACAACCAACAGATATCACTACAGAGCTGAATCATATAAAAACCATCCTTATAAAAATGTAATATACAATTGCAAGTTCTGTTGGAACAACTGAAAACAGAATATTTAAGCAGAGATAAGTAGTAATATATATATATACTTCTCTTTCTGAAAAAAGAGTAAATTCACCTTGCCGTGTGCTTATTCTTTAAATAAAATAAAATATATTTGAAAAAATCATTATTTATGAATAAACTATGAAGAATGTGTCTCTGGCACTGGTCACCCTAGGGTGAGCAGAACTCCTTCCAAAATGAATTGACCTACTCCGTGTTTCCTTCTGGGACTACCTGACTTCCTTTTGGATCAGGCATCCTGATCCCATATATCATCTAGATCACTTATGTTGAGAATCAAGCTTGTATACAATTACCACTCCCCCAGTGACCACTTTGACTGACATAGCGCACTAATCCATACCCTGTGACCTACCCCGCCCAGTCTTCTCTCAGAGTTCGTTCTGAACCTTCAATTTCCCTTCCCTTGTTTCTCATTTTGTTTTTTGCTGCTTTCTTCTCCTTGGTATCTCCATTCAGTTTTGTTTCCCCTTCTCTTTTATTAGCTTTCTAAAATTGGTCTCATTTTGCTTTTCTTTCCCCCCTCTACCTAGTTTTATGTGATGTGTATTTTATAACTTTTTCCTTTGTTCTTGGTTAAATTCTTTTTTCTTGTCTTTTTATGTTGGTTTTCTCCTTACTTGTTTTTCCTTCATAATTTTATTTGATTTATGTCTGGTTCTCTTGTTCCATGCAGGAGGAGATAGAAACAGTGCTTACATAGCCCAGCTACATCTATACCTCTAACAAGGACCACTAACCACTTCTGTAATATATGACCAGAAATAAACAACATAAAAAAACAATTTGTATCTGTGTTATGGAAGGATGAAACAGAGAAGTGTGCAAACAACCACTTTATCACATTTACATTGGCATAGGTGAGATGAACCAGTCAGGGTGGAGTGCACCAATGATGAAACATACAACTGTCCTCTAGGTCTTCAATGCTACCTCCTCCCCTCTATCATAATCCCAATTTAACCTTACAAATCTGGCTAGACCAGAGGATATGCACTGGGACAGATAGGATCCGGAAACACAGGAAATCCAGACCAGAGGAACCCTTCAGGACCAGTGGTAAGAGTAGTGATATTGGGAGGGTAGACGGAAGATGAAGTATAAAGTAAAGTGACCAGACATCCTGCTTTTGGCGGGACAGTCCAGATTTTAAACAATTTTCGCGCGTCCTGCTGCGTTTTAAAAGAGTCCCTAGTTTTAGAAAGAATGCACGACAAGCTATGGAATGATGGGAGAACGGGAAGGGAGCATTCGCCCTATATACACCATCAACCGCACCCCTCCCTCGACCCCGTCGCCCGCTGGTGAATGGTGTCATGCTTTATCAATATTAAAATCTGGTTACTTTAGAAGGGAGAACCAATTATAAGGATCTACAAATAACCTCTTCCTCTGAGTACAGATGAAGGGGAAGTGGGTGAGGGGAGACAGCGGACAATATATGATATGGCAAAGTAATAATAATTTATAAATTAACAATGGTTCATAAGGAAGGGGTAGCAGGAAAGAAGGGGGATGAGGCTTAAATAGAAAGCAAATGTTTTGAAAATGAGGAGGGCAACAGATATAACAGTGTGCTTGACAAACCATAGACATATGAGTGGATTGTGATAAAAGGTGTATGAGTCCCTGATAAAATGATTTTAAAAAATCAGCATACAATAGCCAATTAAATGCATATATGACAACCGCTTTTGTCTCAGAAAAAGACAATTTAAGTTCACATGGGAAATATGGCAAAGGATACTGAAAAATTATTTTTTAACGTCAGAGAAACTTTCTTAGAAGAAATGAAATAGTAATACCTGATAAAAAATACAAAGTAATGATGTTTCAGCACATTGATAGATTGAAAACGTTTGAGGAATCTATAGAGGAAAATAAGAAAAATATTTTGGAAAAATATGCAAGCACTACAACAAACTGACAAAATAAAATAAAGATTAGAAATCAAAGAAAAAGAGTAAGCATAAATACTGAAAAATATTAATAAGATGTCAACAGGGCAAAAGATCAGAACAGTATTAGGAATACTAGATAGTGTGTTTGAAGACAATTTTCTCAATACAAATTAGCAAAAAAGAAGGGGACTCTAATCGAAGGGATATCTTATGGTTCATTGGAATTCCAAAGCAGAAAGCTGCAAAAACATATATTTAGTATATTATTGAAGAGTTGTTCCAAAAAACTTCCCTAATGTCATGAAAGATAAGAAAATATGGATCCAACAACTAAAAAGATCCTGAAATGTTGCATTCCAAATCATTAATTTTGAAACAAAAGAAGAGAATATACCTAAAGGCAGCTATGGAATAATGCATAATTCCTTTTAAAGGAGACCCAATAGGAAGACAAAGCTCATATTTTTCAGCAGTAACCATGCAGGGAAGAAGGCATAGATACGAGATAAGTAAAACTCTAAAAGAAAACAAAAACAATAATACAATGACGTATCATAAGCTCAGAAATATTGTTCCTTAAATATGATGGCGAATTCAGGACATTTTCAGATAAAGAGCTTAAAGAAGTTAGTGTAAAGTTTATCAATCTTACAAGAAATACTAAAGAGTACTCTTTGGATAGGGAGCCCCAAATTAAGACAATTTGAGATTAACACACATGACAACATCACTCAGCTGTTATATGAGATGCAAAAATATCAAATGCTAAAGCAGACTGAAAATAAAGAAGCAGAAATCAATTTGTAAATGTATAAAATTACAAAGTAAAAAAGATGGAATAGATAGTTTAGTTTTTTTAAATATTCTAAATGTAGAGGAAGTCATGTAAATTTCAATATAGAACAGACTTTTAAACATGAAAAGAAATTAATGAATTGCGGGGTAATTTTGCATTGTGGCAGGCAGTGAATTCTTTAGGAAGAATTAGCAGCAGACTAGTCTCCAGGAGCTCTGGTGATGGAGCGGTTATGCCTTGGGTTGTGCCCCACGCTGTTGGCAGTTCTGAATCACCAGCAGCTCCATGGGGAACAGACTGGGCTTTCTTCTGTCCCTAAAGCTGTAGTCTTAGAATCCCACATGGGGTCACTATGGGTGACCATTTACTCACTTGCTGTGAAGTTTTGCTTGTTTGTTTTCACCTCCTGGGGTTTGAGATTAATGATGCTCCAAATGCCCAACTTTTCTGTAATGCTATTCAGCAACATTTCATTTCCTAATTCTTACTTGAATATGTTCCTGGGTTTGGAAAATCACAGAAACATACAAATGAAACTCACAGAACTAAGGAGTTGTCTCTGATGGTGGTGGATGCTGTTTAAACATTGAATCCAGATATAGATGCCCCAAATATTCAAAAAGCTAAAATAGATCTTCTTGCTTCTACCTTTCCTGCATTTACAAATTCTTGTCATGAGATAGAGCTCTGGCTTTCCAGGTGAAGCAATGAATGTGTGGAATTATATGGCCGCACCCTTATATACCCAAGGAATACAAAGAGTGTGGCCTAATTCATACCTGAATCTTAGATGTAATCTTAAAGATGCCATCAAAGAAATGATGAGTTACCTGATTAGAAACCTCTACGCGGATCAGGTCTTGATCCCACCTTCTTCCTATTCATTAGTAGAGAATGTCTTCCAGAATGGGAATATAGTCAAGGGCTTATAAAGTCCAGAGCTATAACATACACTTAAGGAGTTATGTTCATACAAGTGATATTAATTGACTATAACTCAATTGAAAGAAAATGAATGAATCTTCTCATAAAAAATTACATCATAAAGATTTTGTGTCCACAGATACATAACAACCAAACAAAAGCATAATTTTGAGAACAAGTGGGTGGGGGTAGAGTAGAGATCCAAAGTCTATCTGTAGAAAATGGAACACTCTCGCTACAAAGGGGCTACAAGGATGGGATGAGTCTATAGGGTACAGTAAAATATCAATAAAACACATACAGAAATCATAAAGATTTGGTAAACACTACTATGAGAGCAACAAAGAAAATGATTAAACACATACCTAACAAGCAAAATGAAGTCACCATATACAGTTTTGTAGAGGAATGAAAGTGGCAGCACTCTCACCAACAAGAGAAAGCGAACACATATAACCATCCAATTACATGCACTGACAGTTATCCTGATTTCACACCAGGCAAGATTCAGAATGGATAAGAAAACAGAATTCATTAACAGGTGCACACCAGTCTGCATCACCATGAGTTGTGGAAAGACCCAGATATCAGACATGAAAGAACAAAAATCATATGACTGTTTGCCCACCCTCGCAACAAGATCATGGAAGACAGAAGGGAGCCGTCGCAGACAGAGAGGAGAAATCTGATGGCACCCAACTACCAAATGATAAAGCACCTGGGATCGTGAAGGCTTGAAGATGAATAGATGGACATCTAGCCCAGAAGCAACAAAGCCCACATGGAAGAAAAACATTAACATGTGTGATCACGAAGGGCTGAAGGCAGCAGATATCAAACATCAAAGAACAAGAACCATGGCACTACAAATGGAGGGAGAGTGGAGTGGGGACCCAAGGCCCACCTGTGGGTAATTGGACACTCTCACACAGGGGAGTCTTGGGGAGGAGACAGACTATTGAGGCTCAGTGAGGTGGCAACGAAGCATACAACGTTCCTCTAGTTCCTGAAGGCTTCCTTCCTCCGAATGTCACAGTTCTACAATATTGTGGAGATGAGAAATGGAAATGCAGGCAACCCAGGACGGATGAACCCCGTGGGACCAGTAGTGGGAATGAAGCTGCTATATGGGTGGAGGGAAGGTGGGGTGAAGAGGAGGAGCCAATTTCAGGGATCTATCTATAACCCCCTAATGTGGTGACAGACACTGAGAGAGAGGGAAAGGGGACACATTGAACAGTGTAAATTAAGACAAAACAATAATTTATGGAGTATTGAGAGTTGCTGGGGGAGTCGGGAGCTAGGATGGAGGGGAAGGATGGGAGGTTGAGGTCAGAGACTTGGATGGAAAGGTGGAGGTTCAGAGAACAATGACAGTTACAGGCATGTGAAGAAGCATGGCACAATATATGTATTTATGTATTATGAAAAGCGACATATGAGCTCTCAATAAAATGATTAAACATGAAAAAAGACACTCTTTAGGTGCAAAGACAGATAGACTATAACTCAAAGGACAGAATAATATATATCAAGCTAATGACAATGAAAGTAGAGTAGGAGTAAGAATATTAATTTCTGAGGAAATAGGCTATAAAGGAAAATAGTAACAAAAGGACATTATAAAAGGTTAAAACATCAACTAACAAAGGGGCATATCCATAGTATCTGCACACTCAATGAAAGAGCCTCAGAATACATAAGTGAAACTAACAGAATAGATGTGAGGAATAAGCATCTCTAGTACAGGGAGTAGTGGATTTTAAAATAACTTTTCTACAAACTCCAATGTTACTGAACAAAGGCACAGCAGAACAAAGCAATGCAATCAACAACCTTGTCCTTATAGACAGAAAGAATAAACCTACCTGCAACATTACATACATTACTATGTTGGTTTTCTAGCATGCATGGAACATTCTCCATAATAGACTGTATTTGAGGTCACAAAGAAAGTCCTGAAGTATTTTAAAATTGAGAAACCACAAAACATCTTTTCTGATCAGAATGCTTTAAATTAAGGAATCAACAATGATTTTTTAAATCAATAAAACAAAACTTGTGGAAATTGAATAACACCTTGCTTAATGCTACTGGGTACTAGGGGAAAGTTCCTTAAATAAAATGGAAATATAAGTGTAAAGGAAAAATAAAATGTCCATAAAAACACAACCTCTTGAAATCTTTTCACCGAATCATTGCTGATTCATCGCAGCTGTACAACAGGGAAGAATCCTGCCTGGCCATGGGCCATGTCGAGTTGTTCTTATTTAAACCCATTGCTGCAGCCACAGTGTCAATGCCTCTTGCTGAGGTTCTTCCTCTTTTTTGCTGCCCTCCGTTTACCCAGCATGCTGCCCTTTTCCAGGGACTGTTTTATCTTGTTAACACGGTCGAAGTACATAAGACAAAAGCTTGCCATACTGGGTTCTAAGGAGCATTCTGACTCTTTCAGGACAGATTAGTTGGTCCTTTAGGAAGCCCAAGGTAATGTCTATGTTCTTTACCAAACTGTAATTCAAATGTACTGATTTTCCATCTTCCTTATTCATTGTTCAACTTTTACCTGCATATGAAACATCTGAAAATATGAGGACTCAGGAAAGGCTCACCTTAGTCCCCACAGTAGCATCCTTCCCCTTCAACACCTTAAAAGAGTTTTTGTGCAGCAAGCATACGCACCCAATGCAATGCATCACTTAATCTCTTGACTGCCGGTTTCATCAACATTGATTATGAATGCAAGCAAGATAAAATCTCTGACAACTTCAGTCTGTCCTCCACTTATCATAATGTTATTTGTTGGCCCAGTGATGAACTTTTTTGTTTTCCTTTACATTGTTATATATAATCCATACTGAAGTATGCAAGATCTGATCTTCATAAATGAGTGCTTCAAGCCATCCTTACTGTTGGCAAGCACATTGGTGCCAGCTGTATATCACAGGTTAGTAGTAAGTCTTCCTCAAATCCTGATGTCTTGCTCACGTTCATATAGTTCCGCTTCTCTAAGTAGTTGTTTAGCTTACAGTTTGAGTAAGTGAGAGAATGCAGCCCTGCCACAAAATTTTGCTGATTACAAACCATGCAGCAGTTCCCTCTTTTGCTTGCACAATCACCTCTTGATGCATGTACATTTTCTGCAATACCCCAAATAACGGTTCTGGAATTCCCAAAACATTGGGAGATACAAAAAGTAGTTCTTGGAGAAGAATACATAGTAACAAATGCACACATCAATAAAGAATGAAGACCCCAAATCAAAACTTTAATCCAACATCTCAAACAATTATGAAGAGAACATCAAAATAAGCATATAGTCACCAAAGGAAAATAAATCACAAAGATTAGCACACAAAAATAATGAGACAAGAGGAAAGCAATAGAAAAATTAACAAAATGTAACATGCACTTTGAAAATATTTATAAAGCAGAGCACTGACAAATCTAACAAAAGAAAGAAGGTGTAAAAAACACAAATAACAAATGAAATGGGAGATGTCATATTGCAAGCAACTTAAATTTAAAAGGGTAATAACACAATGCATGAAAAGCTGTATCCTAATGAATTCGAAAACCAAGAAGAAATGGACAAATTTATAAATACATTGTCTACCTATACCAACAAAGACTAATTTAGAAATTTTGAGCATATTCATATCTAAGGAAGAAAATTATAAAGTAATTAGGAAACAATCAACCTGCTAACACAACATAAAGAAGCCTGCCAACCTAAGAAAAACATGACTTCAAGGGTAAATTGTTCCAAACATTCATAAAACTGACATTAATTGTACTCAAACTATTCCAGTGTACATAATGAATGAAATACTCCTGAATTCATTTTATGAAACAAGCATAGCCTAGTGCCCAAAGTAGCCAAAATGCTCTTAAATTTAAAAATTTCCCTAGGCACATGGATGTAAAAGCTGTTATCCAAATCCTACCCAATTGACTCGAACAATATTTTAAAAAAAACACCACATGACCAAATTGCATTAATATTAAATATGTAAGAATCATTCGGAATTAGAAAAGCAGTCAACATAATTCGCCACATCACTAAAATAAAGAAAAAGATTCACATGGTTATGCTGATTAACTCACAGAAGACATTTGGCAAAATTCAATATCCATTACTAAAAAATTCTCAACAAAATATGAATAGAGAGAAGAAAATTTTCAACATGCTTCAGAGAATTTATGTAAAACTAGTAACCAACTTTAGTCATAAAAATGAAACTGGAAGCGTTCCCCTTGCCAATGTAAATTGAGACAAGAATGACCTTTTTCTTATTCAATATTGGACTAAAAGTCTTGAACTATACGTGTAGAAAGGCAAATTGAAGCTATCAGAGTTGGCAAAGAAGTCAAATGCTCTCTGTTTGCAGACGATATGATACTGTGCGTAAGAAAATTTTAAAACTCGGCAAGGAGATTATTGGAATTGAAAGCTTCATCACAGTGAAAGGTTACAAGTCCAACATTCATAAATCAGTAAAAGTACATTAGCAAAGAGAACTATAAAAACATATAAAAAAGTAATGTCATATACCATAGTCCCCACAGGTATACCTCATAATAAATCTGGCAACATACACATAAGACTTATACAAAGAAAATTACAAAACATTATAAGAAACTAAAAGAAACCTATCCAAACAAAAAAGCAAACTCATTCTCTTTGAGGAGACTCCAACTTATATGAACCCGATAGAGAACAGGGCTCACTGTCCCTGTGGGATTTGAGGACTGTAGCATTTTATGGGATTAGAAAGCCTTATGCTACGCCTATGATGCAGCTCGTGATTTTGAACTGTGGACGTAGGAGTTAACAGCCCAGCTCTTATTCACTGCCCCCAGGGCTCCATGCTCTTGGACAGGAAGGCTTATTACATTGTAGAAATGCAAATACTATTAAAGATGTCTAAGATATAATGTGATCCCACTCTAGATAATTCACAATATTCTTTAAAGAGCTGGGTAGAAATGACAGAACGAATTTATGGGGAAAGAAAGAAACCCTAGAAGAAAAAGAAAGAACCCGTGGATAAACAAGGCAAAGCTAAAGGATACAATTTACTATAGAGTAGTCTTGTACTTGTACAAAGCTAACACATAGATCGATGGAACAGAAATGAGAACTCAGAAGAAAAACTATCCACAAATGGACAGGCAATCTTTGACAAAGACAGAAACACATTGAATGTGGAAGAAATGGTTTCCTTAACAAATGATACTGAGAAATATGCAGAGTTGCAGAAAAATGAAAGAGGATACATATAAATATACCATACACAAAATCAAACTCAAGGGGAATAAAAACTTAAGTGTAAACCTAAAACTATAATGATCATCAATGAAAAATAGGGACAAACTTAGGAGTCACATTACAAGGTAAACATTTACTGTCAATCAAAACTGAAAATAAACAAACATCCAGATTCTAGACACAGATTCTCCTATAAATCAGACATCAAAAGCTCTTACCAAAAGAGTAAAAAGTGACCCTGAAGATAAGGAAAATGACATATTATATATTAGATATCTAGATATTAGATAAATGAGGAATCTCTAATATCTTTTTAAAATTTCAATACCCCTTGAAAATAATAAAAGAATAAAAAATGAAAGTGGACATGATCAGACAATTCACCAAAAGACACATTCAGGTGCATGATAAACATATAAAGATATTCTCCAGATCATTAGCTATTCAAAAGATGTAAATCAGAATAGCAATTAGCCATAACATCAACCCAATACTCATAGCAGAGATAAAAACACACAGACTAGCACAAAAGCAATAATAACGGGAAGCAACAACTGTCGTCAAAAGTACATTGAAACTGGAGTCCTCAGACACTGCTGAATGAACTGCAAAATTAGGCAATTGCTTAGGAAAATGGTATGATGCATCCTTAAAAGTTGGAAAGAAAAGTACCATATGAACCAGTAATTATTCTCCACGGTATATATGCTAGATAAATAAATAAGACCAAGGACATGAATACATAGATTCACTTCTATGTTTAGTGCATAAATTTCCACAATAGCAAAAAGATGGAAGCACCCTAATTGTCCATCAATTTCTAATGTATTAAGAAAGTATGGTCTTCCACACAATAGACAAATTTAAAGAATAGTAATGAATCAAGGGGACCACTTCATAGCATAGATAAACCTGAAGAAGTTAATACTAAGTGAAACTAGTCAGTCACAGTGACAAATATTGTAGGAGGCTACTATCGTAAACAGTCCAGGAAGGATTTTTCATACAGATGGTTATAAGAAGTGGGAGGAAGAGAGAAGCTAAATTATGGGCTAGGAGGTAGACCTGTGTTAACATAGGTGATGGGGAAGACAATATACAACAAGAAAAAGGTCAGCAAAAACAAATTATAAAAAAGGGGAAAGACGCTGAGAAGATTTCAAGTGTTAAAGGCAAGACAGGTAAATCTTGCAATACCGTTAGATGCATAGATAGACACACAGGCAGAATGCCTATGGGAAAGAGTGATAACAAACCCATAAGTAAATGAAGATTTGTCGGTGAATTTTTTGTGTATATATATGCATATGTTTACTTTTGTGACAAATATATTTTTGTCTATTAAGGGCTATACAAGGAAAATTTTAGGAAATCCGTAAACATAACCAAGCATATTGTGAAAATTAGTCACTGAGACTAGGGCACAAGGAGTCTGGTTTTGTGGAAAACCAGGGTTAATTGGCATAATAACAGACATATGGGCTAATATCAGAGTCCACAAAGGCAATGTCCTATTTTCTCCATTGTGCACAGTTCTATCTCCATGACTATAGAAAAAAAATGAAAACAATCCAGGATGCATGAATACAATTATTTCCGTGGACTAACAGATCATGGAGACTAATGTCTCCATGACCCCAAGGCAAGAAGAACTAGATCTAGCTCAACTAACATAGTCAACTTCTTTAAAGGAAATTACATTAGAACATCCTGTGTAGTAAAGGGAAAATATGTGGCACAAAACTCAAAATCTTAAAAAGATCAGTCTTCCTACTAGGATAGAGAGTGGCTGCATCCCTGATTACAACCCACAGTCAACTTTCAGGTCAGGAAATGGACTCACTCCATGCTGATGTTCAGTCAAACACTCTATACATCCATATATAGACATTAACATGGAGGAATATACCCCTGAGAGCAATCAATTATTTGAGATAAAGTGACAACATTTACAAAAAGCCAATGATTAGAATTTAAGAAAGAAGGAATGGAAACAGAAATCAAAGAGAGGAAATAGGATAAGCAATATTACATTTTGGGGATTGCATACTATAAGTGACATTTGTTGTTGCCAGGTGTTGTTTTCTTGGTTCCAACTCATAGCAGCACTATGTGGCAGAGAACAAATGACTCCGCAGGTCTGCACCAGCTTCACAATTTTTCTGTTTGTGCCCATGGTTGTAGCCACGTCAATTCATCCCTTTGAGGGTGTGCCTCTCTCTCACTGACCCTCTATGTTAGCAACATGGTGCCTGTGGGGGTTACATAATTTGGTGTCAATGTGAGAGTTAAAAGTGAAGGTAGCATCTTGATGACTGCATTTGGAGTCACTAAGGAGATCGTTTGCTGAAGGTGAGACACATATTGAGTCCCTGTGAGGCATGCTTGCTGTTGAGATATATGGAACTACTCAAGAGTCCTGGAAATGAAGATGCCATGAGGAACCCCCTCCCAGCTCTGAGACCCTTACTGCCACTGGATCCACAATAGTTTCCACTCATCGGCCCATGTCTTCCTGCATTTGGTCTCATTGCACGTGTTTCATGACTCTGAAAAGCAATTTGTAGATTGATATCAAACATATGGACTAATATCAGAGTTAAAGACTATCTGAACTGAGGTGGAATGTTTTATCAGTATTCAATTGCTCTTGTAAAATCCCTTTCTTACACAAATATGAGCTTCTTTGGATTTGTTTCAAATATTTGTTCAAATATTGGATCTGTTTCTCTAGTCAATCCAGACTGACACATTGTGGTATTGAGAGTGTGGTCCTAGAGAAACAAATCATAAAGATGGAGAGGGGATATTTGTTTGACTTCTCCATCATAGTAGTTGTGGTATGATCTGGTGTCAATTTGGGACTTGAGAAAATTAAGAGTGGGGTATAGTCTAGTCTGTCAATTGTGTCATACAAATGAGGCCTCTTTGTGGTCATGGTCTGCTCCTGAGAATTCTAGGAATTACTGCCTGGGAGGCATTAAAGCTGACAAGACACATGGAACTATGCTAGTACCCTGAGCTGAAGAAGCCACCCACATGGATCTACCCTGATGCAACCAGACTTCTGACTCCAGAGAAGTTAAATAAAGACCCCTTCAAGTACTGAAATGCTTAGAACGCCACTGAATCAAAGACTTTCTACCCACTGGCCTGTGATTGTCCCACATATGGCATCATTACATGTGTTTCATGAGTCTGAAGAGGACTTTTTACGTTTGTATCAGGCATATGGGCTAATATCAGACTTATGGAATTGAACTGGACTGGGTTGGGATGTTTTCTCAGTGTTCCTTTGCTCTTGTATATGAAGTTCTTGCTTATGCACATATGTGTGTGGATTTGTTTTTCTACTCTACTTAGATTAGCACAGTAGTGTTTTATCTTTGGCTAGCCAGAAGTCAGAAATGTCCACCCAGCTTACTGGGTTGTTTTCTGGAAAGAATATGGGAAATTAAAGTTTTGATTATTTTGTTTGGTTTTTGTCTTTGGCTATTCCTGCATGAAATGACAAAAAATAAATGGGATTAATGAATGTCTTGAGCTGAGTTTCACTGAGTTTCTCAGAGTTCCTTAGTGAAAATTGCTGACAGAA
The DNA here is from genome assembly GCA_004026705.1 of Nesogale talazaci. Lineage (NCBI taxonomy): Eukaryota > Metazoa > Chordata > Mammalia > Afrosoricida > Tenrecidae > Nesogale > Nesogale talazaci. The sequence goes on from PVJH01001457.1 coordinate 108,446, forward strand.
GTTCAAAATGGCTTAAAAAAAGCGTGGTCTGACTTGATGCTGTCAGAAGTCTAATCCCATATTCTGAATCAATAGTATAGTTTAGATAGGGATTAACATAAACTAAATAAGGATTGAATTTGACTGTTTTAAGAATTGAGTTTAGTATCTGATTCTACTTTGTACCAATTTCTTCTTTTTCTTGATATAATGATTGGTAGAAATGACCATTGGAAAGTATTAAAATAGATAGCTCATAAGTCCACTTCCCTTGAACAAGTAAAATTTGAATCTTTAAGTGGGTTAGGTCTTGCCTGCAAAAAAGACTCTGAAAAGATAAGCTCCACTGAGAGCTTTGGATTACACAGTGTATTTGCATTCCAAGAGACCTGCCTAAGGGATTGTTGACTGGTTGAAGAAAAAGGGAACTTTTTGGATTTTTGACATTTGAGTGAGTAGTTTTATCAGAAGAAAACTGGAAAAAAATTGGAAACATGAAGAAAACTCCTAAGATTGAAGACTAAATTGAATTGATTACATTGATTGAATACAGCCTGTGGTAGCCTGAAATATTTGCTGGTTGACTACATGAATCAGTGCAAGTGAGAGAAAAGCAGCAATAGAGAGATGGGATGAGTCTGACCACTGACACTCGTGGATCTGGTTTACAGGAACTGGAGAAGATGAGGAGAGTGGGTAAAGTGGTGTGAATTTCATGACCTAACACAAGGGGACTAGGCTTGTTGAGAAGGCAGAGCAGTCAATAGGAACCCTGGTGAGGTTCAATGAGGCAACCCACATTGAGTTGACAAGGCCCGACTAGATGAAGGAATGATTTTTGAACCTGTCAACTGGTACATATTGCTGCAGACTTCATGCATAGTCTGTCCTGATTTGACTTTGTTTATGGATGCAGACTCACAAGTTTCTAGCTGGAATGACTATTCTTCACTTCAAAGAATATGACTGCCTCCTCAGAGCACTGGGTTGATCTGAGTGTGCAGTATAGAAGTTGGATTCCCCAAATGGGTAGGATAAAGGCATGAAGTGGTTGGCTTACAAACTTACATTGGTAGGGGAACATATTCACAGAATTTTAAGATTAAGTTGCAGGTGTTGACTACTTAACTACAATTGTCAGGAATAATATATTTTGGTTTTGTTCACTTATAGAATGTTATGTTTAAATGAGGGTAGCACATATCAGATTTTATGCATTTTACTTAGGTACAGATATGATTACATTATTTTTGCTTGGAAATTATATATGGCTAAAGAGTTGTGTGAAAGGTCCAAATTGACAAGGGGTTTTCTGTGGTAGTTACATAATCTGTTGTCAATTTGAGACTTAAGGGTGAAGGAGTGGCATTAACTTGTCAATCAGGTCACAGTTTGATGTTCTCATTTGGAGGGGTAAGGAGAAAAATAACTCACTGGAGACAAAAGACACACTGACTCTTCTTGAGGCAAGCTTGCTGACAAGACACAGGGACTCAAGAGTCCGGGAGCTGAAGGAACCACGAGGAGACCCCTGCCAACACTGAGAAGCGTCTACCACCACTGGATCCACAAGAATTTCTACTGACTAGCCTACAATCTTCCTTCATTCATCCCCATTGCATGGGCTTTGTGAGTCTGAAGAGCTTTATAAAACTCTTGAATGTGAGCTTTATAAAGTTCACATATGAATGTCTATGAATTTGTTTCTCTACTTTACCTAGACTAACACAGTGTCCTTCTCTAGGAAAAGGTCCTTCCTGAAAACATGTCCAAAGTAAGTGGAATGAAGCTTCTCAGTCCTCTTTTGTAAGGTACATTCTGACTGTACTTCTCTGGACACAAATTTGGTCAGTCTTCTGGCAGTCTGTGGTATATTTAATATCCTTTGCTGGCAAGATAATTCAATGACATTGAATCTTTAGTCTCCTTTATTCATTTTTCTACTATCACATTTGCCAATGGAGCATGACAAAACTGAGAGATGCATTGTGATATTAGCCATTAAGCACACTCCGGAGTCACTGCTACGAAGTCTATTCCCACTAATAGAAACCTGACAGGATAGAGTGGAACCATTCCTGTGCATTTCCAAGGCTGTAGATCTTTACAGAAGAAGAAAGTCTAATCACCGTCCTGCAGTGGAGATGGGGGTGGGGGACTTGGACTGCTGACCTTGAAGCTCAGGGCATAACTCATTCTACCAGGGTTCTTTGCATTGGGGAGGAAAGAAATGGCCATCAAAGATACAGTGAAGATACCTTATTGTCCCTTCAAAACTGGCACGAATAAAAAAAAATAACCTGGAAAGCAACAAGTGTTGATGAAGTTATAGAAAGACTGGAACCCTGATCTACAGCATGTGGGATTGTAAAATGGTATAATTGCTATGGAAACGGGTGCAAGGGCAGTGAATTATGTAATGTGGTTCTTCAAGTCAAAGTCTCTAACTCTCACCAAGCAACCTTTTCTTGTGTGGCTCTGGTGAAAAGTGGGGAAATTTTGACCAGAATTTACTGAGATCCCATCCTGTTGAATATCAAATGTGCCAGTTGAGGAGCAGGAGGCATAAATTTCATTACCAACAAGAACCAAGGGTGGAGTGCATCTCCTGGATCTAAGATCCCTGCACAATGACCATACTGGATCCAGAAAGACAGCAGTAGTGTCAGAAGTGCAGCAGCAGAACCAGGAGCCAGCACATGAAACCTGAGTGGTGAACACTGGAGACCCTGGAGAAATTTAGTGCTTTGGGATAAGATGCTGGCTTGTGGAATGGTGTGCTTCTGCAGAGTTAATTTGGGAAGCTGGGTTCGTAGACCCATAGAGCTTGAACTTAATTCCTTAAGGTGAGGTTTACAGTGGGATGGTATGCCTGTGGGGAATCTATTAGCAGCCTTGATAAAATTGTATAACATATCCTGATAAACAACTTTGTCCTGAACATTTCTCATGTGCTCTACAACCTATTGACTACCTTCATGAAATAGAGTTGTGAATATTGCCTGTGAGCCTGAGGTTGCTATTGTAATGGATATCAGAACATAGAGATAAAATGGAGAATACTAGTTAAGACCACACAGATGATATGGAACAAAAAGCTGGAAACAGAAAGACGTTGTGGTCGTAGAAATTGAGTAGAGATAAACAGAATTATCTCTACCTGAAAAGTAAGACTAAAATAATCTTAATATTAAAATGAGCATAGACACAGGGACTTCTGAAGGAATATGATTTATTATTCACATTACAGGTTATTGGCATACTTACTGTTCATTGCTTTAACAGAAGGAGCATTTTAGGAAAGAATGGCTGAAAAAGTTTTAAATTTTGCTCCAGGCATGGCCCAACAAATTTATTATACTAAGTGAATCCCAAGCAGGATAAACTCAAATAAAGTTGTCCCAAAATACTTTAATTTCCAAAAGAAATATTAAAGCAACCAAAGAAAAATGCCACCTTAAAAAGAGAGACGAAAATTTAATAACAATAGATTTCTCATTTGAAACCACGAAGACCAGTATAAAGTGGCAGAACATTTTCCAATACTGAAAGAAAACAAAGGACAATGGAGAATTTATAGCTGATGCAACTATTCATGAATGTTAGGAGAATGAAGCATTTTCAGATAGTAGAATATCAATGTAATTTGTTTGTGAAAAATCGACCTACATAAAATTACAAAAACAACATCTCCAAGCTGATAAAATTTTAAGTTTAAAATATTAGAATATGAGAAAGTCACACACAGTCAACCTGTATCTAAAACTCACACCTTATAAAAAGTAATTTTATAGGTTTCATGAGCTTGGCAACAGAAAGAAACATGATCCATAAATGAAATAATTGATACTGCAAACTACATTGACATTTTTAAAACTTCTCTGATCCCCAAAACGGACTGAATCAAAAAGGGAGCACTATTGGGAGGACAGTCGGGAGGAGAGAATGACTGGACTCATTGCTCCTGGGGGACGTGGGGGAGGGTGGTGAGGAAGTGGTGCATGGACAGACTCAGCGACAGGGAACAGCAAGTGGTCCACAATCAGTGGTGAGGAGGGTGTGGGAGGTCTGGTAGCGCCAAAGTAAGGGTAATGTGACAGAGAGGAAGTTCTGAAACTCAAATGAAGGCTGAGCACAACAGTGGTCAGGAGGAAGGCAGAAAGAAAAAGAGGACGAATGAGAAGGCAAAGAGCACTTGTAGAGGCCTAAACACAAGCATGTATATATGTAAATATAATTATCTATGACAAGGTGGGAATAAAGTCAGGTACATATAGTTATATGCTTAGTACTAAGGCAGCAGCTGTACCTTGGGCCCCCACCCAGGCACTCCCTCAACGCAAGAACACTTTGTTCTATGAATCTGGTATTCCATTATGCTCACTGGCCCATTATGATCACTGAAGTCAATGTGGTGAAGAAAACTGATGGCACCCAGCTATCAAAGGATATGGTCTGGAGTCTCAAAGCCTGAAGATAAACAAATGGCCAACTAGCTGAGAAGTATTCAATCCCACACAGAAGAAATACACCAGCCAGTGTGGCCACGAGTTGTCAAAAGGATCAGGTCTCAGGCAACAAACAGAGAAAAAAAACATATCACCATGTACACACCTTTCTGAGATATCACCAAGGACTGGTGGGGACATGAGCAAGAGTGATGAAGATAGCTGATGGTGTTCTGTTATAAAAAATATAAAAAGATATAATGCCTGAGATCTTAAAGGCTTGAGGATGACCAAATAGAGCAAGAAAGCCCACCATAGAAGAAGCACATCAGCCTGTGTGACCATGAAGAGTGGAAAGAACTAATCATCAGGCATCGAAGAACAAAAATATCATAACATTATGTGTCCACACTCCTGATATTTTTGCTGAGGACAAAAGGGTGCAGAGGCAGACAGAGAGGAGGAAACTGATGGTTCCCAGCCACCAAAAGATAAAGTAGCTGGGATCCAAAAGGCTTGAAGGTGAACAAGTGGCCATCTAGCGCAGAAGCAGCAAAACCCACATGGAAGAAGCATACCAACCTGTGTGATCACGAGGGGTTGAAAGGAGCAGATATCAAACATCAAAGAACAAGAATCAAATCAATAAGAAAGAGGGGCAGGGCAGGATGGGAGGTGAGTCAGGGGTAGGAGATGGACCAGTCAAGGTGAAGTGAGGTAACAATGAAACATAAAACTTTCCTCTACTTCCTGAAGGCTTCGTCTCCCAACTATCATGGTTCCAACTCTACCTTACAAATCCAGCTAGACTGGAAGAGGTGCACTGGCAGAGATGAGAATTGGAAACAAAGGGAACCCAGGATGGATGAATCCCTCTGAGCCAGTGATGAGAATGGAGTTACCCAATAAGTGGAGGGAAGGTGAGGTGGAGAGAGGGAGCCAACTGCTGGGATCTACAGATTGCCTCCTATATGGAGGAAGGACATCGGGAGGAGTGGGCAGGGGAAGATGTTGGGCAGAGTAAGATGTGACAAAACAATAATAATTTAGAAAGGAATGAGGACTTGGAGGAAGTGGGGGAAAGGGATGGAGAGGGAAGGATGAGAACCTGATATCAAGGGCCCGAGAATGCTAATGAAAGGAGGTAGGTGAAGATGCTTGGCACAGTATATGTAACTATGTACTGTGAAAATCAATGTATGAGCCCCCAATAAAGTGATTAAATAAATAAATAATCAAAAGAAAGGGAGACCCCCTAAGCCATTTATGTCTCCACCCTTCAATTAATCCTACATATGTTCATTGACCATGTTGGCACAGTAAACTTTAACTGTCACATGAAAAAAAAACTAAAAAAAACAAGCTATGGTGATGAAAAGATATGCTAAAAAACTATAGCAAGTAATTATAAATCATATATGCAATGAAACACTATTATCTGAACAATATAAAGAACTTTCAAAATATAACAATAATAAAAGAAATCACATTTAGATATAAGTAAAGGGCATGAATTGACATTTCACCAAAAAATATATTCAATGGATAGATAAGCACATGAAAAAATGTTCAATTTCATTAGTACTTTGGGAAACACATATTGCAACCATGATTAGTCATCACTTTAAATACATCAGTGAAAAAGAGCATTGCCCTCAACAAGATGGGTTTACAGAGGATCTGCATCTATGAGCTCAAATATAGCATTAGTTAAGATAGTAGAGAACTTGGTAGTGCTTTGTTCCACTGTACATAATTTCTCTATGAATCAGAGTCAAATCAATGGCACCTCACTGTAATGACTGCTCTATTGGAGTAACACATAATTATTCTGAATACATATAATTAGTTCTCACTTCAGATCTATCACAGGGATTAATTTTTTAAACACCTCAAATAAAAACAATGTAATGACAATACTACCTAGAACATATGATGAAAACAAGATGGCTCAGATATTGCTGGGAGAAATGTAAAATGGTACAGTCATTCTATAAAGAGCTTGATAGCTTCTTATAAAACAGAAAATTCAAGTACAATTTTGTTCTAGCAATGAGACTCTTGGGGAATGTACCCAGAGAAATTAAAACTTTCTTTTACACAAAAATTCATAAATATTTATGGAAACTCTATAGGTATAGTCAAAGCTAAAACACATTTGAATAGAAAGATAGATGAAAGTTGAATGGATATACAATTCTATCTATATAACCATTCCATTAAGCAATAAAGTAATAAAGGAAAAGACAATTGATAAAAATAATAACATAGATGAATGTCCAGGTGTTTATGTTATGTGAAGAAAACCTAAAAAATGTATATACTGTATCATTTCATTTATATAGAATTCTTGAAATGAAAAAATTGCAATCATGAAGGACAAATTAACAGTTACCAGCAGTTAGGGATGAAGGATAGAGGTCATATTGATGAATATGATTATATAAAAAAACAAGGGAGCATTGCACAGATGCAACTTTTCTATATCAATGTCAATGACCCAGCTATAGCACTGTACCATGAATTTTCAAGTAATTGCTACTAGGGAAAACTGGTAAAAGTGTAAAATATATTATTTTGTTTCAAATATTACAACTGCATGTGAATCTACTAGTTTTGCAGAACAGATTTACTTTAAAAATTGCTTTATCCACCAGTAATGTGTCTGTATTATTCAAAAGTGGGAAAATGCATGACTTTAATTCACTAAAGCAACTGTCTTTTGGTGTGCAAGTTTGGCTTGGAAGATTTTGCCTTTTGAGACAATGAATGTTCCTCCTGTGTACTTCTATGCAGCTAATTAAGTTTGTAAGCACAAATGCATCTCAATTTCCTGAGGTCTTTCTATTTCTTCCAGTTACATGCTCAGAATTTCATGTTTTGTTAGGATTATTTTTAATGCACATATTTCTATGCAGTTGTTATATAGTGCAATTTTTATTTAGCTCAAACCTTGTCCTTAGCAAATAACAATCTGAGTAGCATGAACCATGATAAAGAAGCCATCAGGAATTTATGAGCTAGCAATTATTTTGCATGAAAGAAAGAGAATTGGCCAGAGCACTCACGTATTGTCTGTTTTGTGCTGCTGCAAGCAAACCTAGTTCGTACAACTTCCACCTGCTGCAATATTGTTATTCTATAGCTATCCTGTTTTTCCTGCTTTTTTTATCCTCTTGCATAATTATCACCAAGTATCCTGTATTCTATCTCTTTGCTCTTTCTTGCATGCAGAACATGTTTCCCACAATCTGTTCTCTTTTTTCAGAGTGTCTTTCTTAAAGAAATCAGTTTACATTGACACTGAGTAGACAGTAGAAGATTCCTGCTGGGTGCCCTCACCATAACCTGATTTCCTTCCTATTTGTTCCATGGGAAATGGTTACCTGCAGTGTTTAAACACACTTTTAGACTGCTGATTCAGAACTAAACAACTTAAAAAGCATATAGAAATAGGATTTGCAGGATCATTTGGAACATTAGAGCTTTTGCTCAAAGCATTTTTGAACAGCATCGGTAGTTATTTTTATGTGGTGACAGTAAAGTTTGGGATACAGAAATTCAATTCTGTTGTCATAGTCATGGTATGCCAGGCATAGCTCCTAGATGACATGTCTCATCATTTTTGCATCTGTAATTATTTTTAACTGTTCCTATTCATATAAACTGCTCTTCATATTTCCCCTAAAAATCTCATATATTTCCAAATGCATTTCTAACTAATTCTACAGACATGTACTTCAGCAGGCACTGAACAGTCCTTGAGGTTATTATTAAGTATAGAATCATATGGAAACTTTGTTGTTGTTCAAGTAAAAAGTTCTCATTACTAGGTAAGTGTTTGGTGACCTTTGTAAAAAAAAATAAAAGCAAAAAAAAGCTGACAGATTCAAGGAGAAATAGTTACCTGGGAAAATCACAATAGGATAGTTGATCTCTCCAATGCTAAATTCCAATGAAAATTAAGAACTGAACAAATAATAAAAAAAATCAAGTTAGTGGTGAATTAGACTCATATGGCAAGTCCCCACTCAAGTTCATCTAGTTACAAAGTAAGATTTATGTCTATATGAGGCTGTCCATCTAGTATTGCCAAGTCATTGAAATGAAAGTCTTGGAGCAATGAAAACTAAGTTAGAGATATCTAGACCTTAAAGTCAATAAAAGGACCCTATTGCTGAATACCCATAGCCATGGGAAATTAAATTACTGATTAATTAGAAAAAGTTAGTGGTGTATCCATGACATAAACAAAAAATGTAAAAAAACTTCAATGATAGCAACTTTTGTCCAGTATTATGCTTATGAACTGTTTATTTTTCCAGAGTTTCAGGAAATTTCATCACAAAATTTGGCAAAGAAGTACAATGGCTTGTTTGTGTTTTCCTATGCCTATATTACATAATCTTAATTAATTTGGCATTATAGAAAATGATGCTATTGGGTAATAAGAGCCCTTTATTTTATATATTTTCTTCTCATAACTATTGTTGTGGCAGTCTCTCAGTAGTCTAATATATATCTTCAAGCATTTTATTAAATTCTATAATGTATACATTCATAATTTGATAATGATTACATAAACTCAGATCATTTTGGATGTAACTGATATCTACAATATTAAATCTTCATGTTGATGACCAAGGTATAGTTCCATATTTATAACTGTGTTAGTTTCGGTAGACTAAAGAAACAAGTTCATAAAGACTCATGTGTGAATAAGAAAGAGGCATGTTCAAGAGTAGTTGAATATTGAGAAAACACGCAGGTCCAGTCCACAACAAGCCCATCAGTATGACATTAGCCAATATGTCTGATACGAATGTATACAGTCCTCTTCAGACTCATGAAATACATGCAATGATGCCAAGTGCAGGAAGATCACAAGCCAGTGCATCCAATCTTTTGGATCCAGCAGTTTTAGAAGCATCTCAGCATTGGCAGGGGCCTCCAGTTTCCAGGGCATGGGATCTATCAGCATAGTGCAATGCGTTTTGTCAGTAGAGACGCTCCAAGGGAGTGAGCAGAGAGTGTTTCTGCTCCCTCCACAGAAGAAAATATCTGAGTTCCAAGAAAGACCATGCCCACATGTTAATTGGCTATGACCCAATTGACAGATGAGACTCCACCCCTTCATTCTTAATCTTCTCAAGTCCCACAGTGGACACCAGATTATGTAACTACCACAACATTTTATAATTTTCTACACAAAGTTCTTCCAGAGCTTTACCATGTGTCCCTAAATACCTACAGAGTTTTAGTGGTATTGAATATGCTAACTTTAAATTTAGATCTTCTAACTGTTGTTGGTCCAGAGAAATATTGTGATCATAAATACATTGATTTTATAGTCACTCATTACACTATATTTTAGAAATTTTGATAATTTCTTTGTGCATTCCATGGAATCAATGTTAGTATACATTCACATCATCTTTGACTAGTGAAAGGGTATTATTCATTTCTCACTTTTTATTGTGATGCAGGTGAAAATTTAGAAAGCATATTTGTCTTCCTTGAACAATTCGTATATTTCTATTTCTGTTTGCAATCCCCACATTGTAACAGAACTCTTTCAACTTCTCAATGTGTTTACCTTTTATAATCATCCTTTCCTTTCCACTCCTTCCTCCTGAATTTTATTCCAGGGAAAATGCTGTCCTTTGATCTCTTGTGGTTCAATGTTCTAAGTGTTCACCCTTATATATATCTATTTTTTGGGGCACTAGTGCCATGGTGAGTTAATGGTTAGACTACTCAATTCCCGATCAGCACTTTGAGCCCAGCAGCCACTCTGTGGAAGAGTTATGAGACTAGGCGCTCCCATAAAGAATTGAAGTAGAGGGAGACCCAGGGAAACCTTTTGCTGTCATCTGTAGGATTGCTTTGAGCCAGAATCAATTTGAGGGCAGTCACTTTCTTGCTTGGGAGCCTGAGAAGCCAAATTAAAATATTACAATAAAATATGTAAAGTCCTGGAAGGTTTTCTTTTGTTGTATTTTTTTGTTTGTTTTTTGTGGACATCACTGCCTCTGGTGGTCGTGGGCGCTACCCAGTCGCCGCTGGATTTGAACCACTAAGCCCGGAGGCTGCAGTTCCGCACACATCCACTTACGCCACCAGGGCTCAGCCCTCTTTTGTTGTATTTTAAAGAAAATAAAACAGACTCAGTATTTCTCAAAGTGAAAGAACTTAAGGGGGAAACGGTCAATTGCAATACTGAAGGATTCTCTAGGCAAAATATTGAGCAATTGAGGACATTTCAAAAAAAGATGGAAGGTATAGGCAGTCACTGTGCCAAAGAAAAGACCAACAAATAACAATTTCATGAAATATCATATGATCAGAGCTAATGGTATGAAAGGAAGATGTCCAACCTGCTCTGAAGGCATTAGAAAATAAAGCTGAGCATTAATTGCACACTAATTGATATATTTCAATAACTGATGGAGCACTGCAAATACTTCCTTCCCCCACCCAAAACTATTCCATATTATTCCATCAAGTGCTACCACAATCAGTTTCAAAACATTATTTTCCTCTCTGAACTCCTTGACATCAGTTCCATTCCCCTCCCCCCCACCCCCCGCCCTGACCCAGCAAAGCACTGTACACCCTGAAAACCCTTATTGTACTTGCTGGCCTTGGGTTTCAAATGTACTGGAAACCGAAAAACATATAACAACAATCCACAAAGGTGGGCGAGGAGTCAAGATGGCACACAGGTAAGTAGCACATATTGAGAGTTCTTTCATGTATGGCAGGTCAGCTGTCCAGGAGAACTTGGGGGAGGATTCTGGTGAGTGGGAGGATCTCTAGGACAACCCTGGATGCCTCCCTCTGCTACATGGCAATGCCCCCATTTATCTGCCCTGAGCTGGAACGCTCAGAGATCTGAGATCTGATCCTTGAGAGAGCTGAACTCAGTCAGCGGGGCTGCTCCTGTGTACCAACTCCCGGCCACTGCTACTGCGGTCCCCAATTACCCCACTCTACCCTTAGGCCTGATTGCCATGCTAGAGCAGCTTGGCTGCCCTGCTGAGACCCACACAGCTGTGGCAATGCAGCCTACATGCAGCTCCCAACTTGCAGGACTCCCCTAGCAAAGTGGCCCCCTTCTCCCGTGGTTCCTCATGCTCCATGTGGCAGAGATCCACGCTAGGTTCAGGTATTTCCTTGCATTCACCCAAGGCCGAAGTTGCTAATCAGCGATCTGCCTGTAGCACAGTATTTGACCTGTGCTGGGGTAGAATCCCCTCCCTGCCCCATATCATCACCTGAGACACGTTGTCTGAGACCTCTCCTCTCCCATCACCATCTTCCTGACCACTCCTGCCATTGCCCACTCCCAACTGTGTGCACTCCCGCACGCTTCCCCTGAGCTAGCCGAAGTCTGCCTGTCCCTGCCAGTGGGGCTCCTACCCACAGTGGCTTAGCAATTCCCTCAAGTGCCAGGCTGGTGGGGAGCAGTTAGGAAGCACATCCTCCATCTGAAGAACATACGTTCCCCATACATAACCTGGACCCAGAGCCTAGGGAATAAACAACCTGGGCCAAAGACTTCTCAACCGAAGACAGCAACACTATCTCAAATTCCAATGTAGCCAGTACCCACCAACCTCCCCAACCAGACTTTTCATTACACACTGGGCTCCTCCACTCCTGCAACCCACAGCAGCAATGGCATATCTCAAGGCAGCAAGATGCTCCTCGCTTGCAGATAAGCCAGCTGCCCCCACCAGTGCCAGACACCTGCACACGGTGGAGGATCTCCCTGGGCACCAGCACCTGGACAGTTGGGTGGTTTTCAACCTCAATCACCCCCTCCCATGGCAGCAAGGCCTCCCCCATTTTTGCCTTATATTATGTGTGTCTTTAAAAAAAAATAAAAGAAAAAAATTAAAAATAAACAAGAAAGACTGAGCCCCAATGGCATAGTGGTTGAGTGTGGGACTGTGGCCCATGGGCTTGGCGGTTCAAATTCAGGAGCAAAAATAAACAAGAAAAAAGTGTCCCAACTGTGGCCTTACAGACAAGTTCAAAGTAGCCCAGGGGCATAAATACAGGCACCATCCCCACTCCAGTCACTGAAATTCCTCACCACTGTTGGGTACTGAATCACCCTGGAACTTTGCGTAGACAAAGTATGACCCACGTCTATAGTAGGCCACAAAAAACGGTTGAAAGCACTCTTAGGAGTAACATAGAGTTCAGAGCCCCCTTGTCACCTACAAACATGGCACTTGCCTCCACAAAAAGGTGAAGGGGGCATCAATAAATGTCATCACTCTCAACAACAACAAAATAGGGAGACAAAACAAAATAGCAGAGTAAATGACACTCATAGATGAATCAGACATAAATCTGACCCAAAAAGTAATCTTCAGAAAGTGGCGTGGTCTAATCCAGATGTTGAGGGAAGCAATGCAGAGTAAGGTTGCAATGATAGGATGCATGCACTTGAGGGGATGAACTCCATAAGAGAGGGAATGCAGGTCACACACTAAAGGGAAATACAAGTGTTAACGACTGAGGTAGCAGAAACTACACACAAGATCACAGAATTTATGATTAAACTAAATGAGTCAGGGAACCATATGAGCAATCTCAAAGACACTCAGACAAACCTCAGAAAATAAGAAAGACAATCAAATAAGACTATAAAAGAGGTAAAGGATAACCTGAGATCAATGAGAGATGCTATGATGAGGAAAAATATTTGAATAATTAGTCTATCAGAGGAGCAGGCCACTACAAACAAGACTTTAGCTAAAATAGTGAAGAAATTTCTGGAAGTAAGCATTCCCACCTTACTGAACTAGAATCAGACACTCATACAGAAAGCAGAGAACATTAACTGTACTAACCTCCAAGAAAAACTCACCAAGGCATATAATAGATAAAATATCCAACTTTGATGAAAGAGAGAAAAAATTAAGAGCAGCAAGAGAAAGGAAAGAGGTCACATTCAAGGAAGCTCATGTAAGAATATGATCAGACCTATCAGCAATAGCCATGAAGAGGAGGAGAGAGTTGAGCAACATCTTCAAAAGCTGGAAGCAAAAAAAAAACACCTATACAAGATCCTCTATCCTGCCAAATTGTGAATAAATATAGATAGAGAGCTAAGGGTCTTATAGGACAAGGAAAAACTCAAAGAATATGCTGAAAGAAACTGAACCATATGGAAGATACTGGTTGACACACCTTGGTCTGAGGACCAACATCAACCAGGCACAAAGAGACCACCATATCGCCCAACCCCATCCATAAGTCAACGTGCTATCAAGAGTTACCAAAATAACAGGGCCTCAGAGGGAAAAGGAGGAAAAATGAAGCCCCCATACAAACACAGCACACTGATGTGAAGGGAGATAGGAAAATACCCATAATACAAGTCATGGGATGAAAACAATGTTTCCACAGATGATGAAAATAACTGAATTCCAATGGCCAAAATTCATACATTAAAGAGAAATTCTAGAAGATGGACTCAGAAAATATAACCCAACAATCTGTTGCCTGCAATACACACATCTTAAGTGCATGGACAAAAATAAACTAAGAATACAAGGCTGCTGGAAAGTATATTAAGAAAAATGGCAAATTAAAAAATAGAGGCGTGGCTGAGCCCCGGTGGCGTAGTGGTTGTGCGCGGGACTGTGGCCCACTGGGATGGAGGTTCAATTCCCGTTCACAGGAGCAAAGGCTGAGCATCCTACTCCCATCACCAGGGCAGTGATGCCCCCAAAAAATGCAGGGGTGGCAATCCTAATCTCTGATAAAATGGCCTCAAGGTTCAAATCATAAAAAGAGAAAAGGAGGGACACCATATAATTTTCAAGGATCAATAAATCAAGAACCAGTAAACACATTGAATATTTAATTTCCTAATAATGAACCAGCCAAATTTGTCAAATAAACTATTCAAAAGGTGAAAAAAAGAAATCACAGATTCAAGCATCATGATAGGTGATTTTACTACACCACTATCAGAGAAAGATAGATCATTGGGAATGAAGTTCAGCAAGGAGGCTGGCTAAGGAGCTAAACAATACAATTAGCCAACCGAACCTCATATACATTTATAGAGCTTTCCTTCCAAAAACAAAACAAAAAAAACACATTCTTCTCAGACCCACATGGCTCATTTTCGAGAATAGATCACATGCTGGAACATAAGTCAAGCCTGAATAAATTCAAACACAAAGAGATTATTCAGACATCTTTCTAGGATCATCACACCATAAAGCTGGAGAGTAATAAAAGGATGACCAGAAAATGAAGGGCAAAAATTGGAGGATAAAATGATCTCCTGCGACATTAAATGGTTACTGACTCAGATTAGAGAGGAGGTTAGGAAGGAAAACTCCCAATCTCATTCTTTGAAGGTAGGACAACTTCGATACCCAAGCAAGGCATGGATCCCACAGATAAAGAAAACTACACACCAATATCTCTAAAGAGCATAGATGCAAAAATCCTTAACAAAATATTGACCAATAGACAACAAAAGCATATATAACCGACCATCCACCCTGATCATTTAACATTCATCTCAGGGATTCAGGGATAGTTTGATATAAAAAAATCCATCAATATTAAATATCACATTGATAAGAAAAGGTGTAAGAACCACATGATAATATGATAGACACCAAAAAAAATCATTTGTCAATAGCCAACACCCTTTCCTAACTAAGACTCATAAAGAGAGGACTGGAAGGAAAATTCCTCAAGCTATTTACAAAAAGCCAAGAGCCAACATCATAGTTAGTGGAGAAAATATTAAAACAACCTCACTGGAAGATAGGACAAGATAATATTTTCCCTTGTCCCCACTTCTATTCAATATCCCACTGGAAGTCCTAGCTAACAACATAAGACAGTAGAAGGACATTAAATGGATACCTTTATGCAGATGAACTGATTCTGTACAAATGAATTCCCAAAAGTTCTACAACGGGAATACCTATTGTGATAGAGGAGTATGGAAGAGTGGTAGGATACAAGATCAACAAACAAATCTATAGGCTTGCTATACACATTTTACAGGACCATGGAAGATGAGATCAATAAGGCAGTACCCTTCATAGTACTTAAGAATAAATTGAAATACCTAGGAATATATTTAACTAAAAATACTAAAGACCTATACAAGGAAAAATACAAGAAACAAAAACAAGGACAGGAAACCAAAGTGACTTCCACAAAAGAAGTCATGGACTGGCAGACTCGACATAGAGAAGATGTCAATTTTACCCAAATCACTTTATAAGCTTAATGCTATTCTGATTCAATTACCAACAACCTTCTTCAAAGAATTGGAAAAACTGACCACCAACTTCATATGGAGAGGGACAAAACCCAGAATTATCAGAGAACTCCTCAAGAAGGACAAAGTCGTAGGAGTGCTTTACCTAGTTTTTATACATACTACAGAGCCATAGTGGTCAAAACAGTGTGGTATGGACATAATTACATATACTCAGACCATAGGAAAATAGCAGAAATTCCGGTAGTAAAACCATCAACATATAGACAACTGACATTCAAGGGCACCCAAACATCAACTGGAAAGCAGATGCGCTCTTTAGCAAATGGTGCTGGAGACAATGGATACCCACAAATAGAAATATGAAACAAAATGTCTACCTCACTCCATGCCATTGAACAAACTCAAGGTGGATAATGGACCTACAAGTAAAACCCTAAACCATCAGGCCCATCAATGAAGGAATCAGGACTAGTCTAAGATCATTGGCCCAAGGAATACACAGACTCACGACAGTAGGGGAGAATATACCAAAAGGCGAATTGGAAATTAAGAAATGGGATTTAATGAGAATAAAACACCTGTGCATGTTAAAAGACTTCACCAATGGGGTAACAAGGGACCCCATAGACTGGGAGAGGATTTTTAGCAATGACACATCTGACAAAGGGCTTATTACTAAATTCTACAATACTCTCCTGGCCTAGGAAAAGAAGAAAACAGTTAACCCCCAGATAAAGTTGGCAAAGGAAGTGAAGAGAAATTTCTTTAGGGAGGAGACCAGTATGGCCAATAAACACATAAGAACGTGCTACTGATAATCATAAAAGAAATGTAACTTAAAGCAAACATAAGATCTCATCTAACATCCTTGAAGTTAGTCCAAATCAGTAAATCAAAGAGCAACAAATGATGGATGGGACGTGATGAAATAGGACTCTCCTCCATTGCTGGTGGTCATGTAGATATATACAGCCACTGTGGAAAGCAATCTGGCAATATTTAAAGAAAATATAAATCGATCTACCTTATGAGGCAGTTATCTCTCTAGTGGGCATACACTCAGAAGAGGTCAGAAAACATGACCAGTTGTCTGTTCCCCATTGTTCATTGCAGCGGAATTCACAACCACAAACTAATGGAAACAACCTAAATTTCTATCAATAGATGGGAAGTTTACTAAACACTGGCACAAACACACAGCACTAATAGGTCAGATGATCACATGAAACTTGTCATTTTATAGAAAGAGTTGAAGGACATTATGCTTAGTGAGGTCAACCAATCACAAAAGGCCAAGTATAACATGAGTTCCCTAAGGTAAATATAATCTGTACAGTAGGTATAGAAGAAAAGACACTTATCTTACAATATACGGGTGAAGGCACAGTTAGTCAGGTGGAGATCAGACCAAATCCAAGGAGGTATGGGGAATCCAACATAAAAGAGAAGGTGGGGGGTAAGCAGGAGAGAGAAAAGAGGAGAAGAAATTGAGATGATGACATTATGAAGAACAGATCATTAACTCCCCCAGGGGGACAGCATTGGCTATATCTCCTCAGAATTGGGTGTGTGCATACAAACTCCACCATGGATCACCAAACCAGGAGGGCAATGTAACCATGTGTAGGATTACATTAAAAAATTGGGCTATAGGGCCAGCTCCAAGCAGAGCCAATCTGATCCCCCACCTGAGAAGTATGTGCCAGAGAAAATAACACTAAACTTTCAGGTGAGGGAAAGGAGCCAACTTACCACGCCTCCACGGAAGCAAACCAAGGAGGAAAAGGAGAGACAGTCAGCCTAGACTCCATGTTGGTACACCAAGTCTGGAGGATGATGTCCCTCCACGGAGCTGCTAAGGTACAGTCAACAACTCGACATGTTGTCCCCTAACTGGAGTGTACTGTGACAGAGGACAATAATGGAGACACACGGTGAGCCTGAATCCCCCACAGCAGGACAAACCAAGAAGGGGGCCTAACAGCTCAGCAGTTGGAGCAAATTCAATCCACAAAACCCCTAAAGAGTCCCCCAAATAGACACCACGCTAGGAGGGGCAGACCCCAGAACTGCTCCAGGACCAGAGGGGAGAGATTCAAAAAGGCCAGCAGAAAGACTTGGAACTACTTATATATATATTTTTTTATCTCCTTTTCTCTTTCAACTTTTTGTCTTCTTATTGTTTGGAGTAGGTCATTGCTAGTTTGCTTACTATCATAAAACAAACATGGGAAACAAGTTTGGGGAGGAAACATCAAAGTCAATGGCCTCAGAAGTTCATGTTGGGAGAAGGTAGGAGGGGGTGAGGGGTGGAGTGGGGAGGGATGTGATGAACAAACAGCACCATAGATATGGGAACAACCATGTTGATATTAGAGCAACACCAATCTCACTGAAGTACTAATTGGTGGAAGAAGGGCAAACGTGGTGTTGATGGGTCAGGAGGAGGCAAAAGGAAACAGAGGGAGGCTCCAGGAAGAAAAGCTGTAGAGGCATTAACAGAGATGTGTACTCATATAAATATATCAATCCATAAGAATAGAGGTGTTGTCCTATGTACATATATTTATAAGGCAATACACTGAGGCTGCAGATGGGCCCTGGGCCTTAGCTCCTCCCCCTCAATACAAGAACACTTTGTTCTAACAAAGGTTCATTTTGTGATGCTCATTGGCCCATCCTCACCCCCAACATGATAGCTGAAGACATAATGGGGTAAAGAAGTGGTAAAGACAGCAGATGGTGCCTGGGGTCTTAAAGGTTTGACATTAAACAAGCAGCCATCCAACAGTGAAGCAATAAGCCCACATGGAAGGAGCACACCAGGTGGTGTGATCAAAAGGTGTCTTCAGGACTGGTAGTAGGTATCAGAAGATTTAATAACAAACAGGAAGCAAACAAGAAAACAAAGAAAACCCTTTGGTGAGAATGTGGGGATTGTAACTGAGACTCAAAGCCCATCTGTAGACAATGGAACATCCCCCACAGAAGGGTCACAGGAAAGGAATAAGTCAATCAGGGTGCCGTAAAGCACTGGTGGGTCACACAGTTTACCTCTGATTCCGTGAGCCTTCCTCACTATCATGACTCCAGTACTACTTCCCACTCTGGACTGGAGCAGAACATGCACATAGGTATAGGCAAGAGGTATAGCTCATGGCACAAGAAATCCAGGAACATGAATGGGAATAGTGATGCAAAAACAGTAGGGGGAAATATGGGGATGAGAAGGAAGAGTGTACTGATTTCAGTGAATGATGTATAACCACACATTCACCTCCAGGGTGAAGACCAACAGAAATCAGAGGGGAAGGGAGACAACTATTAGATCTGAAAATAATACTAACCTATAATCTACCAAGGGCTGTGAAGGTGGGGGAGGAAGAGAGGGGAAAAAAAAGAGGAGCCAATCCCAAGGGTTCAGTAGAAAGAAAATGTCTAGGAAAACACGATGGCAATTTATGTACTGAGGTCTGAGACAATAGATGTATGGATTGTAACAAGAGTTGTAAGAGCCCCTAATAAAGTGATCTTTAAAAAAAGTCCACGGTGACTTAATACATGTGAGATAAACCCCTATACAAACAAACAATATACAAATAATACAGAAAATGTTGAAAACCAGATCAGGCCTAATGTGTCTCAGAGAGGGATGAACTTAAAAGCTTTAAATGTTCAAGTCCTTTTTTTCTCTCAGGTTTTCCTTTTGATCTTCTACAGTGATCTCTGCAATGCATTCTATTTGGTAAACAGTTTCCTCCCTGCCTATTATTATTACATTAGATGAAGTTGTTTGCCACTAAAGACTCCAAGTATATTTCAATTTTATTTTTTCTTTATTTATTAAGCCCCCAGACCACTGCTTCTGTTTGAGGGATAAGGAATCTGGAGAGATATACATTTTTTAATTATGAGGTTAAAATAATTTTAAAATTTTGTTTGAGATGATGTTTCTCAATAAAGACTCCAAGTAAATTCCAACTTTACTTTTACCTCCAAGTTCATTTAAACTTTATAATTTTATCTTTTTTTGTTTAAGTCACTGTGATTGATAGGTTTAGTCCTGGTTTTGTTTGTAGGGAATGGTATGTATCATAGTCACTAAAACCTATGTTTAGGTTTGAGTGGTAAGGAAACAGGAAGGATTTCTTTTGAAAGAAACATACTAAATATACTTAAATAAGTCATCTTCACACATGAAATAAACATCAATATTCAAATTAAAGTCTCAATATTTGTGGTTCTCCCCCACATACACACACCCAAACTTTGAAACCTACATCTCTAATTACTATTCTATATCAAGAAAGCTACATGGCCAGAAAAGAAAAATATACATATTTGTATTAATTTCAATGAAAGATGACCTAATAGAATGTAGTAGCTATCAAACAATATCAGATGCAAGTAAAATTTTGCTCAGTAAAATTAAAAACAGCTATATATTGACAGTGGGTTGCCAATTCAAGCCAGATTAAGACCAGGGACAAGTGATATCATTGCTGGCATCAAATGAACCTTATTTGAAATCAGAGAATACCAGAAAGATGTTTGATTTATTGACTATGCAGGAGCATTATGGTGTGTGAATTATAACAAATTATGGACCACACTCTAAATTCCAGAAAACTTAATCAGCCTATGGGGCATCTTTATATGGACTGAGAGGAAGTCCTGCTACCAGAATAAAGGAATACTAAATAGTTTAAAATCAGGAAAGGTATATGTCAAGATTGTAACTTTTCATTATATATATTCAATTGGTATACTAAGCAAATAATCTGAGAATCTGGACTACACGAAGGACCCTACATCAGGATTTAAAGAAGACTCATTAACAATCTGCAATATGCAGATGGCACCAACTTCCTAGATGAAAGCAAAGATTTGAAGCACTTACTGATAAAGATGAAAGACTGTAGTGTGGGTTACAACTCAGTGTGAAACAAACACAACTCCTCATGCCTGGACAAATAAACAACATCCCAAGAAATGGAGAAAAGATGGGAAGTGTGAAGGAATTCATTTGACTTGGATGCACACACATTGATCACTGAAGCAGTTGTCAAGAAATCAAATAACAAATTACATTGGGCATTTCTGCTGCTGCACAAGACCCTTTAAAGTATTAAGGTAATATACTATATTGAGGAACAAGGTTTGCTTGACCCAAGTTATGGTCTTTCCATTGGTCTTATTTGGATATGAAATTTTCATAATGAATAAATATTATGGGAGAAAATTTAATCCATTTCAATCATGGCATTACTAAAGAATATTGAATATACCCTGGACAACCATCACAATGAAAGAAAAATGGCTTGATGAAGTACAGCCAGAATCTCCATAGAAGCAAGACTGTCTGGATTTCATCTCACATGTTTTGGACTAGCTATCATGAGGGACCAGTTCATGAAGAAGTACACCATGCTGGGCAAAATAAAAAAGAGGAAGGCCCTCAATGACACAGTGGCTACAATAATGTGTTCAAATACAGCAACTCTTGAATGACAAAGGACTGGGCATCTTCATTCTGTTGTGCACAGAGCCATTATGTTTTGAAACCAACTCAGTGCCACCTAGCAACAGCAACGTTGTTAGCGTAATGCCGAGCCATTTGGCCAACACAGTTCCAGGTATGAAGGGCCGCTGTTTGGGAGTTTCATTAGTTTCTGTCACACTAGTAAGCTTGCCCTTTTATGTTTGGTTTTCTTTAAATTATTTTGAGCTTTGTCCCTTATTTTACCCAATTCCATTTAGATGTTCCTGTTATAAGCCACTTTAGAAAACTGGAAGTGCAAACTGCGTACTCCTGTGTCAGGGTCATAGAGGAGCATAGAGGAGCATAGCTCACATGCTCCATGAGTCCTTTGGGCTATGTGGTAGTTAGATGATCTAGTCAACTAGACTGGACACTCCTAGATATGATGACGGGGGGGATAAAACTTGTCATTCAGGTCAAAGCCTCATGGTGCTTCTGTGGGAGTGTGGCTTTTTCATAGGGAGAGTCCAAGGGATTTCTTTCTCAACATTTTAACTTCCTGGTTTATGGCCCCGCTGAGAGCTCCTGGAGCTCTGCCATGTTTTCAGCGGCATTGGATCCATAAGATTCTTCGTTTATCACCTGTGATCATCCCGCATTCTGCATCACTGTATGTGGCTGTGTGAGTCTGAACAAGAACTTGTGGACTAGTATTGAGCTTAAGGTCCTCCGTAGGACTGACTTTCTTGATATATAACTACTTCTTGATATAAAGTTCTCTCTTTTACTTATATGACGTCACTGGTTTTGTTTCTCTAATCAATCTGGCCTAACACAAACTACTTAATTATTTATGTCTTTGAGTTTCTTTACTCATTTTGCTCCAGACAGGAAGAGACCAAGAGTTACTCCTTAGGTGGTCGCACACAAGCGTTTAGGGTTCCATTTGTGGTCTGTGTTGTGACAATTGACCTTGGTGTCCCATGAGGTGGTGACCCTGAGCTCCCAAATTCAGCAACTGATTGCCTCAAGTTGTTTGCTTATGGTTCAGTAATTTTCATAACATTGTCCTCTGCATGCTCTAATATAGTCATGGATATATTTACAACACATATAAACATATCATCTGTTAAACATACACATATATGTATTCATGGATATAGTCCTATTCACTTTCCCACGCTTGTTCCATTTAAATGTCTTGGATACATCCAATATTGTCTGTTTTAATTACATTTTTAATAAAAGGTGGGAGCTTCCAAAATATTTAGTCCACTATGTTGCCACAACCTTAAATCACCTATCATTCTCTTTCATTAGCTGCTCTTTTCGTGCCAGACAGCATGCCTATGTCCCTTTTGTCCTCAATAGCTCTTCTTTCAATGATATATTACTTTATGTGAAATCATGGAATCAATCTTTGGTAATACATGTTCACATTTTAGTTCCCAAAATATAGGTGGTACAAATTCCAATTTGTTTACATTTCACAATTATATGTAACATACAGAGAATGTTATAAATAAATGGATTCTAACGTCTTGATTAAAAAGCAGTGCATACTATATTATGAATCTCATTTTCAAACACCAGCTCATGTACTTATAGTAATCATTTATTCGTACCTTCCAAATATCTCTCACTTTGGATATTTTCTTCCTGGAAACCTCTGAAGATGGAGTGTAGGATATGAATCAGTTATATTTAATATGCAATAAGAAATAGAATAAAATGTATATCCCTCCAGATTCCATATCCCTCAAACAGAATCAGTGGTCTGGGGGCTTAATAAATAAAGAAAATGAAAATAGGAAAGAGGTACAATTTCTATTACTAGAAAAGTAAACTCAAACCTATTTGAGTTCATTCTGACCCACAAGGTCGCTGTTGGACAGACTAGAAAGCCCCACAGGGAATCCAAGGCTATACCGCTTATGAAAACACACTTGTCATAGCATTTTTCCCATATAGCAACAGGTGGGTTCAAACTTTTGACCTTTCTCCCAATTACCAATTACCAAAACCCCAAGCATAAAGCTTACTGCTATCGATCTGATTGCTACTTATAGCAACTCTGTAGAATATTTCCTAGAATGGTATTTTGAAGCGGGGAGGGGAAGAAAGCCTTATTCTTCTCTCACAGAGAAATTAGTGGGGTTGAATTTCCAGCCATACAGGAGGGCCCTTTGCTTAACACACGAAACCCAAACTCACTGCTATTGAATTGATTCTTACTCAGAATGACCCTATAGGATAGGGTAGAGCTGCCCCTGTGTGTTTCCTCGGACTCTGACTTTATGGAAATAGAAAGCCCTTTCTTTCTCCACAGAGCAGCTACTGACCTTCCAGTTATCCCAACTGGTAAGCACTATGCCCCCAGGGCCAAAAGAGTATAAAACTCAGTGGATTCATAAGAAATGACAAAAAAGCTGTCATCTAAACGAGACATCCCCTAAGTCCACACGGAGGAAGCACGCCAGCCTGAGTGATCCAAGGATTGTGAATAATAAAACCCGAACCTAAAGAGGGAATGGTATCAGAGCTTAAATTGTGAGCACCTGGTTTTCAGAAAACGATAGATGGCAGCAGAAGCTCAAAATCCATTTGCAGGGTCCACACAGTGGGTAAGCCTCTGGGGAATCCCCTCTAACCATAGCTGAGGAAGATGAATAGCCCCACTATGAGAGAGTGTTGCATCACCGATTACGGCATAGTGAGGTCAAAATGTAATATTATTTGATTATCCGTTGGGGCCATTTTAAAGGTATTTCAGTTTTTTTAAATGAGTGAAAGGGAAATATGCATATGTATGTAAGTATGTAGTATGACTTTTCCTTTATGTAGGCTTATTGATATTTAGGAGTAGTATTCTACAGTTTTCTCTATACACATATTTTATATACATAGTTAAATTTATTTTCATTGTGGGGGCTCTTGTAAATATTCGTATCTTCCTGATTTATTTTCTGGAGTTCATTTGGTTCTTGTAGAGGTTTCAAATTGATTTCTGTATGTCATTCTTGTATACTGCCTCTGTACTGAATATCTAGCTAAAACAGTAGCTTTCTTGTCAAATCTTTGTGACTATCGATCTGTGGGATAATATTTCTATATTTTGTAATAGTTTGAGTAAAACTAATGTCAATTATTCTCTGTGTCATCTAAGGCATACTCCAAAGTCATCTGCAAAACTGCTTCCCCCCACATTGTTCTTTGAATGTTTAATTATAATTTGAAAGACGATTTACAGAGAAAATACATTTTATATTAAACCATTCATATCCATCTTGTTTCATGTCATTGGATGATTGCAATCTCCACAATATGACATTTCTTACCACAATTCTTCCCTGTGTTTCCCATTTGCTTTCCCTATTTTCCCTAACCCAACTTGCTTTCTAAACGTTGTCTTTAGGCAAATGGTAGCCTTTTGATCTCATCTGATTGAGATCTAAGGACTAAATATCACCCAATACTAAAGACCTTTTCACTGTTTGGCTGAAAATTGAATTCAGGGCCCTAGTCTTGTGTACGCAAACTGTAAGCATAATCATTCATTTTTCAGCAAATGATTTTGAATCTTAGTGCACAGTTTTCTCACACTCTATCCAGGACCGTCATATATAACTGCAATCAGAGTGGAAGTACTAGTAGCCAAGCACCAAGTACTTATCATTTTGGGTTCATAGAGTCTAAAAGTCACAAGGTCCACTAGTTGTTTGGAAATATATTTCTCATGAATCTTTGATTTCTCCAATCTTCTTTATGATGGGTGATGAAAGACCTATAGTGGCCCTTCTATGATAGCTTTTCAGATCCCAGCACTACTCACCAAAAAAAAGAAGGAAGTGGAAACATTTCAGACTTTGTTTGTCTTTGTGGATTGTGACATGCCAATTGACCTTGGGGTTCCCCAAACTATGGTCCTGAGACTCCAAAACTCATTTCCTTTTGGTTATGGGTAAGAAGATTTCATGAATCTACTTTCTTTATATTTTATGCTACTCGTGTAAGTATTTAACACATATGAAAATACAGATATTATTGTACCCTTTGTAAATCCTATATGCCTTCGAGGTTATTTTCCTTGTGATGGAGTGATGGCACCTCCACCCAAACCCCTGTAACTTCTATCAAATTATTGAATGGAGTTATGCAAATATGGTGTTTGTAACACTAATAGAGAAAAATGGCCAATTCTCATTACCACCCTCCTGGCTACAAGTACGAAAAAACTTTGAAACAGCAGCAGAGAAGAGAGAAACCCAGAACACCTTGGAAGCGCACATTTTTAGATCTCTATGGGACGTGATTGTGGCCTCTTAGACAAGATGGATCACAAACTACGGCATGGAGCCTCAGAAATTCAGCACTGAGATTTTGGGGTAACCTCCTCATCTGGACTAAGATTATGGAACCATGGGACAGAGTAACAGGCAGGCTGGCGTCTTGTCCCATGCAGACAGACTAAGTGCAGTAGTTGCATATTTGTCATCATTTGAGACTGCACAGTGAAGGGGTGGAGTTTAGCCTGTCAATCAGCTTGCAGCTTGATGCCCTCCTTTGGAGGCGCTAAGGAGATAAACAACTCAGTGGAAGCGGGGCACTCATTCACTTCTTGTGAGAAATTTCTGCCAAGACAGATGGAGCTACGCTTGTGCCTTGGAGCTGGAGAAGCCACACAGAGACTCCTGGCAGTGTGGAGATGCTCACACCACCACTGGATCCGCTTTCTACCCACTTGCGTGCAATCTTCCTGCATTCGGCATCATTGCATGTGTTTCAGGAGTCTGAAGAGGAATTTGTTTGCTATCATACATGGGAACTAATATAGGACTTATGGACTTGATCTGTCCTGGGCTGGATATTTTCTCAATATCTTGTTGCTCTTCTTATACACATATGAGTGTCTCTGCATTTGTTTCTCTAGTCAACCGAGACTAGTACACTATGGAACAATGTGGCTGAGAGGCTGAGGACTGGAGAGAGATGTGCATATTGGCTGAGGAGGTCAATGACTGCATCCTTACTGTTTGCTTAACCTAACTTGTGATAACCTACTAACTTCCCTAATAAACCCACTTGAGGAGCGTGGTGGTGCAATGGTTACAAGTTGGGCTGTGCTTCACACAGTCGACATTTCAAAACCATCCGCCGCTCCATGGGGAAAATACTGGGTTTTCCACTCCCATAAACAGTTACAATCTCAGAAACCCACAGAGGGCCACCGTAAGTCAGCATTGACTCCATTGCAGTGAGTAATAAGCTTCCTTAATTGTGAGTATTGTCTAAGAATTCTGTGTAGCCTTTGCAAAGAAATATTGCACCTAGCCCTGATGCTTAGGCATTGTCAAGTAGACACTCCTGGTAAGGGTATAGGTGGAGCACAACTTACCAATTGAGTGGCAGCCTGACGACAGATCCTTGGTTCCCTAAGTCTTTTTGTAGTGACAGACTAAAGCCAAATCCTCTTTGACCCTTTGCCATCTACTGGGACTGGGTCTTGGATCTGGTTCCTCTATATCCTGTTAAGTTGCCTGCTGAACTCAGGAGGCAGTAATGGACTACTGATGGTGGATTCATAAGGCGCACGTCAGATTTGTATTACCTCCTCATCTGCCAGCCTGTGCCCCCTCCCTGTTTGTCTCTGTTTTGTCACCGCTTCCTCTTGAATCAGCTCCTATGAATCAGGTTAAGTCTTACTTAAACTGGATTGGACTTACTTATTTCTACAACTGTGCAAAACATATCTTGTTAAGAATCGCTTTCTACATTCAAAAGCAAAACACATGGTTTTGTTTCTCTAAAGAACCCACCCTAAACATTTGGTACTGGGAGTGGTTCCAGAGGAACAAAATGGAAACGATCAGTTTTTTTTTAATTGCATCCCAGATTTAATTAGGTCTATAGATACCAGGAACTCTGCCTCTGGAAGTACAGACAAGTGTGTTAATGCTTGTAAAAAGGACACCATTTTCATTTGCCCCACTTGAATGGTATTTAGTTTTAATACTCATCCTCAGAAAACATTGCAGATGAAGTTTGTCCAATTGCAATCATTTTTACTCAATTCCTTCCGTGGTTCCTGATATTCTATCCTCCATTTCGAATATGAGATGTGAATATGTGTGCATGCATGTACGTGCACTGAAGTTTTGGGTGCAGAAATCCAACAATTTCTAATAAAAGTTTTAACTTTCCATCACAAAAAAACATGTGTTTTCTATCACTCTTCACTCTGAACCTCTTTGGAAAGTACAGAAAAGCTGATTGAATATAGAGCCAGCCAAGAAATATGGTGAAAATGCTGGGTCTTTATTGAACAATGCTTTAGTTGTCTAATGTATATAGCAATAGGAAATTGGACATTGGGGGCATTCATAATCTGTGCATGGGACTTGCAGCAACAAGACGGAAGAAATGACTCAACCAAACAAACAACGGCATGTTCCAATTTTCTCTGCTCATTGTGGTTTAGTAATCCTTCCCTGAATTCATTTTTCACGGGGTCTGTCACTGGTTTCTCCTATTTTATTGAATATTTGGAGGATCTTTTCTGAATTAAGAAGCATTCAATCTCAATGAAAAGAAGAATCACATTCATCTTAACCAATTATCACTATATGTAAATAGATGTGTACACACCCACAAGCACAAACATTGCTATCCACATATTAACCCTTGAAGAATATTCAAGATTTCTGATAATAGCTGATTTAGGTCCTTTTAGTCAATGTTTAATGGCTCTGATTAATTGGATAAATGTGGTGCAATTTATAATATAGTGACATGTCTCTTTTTTGCCCTTCTACATTGCTTCTTCTACTCATACCTCCACCACTGCTAGCTTTTTCAAGGAACCTTTCAAAGTATTTAAATATTTACAAATAGAGATATTAATCCAAATGAGCTTTGTACCTAGATTATTCTTGCTCAGATGCAAGATATTATTTGCAGTGGAGCAAGAGCAGCCAAGGCCCTTCGTAAATGGTTAATTTTTCATAGAACAAAACCTAAAATCAAACTCTGTAGGTGGTGCAGTGAACTATGCATTAGCCTGAGAGTTACAAGTTCAGCAGTTCAAAACCACCAATTGTTCCTCCATGGAAAGGTGAGGTTACGGCTTCTGAAATCCACAGGATGCAATTCTACTCCGTGAGTCAGAATTGACTTGCCATCAGTGAGTTTCAATTGGATTGCCCTGGAGTGGATTCTGACTCATAGCCCCCCTGTAGCACAGAGAAGAACTACCCTGTAGTGGTTCTGAGACTATGAATCTTTATGGAGGTTGACCATTTTATCTTTCTTCTGTAATTTCAAAATGCCAACCATTCATTGAACAGCCAAATGCTTAAGGCATTTTATCACCAAGGCTCATTTAGATGGAGAAAGGAAGAAAAAGGTTTGAGGCATGAAACTATCTATAGTGAGTTGGGAATTGCATAGTGAAAGGGGTGTCTATGGAGACAATAAATAAAAGGAATGGGAATGAGTGCACAGGCACCTAAAATTGCTTTACAGAACAATTATTTATGTGGAAAGTTTTGCTATTGAAATGCTCAGACATTAAAGGGATCAGATTGGTTGAACAAAAAGGGAACTCAAAGTACTTTGTACAATGGTTGTTAGTTCTTCAAACCAGACACAATACTATAGAGTCAATGCGGACACAAAGTGACCCTGAATCATAGTGAGGCTTTCTGCTGGTCAAAAGAGGTACAACCTTGGAAACCTACAGGGGCAGTTCTGGCCTGTCTTGTAGCATAGTTTCAGTATGTTAGATATTGTTAAATTGTTTCTTGTTTTTAGTTAACCCTTGTATAACAGAACTCAACACTGCTTGATCCAGCACCATCCTGATATGACTGGCCATTTGAATTCATTTTTGCAGTTGTGTCAATCCATTTCATTAGTTAGTGTTTTCCCTCTTTCCTCAGACTGTCTGCTATAGCAATGATCATGTCCTTCTCCAGGACCTTCTCTCCCCTGATCACACCTCCAAAGTGGTTTTAGTAAAATTTCACTTCTAAGAAGCATCTGACTGTACTTCTTTCAAGGTATGTGTTGTTTTTTCTTATGGAAGTGTGCGTTATCTTCAATAATCTTTAGTCACACTATAATAAAACAACATCAATTCTGTTTCAGTCTTTCTTTTTCATTGTCTATCTTTTACAGGCATATGAGATGGTTGAAAATACCTCGGTTTAGGTCTGGAACAGCTTAGTCCACCAGGTGACATCTTTGCCCCAACACTTTAAAGAGTTAAATTGTCCAATGCAATACATCATTTTAATTCTTGACTGCTGTTCTTTTTGACCATTGATTGTGGATACAAGTAAAATTAATTCTTTGACAACTCACTCCTTTCTCTGTCTATCATTATGGTAGTTATTGGTCCACTTGTGGGGATTTTTGCTTTCTTTATGTTGAAGGTGTAATTGACATTGAAGTTGATAGTCTTTGATCTTCATCAGTATATGCTTCAAGTAGTCTTGGCATTCAGCAAGTAAGGCTTTGTTACCTGTGTATCCCAGGAATATCCCTCCAATACTGATGTATAATTAATGTAAATATTAGTCACTTTATATCTTTGACTACATATCTATTATTTATAGTTCTGTTTCACCAACCTATCAAGTAGGCCAGTGGAGTCCTGGTGTCATGAGGGCTACATGTTGGACTGCTGGCCACAACTTGAGCAGTAAGAAAACACCAGTGAGCCTCAGGGAAGAGAGACAAGGCTTTCTACTCTTGTGAAAAGTTAAAATCTTGGGGCCGAGCCCCGGTGGCGTAAATGGTTGAGTGCGGGGCTGCAGCTTGTGGGCTTGGCGGTTCAAATCCAGCTGCGGCTCTCAGAAGCAGCGCTGGGCAGCGACCACCAGAGGGCAGTGATGCACCCCGCCAAAGTTATAATCTTGGAAGCACAAGGGTAGCTCCACCTTATCCCAAGTGGGGTGTAGGTGTTGGAATTGACGCAATAGCAGTCAATTGGGTTTTTAGTTGGTTTTTGGTTTAGGCAAAGCCATTTACAGTGTAATGAAACCTTTTTGTTTTTTACTTTTTTCAAACGTATCAAGAAGGGAGCAAGAGGGATTAAGTGCCATAACCAAAGTTCCGTAACTGGTTAATGGTAGAAGCAGTCTACAAACACTTTCTGAATACCTCCAACTAGTTTTTAACATGCGTTCCAAATATGAGAGATTCTACTCGTTCGTTCTTGGGAAGGAGACAAGAGACAATGAGGATATTTCAAGAGGATTTCCATTTGTTCTCTTTGTATGAAGAGAGTCCATGTTATTTGTTAGCCTCAGTGGTTGACTCCAGTTGTCGTTACTTGTTTGTTTAAAGTGATACCCTTCCCAATTCACACTGATACCTTCTGCCACACCTGCTTTCATTTAAACTAGACGTTGCTTACATTGTGAAGAAAAAGAAGGCTACTGGCAAAGATAAACAAATGAAAGTATTACCTAGTTTGAGCATCAGAGGTTCTAACATAGACCTTAAGCTTGGAAGATTACTTAGCTAGAAGTCTTTTCTGTGATGAAAAGAGGAAAAAATGGCTAGCTGAGCTATAGGAGAGAGACTAATTTGGAGAGAAAATAATAAAATTAGAAATTATGTGTGAACCCAGTCTGAATTCTTCAGGAAATTGCCTTTAAAGTTACTATTTCCTTAAGAGAAGAAATCTGAACCTCTTTTTCTTGTGAAGCACATGTAACCTATATACAAGTCTCATAAAATATTCCCTTCTAGTATCATGATACATGAAGTAACAGTTATAAGAAGCAACTGATATCATGCTATGTTTAAGAATTAGAATGCATGTACTGATCGTGATAAGAGTTGTATGAACCCCCAATAAAATGATTGGGAAAGAAAAGGAATTAGAGTGCTAGAGGTAAATACTCAGATTTCCTAATGCTTTAAAGTTCCTAGTAAGAAAGCAAATGTTTCCCTCACTCTTAGGAGTTAGGTGCAGAGATTATCAAAGAGGAGATGAAAGCAGCTACTCTACAGGGGTTATTGTGGTTGGTGTGAAAGAAGAATTTATTAGAGGTGAGGGGTAGATCATTCAGCAGAAGGTCATATATGGATCATAATATCATAAAGATTTCAGCATATAAGGGAAGGTAATGCAGTATTACAGGAATTGATTGTGTCTCAGGGAAGTAAGACCAACAAAGATCAAGAGGGAGCTGTCCCTCCACACGGATGCTGATGTCATCTTTGTATAAGCCCCATTGCAAGCATAGAACCTACCACAGACACAAGGAAGAAGCAAGGTTTGGGGCATGTATTTGATCATGTTTAAATTGAAATGTCTGGGAAAAGTAAAGAAAGTGACTGAATTTTCCGTTTCTTGATTACTTTGTTTCTGCTTCAGGTGAAACAGGGACTCCAATATAAACTATGTCTTCTTAACAGATATGCTACATATTGATATACCTAAACTCTTAATAATGTAAAATCTAAGCATGTTATTAATATCCGGTTTAAATAATAGCATCAGGTTGAAAGAAAGGAGAAGTGAGAGTGGAAGAGAGGCAGGAAGAAAGGCAGGCTGGCAGACTGGCTGGACTTCCTGTCATATTGTCAGTTTACCCCCTAGATGATTGGTGTGGGAGGAGGGAGAGCTTCAGAAAAATATGTGCTTCCAACAGAAACATTTACCCTAGCATAACAAAGATGGCAGAGGAGTGTTGGACATTCAGTTGGGATGATTTAATTTTAAATTAGGTCTTATTTGGTGATAACCTGAACTTCCAATGATTTGTAATCCTGGGGCTAGTGGGTACCCTAAAGATCATCTTCTCCATTGTACTAGGAGGAAAATGGAGCAACACAAGAGGGAGTTTACTTTTCCTCCTTAACCCTGTGCTCTGAATTAACAGTCCCAGATAGTGCAGACATTTAGTGCACTTTAGGAAATGTCTGAATTGCAGAAATGTCAAAAATGTACTCATGTCATCAACAACAGAAAGGCAGAGAGTATCTCGTGAGAATATTATAACTTTGGAATGTAATGAAAAATAAATGACTAAGTAGACATAAGGTAGTTGGGAAAGGTGCTAATTAACATACAAAGGTGAGCTATCCCTATATATGTTATTACAGAAGTCCAACAGTGATTCTATATACCGCAGTGCCTAGGTTGCAATCTCCCAGATGCAGAAAATGATCTTTTGGTCTGAGTTAATGACGCAAAGTGAAGAATGGAGTCATTCATTGAACATATGTGAGATGACTATTTTAAACGCTGCAGTATGGTTTTGACTACCTTCTTCATTAGCTTCCCCTGCATGATATCCACAAACATTATTAGTGGTCATAAAATTACCAAGCCCTTCGCAGAACTGACTACAAAATTGACCTCTATGTGTGACCTTCAGTTTCTTACAGTTGTACAGCGTGCTTCACATTAACAAAAGCAATAGTAATTTTTTCATTGTATCCCAATTTGCCAGCCATTAATTTCAAATGACACTTTGATTTTCATGTTACAGTACGGATCTAAAGGAGAGTCTGACAAGGTTCTATCACACCCCTTTGCAACTTTGAAAATGTCAATCAAATTGGTTATAACTCCTATTTGCCAGCAACTTTTCTAGGCTCTGCAATAACAACCTATTTCATGGGATCCAAAAAGACACTAAAGAATTTGAAAAAAAATGTTTCTGTGTAACATGTGATTAAGGTATTATTTTACTTATTTTTTCACTCTGTTCTCTACATAAAATGATCACTTGTATTATCATTGATTTTAATATCTAAGGAAAAATACAGACACTCTAGCAAACAGAGAGAATTTCTATGGTAATTCTTTCTTTCTGACAAATGCATTCTCCCTAGGCTGTATTCAAATGTTGTCACTGTCTGTTTGTTTTACTGAGCATCTTCTTTCTTTTTCCTTTTGAAAATATTTTATTGGGTGATCTTATAGCTCTTATAACAACCCATACATACACCCATGTGTCAAGCACAGTTGTACATAGGTTGCCATCATCATTTTCAAAACATTTTCTTTCTATTTGAGTCCTTGAGATCATTCCCCCACCACGTCTCCCTCCTGAACCTTGATATATATATATATATATATATATATATATATATAATTTCCCCCATGTCTTACACTGACCACTGTATCCCTTCACCCACTTTTCTCTTGTCAATCCCCATGAGAGGGGGGTATGGATAGATCATTTGTGATATGGTAGAGGAATGTTGAACAATCAGTTGGGAGGATTTCATTTTAAAATTAGGTATTACTTGGTAAGAACCTAAACATCTATTGATATGTTATAATTGGACTAGTGGATACCCTAAAGATCTTCTTCGCTATTTAACTATCACTTCTCCATTTACATGTCACTTCTCCCACCCACACCCCCACCTTCCCCTTCCCCTCTTGGTCTTGCTACTCTCATTATTGGTCAGAAGGGGGTTATCTCTCCTGGATTCACTATGCTATGAGCCCTTATCTGTACCATCAATGGAGCATCTTGTGGAGAGCTGCACCTCATTACCTCCATTAGTGGGTCGGGCAAATTGGGTCACAATATGCACTTGCACGTGTGAGCAGAGGTCCTCAAGACTTCATCAAGGTGTCTTGATTTTGATGATAGTGCAACTCTATAGAAGTCTAAAGCATACCCATTTGGGGATCAGTTTGTTCTGCAACTTCTCCCCTTTTCAGGGTCATTATCTATCAGATTGACAAAATATCTTTGAATCCTAAACCTTATATTATCTGTCTATAGGCCTATTTTGAGCCTTCTTAAAACTTCACTGCCCGGGCTGAGCCCCGGTGGCGTAGTGGTTGTGCGCGGGACTGCGGCCCACTGGGACAGAGGTTCAATTCCAGCAGTGGGGCTGGGCCTCCTACTCCCACCACTGGAGAACAGTGATGCCCCCCCCTCAAATAAAAAACAAACTTCACTGCCCTTGAGTCATTGATTGATCTTACAGTGTCTCCTGTATTAGGCAAACAGTAATATTTTATGTGGCAGTTTTTATCAACTTAAAGTCTTTCATGAGGAGCCCTGGTAGAGCGGTGGGTAAAGCATTTAGCTGCCAACCCAAAGAGTTGCTGGTTGGAGAACCCAAGCCACTCTGTGGAAGAAAGTTAGAGCAGTCTGCTTCCACAAAGATCTGCAGCCTTGATCACCATTTTGACTCCCTCCCATAGGGTTGTTATGAATCTGAATCAACTGGTCACCACTGCTGTTTGTGTGGAAATTCTTTCAGGAATACATTGTCACATCACTGCAAGATCTGGTTGGCATACTATTTTTTAATTAGTGGACTATTTGTTGAATAGTGGAGTCATGCTAAAACATTGTCATGTGAGAAACATTTTGATAAATAACTAGGAGACAAATGTCCCTCAGGATTCTGGAGGCAGAATAAGTTTGATGAGACATGAAAAAAATTGTTTGGTATTAGCACATTCCTTTTATTGTGTAAAACTTTTGGAAACATGGACTAACATATAAAGGCACCCTCCAATGTCTGCACATAATTGCTCAAGTCTCCATCTTTTTAGTACTGGGTTCTCTTCATGGCTCTCTCACTTCTTGGACAGGTAAAACATGCTTTCCAACCTGTTACGGGTTCGACTTCATTATCACTTCGAACCTTGCTGAGTCCTGTCTCTTCTTCACTCCTGTATTTTCTTCCTATTCTTTTAATTCCTTTACTTACAGTAAACATTCTAAAACTAGAAACCCCTAAGGAAAACTGGTCATATTCACTCCAATTGTGACATGGTGGGGAAAAGACAAATTACCATAGTGCGCTTATAAAAACACCCTGCAGGATAATAGATCAGATGAAAAACAAATGTGCTAGGTGTGCATGTGGTACAGCACCTCCAAATAAGTATTCACTTGAAGATTGCACCATCACCAATACTGCAACTTCCAGTGTGCACACAGAAAACCATATATGCACTTAATAAGGCCCACCTTTCTATACAAGAGCAAAAGGGCAAATGTTTTACACATTCACAGTCCCAGAAAGTCCTCCCTCAATTAATACTTCTTAACACTGACTTCATGCCACTGAGCATTTCTTCAGTTGTATATGCATGCCCCAGTCAAATGCCTTTATTTGCTATCATGGGAACACAAGCATCCCAAAACACAAAAAAGACAAAACAATTATCAGTGCACCATGCATATTCCAGTGGTCATGAGAGGGCCAAAGCAGGTCATTATAGTTTGTCTAGGAAACTGATCCTTCACTAATTCTGAATCCAGAGCAAATATGAATATTTAATGTAATCTTGATTGTATCAATCACTTCTATAGACTTAAAGGGTCTCCCCCGGATATTTTCATGTTTAAAAATATATTTTTGGAAAAGCAAGAGTAAAAGCAGCAACAATAACAACCAGAAAAAAATATCACTCAGTTTTTTTCTGGTGAGAGATTCCTAGATTTAGGGATTTTATATTAAGGTTTTATCAGGTCATTTGACAACACTTCTCACACTATTCTTCAAGGGACCTGAGGAGAGGTTCTTCCTTGGGTGGTACATGCTGGAGCTCATGAAAATCCACACAGTTTGGGGGAGGGGTAGATTTGTTTGGTTTCAATATGCTAAGTGTGGTCCTTATTGTTTCTAATAAACACAGTGAATATGAAATCTTAATCTCACTGAGAGGCAGGGACGTAGATACTGAGAGTGGTGAAATGCATTGTCCTGTTATATAGTCCATTTCCATTTCTCCACTTCCCTATGGGTCCCTTTAAAACTTTCATTCTTTTAAGTCTGCCATCTACATGCTTTTCTCATTTACAAACCTATTCTTGCTAGGATCATGAATAATATTTAGACAACCAAAGGGAAGAAAGAAGTTTTCAGTCTTCAAACTATTTCAATTTCTTTGAGCACTTTCTTCATTTGGTTCTCATGCTTCCATCCTCCCCTAGTTTAAGTCCTTGATATTGTCCTTATCACTACTCTCTAAGAGTTCCAATTACTCAGGAATTCCCAAATAGGAGTGCATTTTTCAATTATGTCAAAAGATGCATTATATAAAAAAACATATTTGGCCATTTCAATTTTTTCAGGTGCCCAATTCAATAAAACTAATTTCACTAACTATATCGTGGGACCATAATTAATATCCTGGGACACCTTTTCCATCTTCACAGACTTAGAACTCAATCTTAAATCCTATCTCAGAAATGATTCATGGCATCCTCCCTGTCTTTCCAGCCCTTGCAACCACTATCACACTCTAGTCTCTATAGCTTTGCCTAATCTAGAAATTTTATATTATTTATTCCATACAAAATTTGTCCTTTCATGATTAATGCAATGCCTCTCTGGATAATGTTTCCTATGTCTATACATGCTGTGACATACATTGCCTTCATTTCTCTTTATGGCAGAGTAACATTCAATTGTGCTCCTCACTTTGTTTGGCATTGATGTACATTTCGGTTTCCACTTTTTGGCTATTTGTGTATGTCTGTGGGCTTGTCACTGATTTTAGGTTTCAGGGATGTAGATGTATGAATGGAAATATTACCTTCCTATATTTTTTGCTGTGAGACAAGATTTGTCAAACATTTTATAAAAACTTAGTTTTAAGGAAACTGTGATATGTTTGATAATTATTGGGTGGTTTTTGTCATCAATAAGGTGCAGATTACCAGGGTTACAGGGGTGGTAGACCCAATGAAATTAGACCACTACCCTCATATAGACCATTAAAGTCGAAAAGGCAAGATGACCCCCAAAGCAAGCAGTAGGCTATGGCGAGAGGAGGCATGTTGAACACCTCATATATAGAAGATGTGGTGGTTACAGTGAGGAAGAAGAAGAACTTGAAAGCAGAGATAGTAGGCTAGACAGAGGGAGTAGTGGAGAATGGTGATCAAAGAGTGGTTAACAAGATTAGGTTTTCTAGTCTTGGAAATAGTATGGAGGCCCTAGTGTATCTATCAGGGATGTGGTTAAAGTGTCTTCCAAATATTTCTCTATGTAGGAAGTGACTGTCAGGATGATGGATACCAGAATGGTGTCCACAATTTTGGTTTCTATTTTTCTGCTGCTCATTAGAAAACCACACAATCTCTCCCTTTGTGTGAATGTATGAAAAGAATTAATGACAATGAAAGTTGTCTTTAATATTGACCTGTAGACTAACTGCACAGTCAGAAAATGCACACTTCTTGAAAAATTACTTGAATAAGTAGTTTTCAATATGCAGTTCTTAGTAAGGATTCTCTTAGAATATTTTTAAATGTATAGCTAGGAAACAATCCTCATATTAACAATCTATTAATACCTATTTTCCTTAAAATATCCTAATTCATTTTCTGCAAGAACAGTTCTGCCCCTGGCTGACTTTGTAGTGCAGAGTTTATGCCACATTTGCTTCATCATAGAACTTCTAAGTCTATTCCTATTAATGAGCTCTTCTGCCGATAGCACCTGCTATCTTTTCTTACCCTGTTGATAGAATACCATACCATATGCTTAACTCTGAAAACCTTGGACACAGCCAAAATCCTTAAAGATTATACAAGCAAATCCACATCGTGAACTTAGAGTACACATACGCATCTCATTGAGTATTGCAATTTAAATTTGCCTGCATTTATCCAAAACAAGTTCCTCCTTCACCCACATTTTTACTTGAAATGTGCTAGAAAAAGTAACAAACTAAATTTTGTTTTATGCACAAGTTAATACCACTGGCTCAGCAAATACAAGTCTGTTTGCTTTGGGCAGGACACCTTTGTTGTGATGGAAGAAATGTACTGCAAAGTAAGAAGATGGATTTTTGCTTAGTGTAAGAAGCCCTTCATTTTTGTTACAGCAAACAAAATTCTAGCTGAGTTAATGTTTTACATTCTATGCTACTGAAATCTCCATGACACTTCTTGCTGAGTTTTTGTACCTATAAATAGTGTCAAGTAGTGAAAGAAGTGGTTGGATGTGACTTTTGTGCAAAAGGTGAGCAATAAAATGTTGAAACCAATTATTGTAGCCTATGAAAGCCTATGAGGCAGTTTTGCTCTGTCCTGTAAAGTCTAGGAACCAGAATCAAATTTCTGGTTTAATAGGAAATGACATTGAACACCTGTTCTTCATGTGCCTGATTGCCAGTTATTTATCCTCCTTTATGAAATGTCTATTTAGGTTCTTCATTTTTTTTCATTTGGCTTAATTATATTTTTCTTGTTAAATTGTAGAAATTATTTTAAAATTTTGGATGTAAAATACTTATCTAATATTTGTTTCCTTTAAATTTTCTCCCATTCTGCAGTTTGTATTTTTACATTGTTGACACAAAATTTTGATGCATAGAAGTCATTTATTTAATGATTCCTCCTATTTATTTATTTTATCTTTTGTCACCAATCCTTTTGGTGTTATATCTAAGATTAATATCTAAGAGATCACTCCTTTCTTCCAAAAACTTTGTGGCTTTAGATTGTATTTTTGAGGTCTTTGAGCTGTTCTTAGTATTTTTGCATGATATTATGTAAGATATGGGTCTAACTCTAATTTTCTTGATATTTCCTTTTTTTAATTTTTTTATTTTTTTGACATTTCCTTTTTTTAATATGATGTAAAGCATGGGTCTAATTCTGTCTCAGCTCGATTTTTAAAAGATATTATTGTCCCTATTTAATGGTTCTACATCCTTATCTAACATTAAATAATTAGATATATAAGAACTTAACTTGTAGGATTCTTTCAGAGAAGTTGTCAAGTTTTTTCTAACTTATTATGATGATGGAATTGATTTGAATGAATTGTCTTTTGCAGATGAAATCAGCTTCTAGTCAGATTTGCTGAATTATTTTAAAAATCCAGATATGACTAAACAGGATTCATAATATAAGGAAATTGGCCCTTATTTAATAAACATCAGGCCTTTAATTTCCTGTGCAACTTAAGAACAAATAAAAACCATATCCATCCCTTATACTGTCATGTGCCCATCCTGACTCAGTTTCCTAAATCTTCATCAACAATTATGGATTATTAAGTTGGTCAAATCCTACAATGGCCATATCTAATTACCATCGGAATCTTTTTACATGAGATCTCCCAATTGAAGATGAATAAATAACTCAATAATTTTCAGCTTTCCCAGTTCACTGTAAAGCTACTCTCGGACACATGTTATTCCTTGAAGGATCAGATTCATTACATTATAAGGGATTGACAACATTGGGGAAACCTCAGCATATTTCACATATTTTGAGTCTGCAAATTAGTTGCATATAAATGAGTCTACCTTTACTTTCATGTAGCAATATTGACAATATTATTGAGTTCAGCATTTCAGGTATCTGATATTACCAGGCCTTTAATCAGTACCTGAAAATCATTAAGATCATACATACTGTCTTAGCTTTGAAATCACATTTCCAAAATTTTATTTTAGCAATTTAGAAATATTGTCAAATAGTATGAAAATGCAGTAATAGAATGTTTAGAAATCTCATGTTTAGAAATCTCACAGGAGGTTCTGGCAAATCCTATATTTAAGAGAGTTGTACTGTATTGTAAATGTTGGTTCTTTGCACATAGCCTAACATATGTCGCTAAATGTGTTATCTCCCCAGGTACCTCGAGTAAAATCTGTTACATTTTATGAAAATTTTGCCTCTTTTACTTTATATTTCTTTTTAACATTTGATTCTGGACTTGAGGTATTTTTAATACTTGTGTGCTTAATCTTAGACTTCTAGACATATTCTGTGTAGCATTTACTTTTACCAGATGTAAGACACCACATGTGGCTTGAACTATGTTTATATTTTTCATATACCCATGCTATTTTCTTCATTAATATTCTATTTTTGACAGTTTTTCTTTGATATTCCAATCTAGCCCCATTTTCTATCACTAGTAAAATCTTCATGGATCCATACATTTTTTTTATTTTCCCTTTCCTTTTAATTTTGGTCCATTTGAATTAAAGGTCAACTTCAACAGAAATTAAGTGTATGAACTTTGGGACAAGAGAGCACAGTGTCTGAAAGTCTAGACATGGGTTCATACCCCAAGATAAATCCTCTTCAACTACTTACCTTAGCAACTATGCACTTGCTGCAAATGATTCAACATTTCCGAGTTTTCTTTCCACATATATTTAGATGAAACCAAAATGTTCACCTTGTGATCTCAATTAAGAGTTAGAAACTATTAATAGCAGTGTTTGATACATACATATTTGATATGGAGATTTGATTAATATTGTTAACTTTAAAATGAGTACTAAGAACAAGACATAATTTACTGTATTATTTTAGGCACTTATTTCATTTTCTATATGTTCAAATCACTAGGTGAGACAATGAAGAATCAAAGAGATTAGCAAATACAAAGTGTCCACTGGTGTACTGAGAATTAAAAAATTTTAGCTCTCAATTACTTCTTCAAAATAGTATATATTAAATAAGTATGTGGAAATCATTAAGACCATAAGTACTATCTCTGTTTTCATTTGAACGCATAAAAATCCAATTGAAATGATGTTTTTTAAAGTATGACTTTTTAAGTTAAAAAAATTATTAAACATGGGGCTGAGCCCCGGGGGCATAAGAGGTTGAGTGTGGGACTGTGGACCACAGGCTTGCTGGTCCAAATCCAGTGGCGGCTCTCAGGAGCAGTGCTGGGTAGCTCCCACAACCACCAGAGAGCAGTGATGCCCCCCCCCCAAATTATTAAACACAATGCAAATTCTGAGGGACTGAAAAAAGAATGCAACCTATTCCAATTTGGAAAATATTGTTTATTTATACTAACTTTAATGGTCTTGACACATTTGGCCTTTTAATATACTTCTTTTAGAAATATTTTAATTTCAAAGAACAGAAAACTCAGAGCTTAATATATAAAATAAAGGGGAGAAATACATTCATTGGTAAATAAGTGAAAGTTCAAGGCTAGATATCACTGCAGGAGTATCTGTATTTAGAGTTAAATGCTATTCTCAAGAGACAGTTCATCTCTATGTTTTGACCACTTTCGACTTGGTTTATATTGTATCCAAGGCCTATTATTTCAGAAGGTTGTGGCAGCTGGCTGCTGTCCCTATATCATCTCTGGTTTCAATTCAGGCAGAAATAACATTTTCATCCCATAGATTTGAGTGGGTATTACTAGGCAAACATGGGTAAATTGCCTATTCCTACCACGATTCCTTACTAAGATTAGCTTTAGACTAATCAAAGTTTAGCTTTGGAGGTAGAATTAGTCTCAATTTCACACTGAATACATGGATTGCGGGTAAAGAATAGAATAGTCCTCAACAGAATTAATAGCACTAAAGCACTGCCATTGAGAAGATTTCAACTCACAGTGATCTTATGGACCAGAACTCTCAGAACTGCTCTACTGACTGGCTCCTGTGGGGTTCCAAGGCTCTAAGTCTTATGGACTAGAAAATGTCAACATCTCCCTGAGGAATGCCTAGTGGTTTCCGATCTACTAGCCTTGGGGTTAGCAGCCTCGGAAAAGGTGTTCAGGGGTCATATCTTGCATCCTGTGGCTTCCTTCTTGCTATGAGGCAGGGACCATCACCCTCTATCCATCTTTCCCATACTTTGGACATCAACCAACCCTCACAAGACATTCTACTTTTCTACTGACTTCAATCATTTGTTGGGATGGCTATATGAAACTCACAAGCAATACTAATAATTATGAGATTTATTTCAAAAGTTAACATGTCCAGGTCAGTAAATCATAAGGACACAGCCATTAGCTTGCAGCAGTAGGTGTCCTCAGCCAGCATTCAATTCTTTCTCTGGTACTCAGCCTCCAGGCCATTTCCCCTGGGCTTTTGACTCCACTCCCCACCCAATGTCACCTACTCTGTCTCACAGCCTAATAGTCTGGGATCTGTTCACCTGTTCTGTCTCATAGTCTCCATACCTTGCCCGCTGGTCAAGCATGGATCATTTGCTCCTTTCTCTGATCTCCATCTCACAGCCTCTGGTAGTTCTGATCTAAGCCTCTGCCACTTCACACAGAGATCTTGAATGTGTTCCACTTCCAAACATGCTGGGATTCCTCTGTTTTCCTGCTTCTAAGACGGCTTTGATGGAAACGTAAGTTTTGTCTTCCAGTAGATGATAGCCTCAAGGAAACAAAGGGTAATGACTTCATATACCCCAATCTGGAGAACCACCACCAGCACAAATCACCAGTTTTAGCTTCCTCCATGGTTGGGGAAGTTTATCACTCTGTTCCATGCCCTTACTGCTGGTTACGTTGCTGCTTCTCTGATGGTACAGCTAATATCTGTATCCAGAGGTTAACAAAGAAGAGAGCTCAGATCCAGAGAAAGCACTCCAATCTTGACTCTTGCTAATAATGCCATCATGCCTCTTGCATCTCAGAGGGTTCATCTGGTACATATTAGGATGGCACTCCAGGGAACACTGTTAGCAGTTATTCACATGTGAATCCCCTCAGTATTCTCCCCCAGCTTCTTACCAGAGCCATGTAGGGAAGGTCTTTGGTGGGAGCTAGGCATTAGCAAAAAGAACTATGTTAAATAATTCAGAGTGGGTTCTGAATTTGATCACTTGTCCAGAATAAAACTAAGAGATTGCTACTGTTGCTGTTATGTCCCATACAGTTGAATCTAACCCATAGCGACCATATTCACAAGAGAAGGGAAAGTGTGTGGTCCTGTGACATCCTCACAACCATTCCTATGACTGAGCCCAGTGATACAAACACAGTGTCAATCCATCTTGTTTTCATTAACCTCCTACTTTGTGTTTTTTTTTTTTTGGGGGGGAGCATCCCTCCACTCAGGTGGTGGGAGTAGGAGGCCCAGCCTTTGCTCCGTGGAGCTGGAATCGAACCTCCATCCCAGTGGACCGCACAACCACTAAGTTACCGGGGCTTAGCCCAACCTCCTACTTTAACATCCACGTTGTCTTTTTCCAGGGATTGGTCTCTCCTGACAAAGTGTTCAATGTAAAAAAAATGCCCAATGTATGAAAGATAAAGTCATGCCATCCTTGCCATGTTGCCTTCACTTCTTCTAATACAGATTGGTTTGGTCTTTTAGCAGTCCTTGATACGTTCTACATTTTTTCGTAACACCACTGTCCAAATGTATTGATTCTTCTAAAGTTTTCCTTGCTCAATGTCCAACTTTACATACATAAGACAATAGAGAATACCATGGCTTGGGTCAGACATACCTTAGTCTTCAAAGTAAGATGCTTGCTCTTCAGTTCTCTAAAGAGTTTTTGTGGAGCAGATTTACCTAAAGCAATATAACTTTTGAACTCTTGACTACTGATGTGATGAGCATTGATTGTGTATCTAAGCAAAGCAAAATCCTTTACAACTCCAATATTCTTAAACCAACAGGATATATGCATGTAGATGTATATACATATATATACAGTGTAAGATAGAAGATTAGGAAAACATCTAATGGATACTCAGAATTCTGATAACGCATTAACAGGGCAGAGAACTTGAATTGAAATTTAGCCTTTTTCAAATTGTGATAAAATAAATTTCTAATCTTTAAAGTCATAAAGTTGTGACATCTT
The DNA here is from genome assembly GCA_004026705.1 of Nesogale talazaci. Lineage (NCBI taxonomy): Eukaryota > Metazoa > Chordata > Mammalia > Afrosoricida > Tenrecidae > Nesogale > Nesogale talazaci. The sequence goes on from PVJH01001457.1 coordinate 152,195, forward strand.
TACAGCAGGACTAAGATACTTTTAAAGTTTACAAAGTTGTAACTTCTTGCACAGGTTCACCATGATCTTCACTGAGTACAGAAAGGAAATGAAAAGCACCAAGTAAAATTAAGTGTTCTAAATTGTGTTGCATGACAGAAACATGAAAAGACAAAATTGATTAATAAAAAATCCAGTTGCATTAAAAATAATATGTGGTTAATGAAATGAGAAAGCATATCAAAGAAAATACCTTTTCAGGTAATAGGATTTTTCTCTTCACATTTCTGTAATTTACTGACTTACTGGATCAAGTTAATAGAAAGACAAAAAGTTTTAAGTATTATACCCCGATATTGGAAAGTGGAGCACAAACACTGAACTCACTATTGGGTAGCTCCATTTTCACCATGACAGGCTCAGATCTACTTTAAATTTCTACCTGTTTGTCATCATAATTATTCTTCCTTATTCATGAACTGTCTGTACTGTTGAAACCAACCAGGAAACATGTATGTACTCAATAAATTCATAGAGGAAGTTTTGGTTTTTATTGTAAGAAAATTTGCAAAGTCTACAATCAAGTACTACCATTTTCATTTCATTTCCATGAAGCTGATACAAGAAATATTCCATATATTAAGTAATTTTTGGTGTTTTCAAGAGACTGGGAAGGAGATTTGGCACTTATTTGAGGTTCCCCAACAGAATAAATAAATTACCAAACAATATCATCAATTTTGCATGCAAGTTAAATTTTGCTGAAGATCATTAGTCAATTATTGCAGCAGTATTTTAAAAGAGAGCTACCAGAAACTCAAGCCAGATTGAGAAAAAAAGGTAGAACAAAGAAAACCAATAGAAATCACTTGGATCTTGGTGGAAAGTAGAGACTGGCAGAAAACTCTTTACTTGTGATTTATTGACTATACAAACGAATTCAATGGCATAAACCATAACAATGTACATGATTGGAGAATAATGGAAATTCAGGAATATTTCATTGTGCTCAAGGGGAACCTGGGAGATAAAAAAGCAGTCTTTTGAATAGAACAAGGGACTGATGCATGATTTAAAATCAGGGAAAGTGTCTATAAGGGTTGTTTCCCCTTACCATACTTATTCTGTCTGAATTTCAACCCAATAATCCTAGGACTTAGAAAATTGCCAGAATAACATGGAAACAGAATTGGAAGAAAGTTCATTAATGACCTGTAATATGCAGACTACAAAAGTTTGCTTCCTTAATATGTGGAGGACCGAAGCCATTGCTAATGAGGATAATAGATTATAGACTGCAATATGGAGTACAATGGAATATAAAGAAAACCAAGTCCTCATGAGTGGATCAATAGGGAATATCATGGTAAGTGGAGAAAAAATTGAAGTTATTAAGGATTTCATCTTGCTCAGATCCAAAATCAATATTCATGGAAGCAGCAGTGAAGAAATTAAAAGACACATTGCTCAGGTTAAGGATGCTCCACAAGAACTCTTTGAAATGTTGAAGAGCTAGGATGTTATTTGAATACTAAGATGCACCTGACTTAGTAATTTTATTTACTATTGCCTTATTTGCATGTGAAAGTTGGAAACCAAATAAGGAAACTGAAAACAAAATGGATTCATTTGAACTGTACTGTGGAGAATACAGAAAGTAGCGTGAACTGGCAAAAAAAAACTAATAAATACTTCTTAGAGGAAATACAGTCAGGACAAACCATAGAAGTGAGGATGGCGAGACTTCATGCTACCTGGAGACACCAGTCTCTGGAAATGGACTTTATGCTTAGTAAAAAAGAAGGGCAGATAAAAACAGCAAAGACTTTCAGCAGGATGGGTTGACAAACTGCTGCAAGCATGCATGCAAACATTATCCTTGTGAAGACAGTGCAGGACTGGACAGTTATCTGTTGCATTAAAGCTTGTGTGGGTAGGAGCTAATTAGATGATACCTAACGGCAGCAACGGCTATTCTTACTTGAGAAGGCCTAGTAATGTTGGAAGCTATTTCTTCTCATTTCCCACCAGTAAGTGAAGGTTGTGAAAGCTTTACTCACAAAGGCTTTACTCTAACCTGGTCATAATGGTTGATTCTACTTTGAGAAGGTGTGGCAGTCATGTACTCTGGTGTCAATTTGAATAAGGGCGAAGGGGTGGAGTCTAGCCTTTCAAACTGGACATAGCCAATGGGACCTCTATGTCGGCATGGCTTTCTTTGAGAATTCTGGGAAATCCCCCTTATTTCCCCTGTAGAAGTGAGAGATCATCAACTCGGTCCCTGGGTAATGCTCAACTGACAAGATAAGATGGCAGCATGCTGATAGACCCTGAGTCCTGGAGGAGCCTGAGGAGAAGCCATATGGGCGCACCCTGATGGAACCAGACCTCTGGGGCCAGAGGAGTCACAAGAAGTCTCCTGCAAGTGCTAAGATGCTTCTATTCTACCAGCACTGGATACACAAGACTCTGCACCCACTGGCCTATGATTGTCTTGGCATCAATTCATGTGTTTCATGAATCTGAAGAGGACAAATGGATTGGTATCAGACATATGGGCTAATATCAGACTTATCAACTTGGACTGGACTGGGTTGGTATGTTTTCTCAATGTTCCATTTCTCTTGTATATAAACCTTTCCATTATATACATATGTAACTTTATGAATTAGTTTCTCTAGTGCGCCTGGACTAACACAGAAGGAATCTCTTCCCCAGTCATATCTTGAGTGACTTCTGATCCGAGGGACTCATTTTCTGGTATAATATGTCACAGTGTTCTGGGGCTGCTCGGGAGGTTTTCAGTATCTGACCATGCTTTCAGAAGGTGACTATTCAGAATAGGACAGCCTATTCTTTCTTTGCAGTCTGTTCTAAATCTGGAATCTGCTGAACCTGCTTCACTTAGTGTGAGCCTAGTGGTATTTGAAATATCAGTGATACAGCTTCCAGCATTAGGGTAACACACAAGCTATCATAGTAAGTTAAGGTTGAGGAAAAATTTTAAAATCAACAGAAGTGAAAATACAACCTTGATTCTACTTCACCTGAAAGTTGTGAACATTTAAGAATAGGTTTCATTCATTAAACACTAATTACAGTAGACCCAATGAGCTGTGGAAAGACATCAAGAATAATTAATGAACAAAGCAAAAAAAATCAATAAAAGGGTGGGAAAGAAATTAAAGATTCAAGTGGATGTCAAAAAGATACTGAAACTTTCTCTTCATTATAGAGTGTCTAAGGAAATGGAAGAAATGATGAAGTCAAAGAGCTTATTAGAAAATTTCAAAAGGCAGCTCAAAAAGAGTCAAGTATTATAATTAAATGTGCAAAGACATGGAGTTAGAAAAAAATGACCTAGAGTTAGAAAATCAAAAATGAAGAATACACTATGCATGTCTTAAATTTCAAGAACTGAACAAAAGCTCAAGGCTTGAGTTGACGTTTTGGTAAAAAAAGATTCTATGGGAAGTACATTGAAAACTGCAAGAAGCATGAAAAGAGGGAGGAAATAATAAACTGATTCACAGGGTCAAAAATAAGTAGTCCACATTCATACGTTTCAAGAGGCAGCATGTGATCAAAGACAAAGCATCAACTAAGACTAAATGGAGGAAGCATACAACCTGTGTGACACAAGTATTGTAGAATTCAAATTTAGAGAAGGGAAGGATTTCAGAGCTTAAATTCTGGACACATGAATTTTAGAACGTTAATAATTTCATCTTTTTTCTTTATTGTACTTGCTTTTAAAGTTGTTTCTAGCTTTTAAATTTTGCTGCTTTCTCTTCAATAGAGGTGTTTCTCTGTTTTCTCATTATTGTTTCTTTGTTGATGTTTTTATTTGCTTCTTGTTTTTGTTTCGTATGATTTTTTTCTGTATTTGAAATCCAGAATAGGTAAATCTGTAGAATAGGTACATCTGTAGAGATAATAACTTGATCAATAATTACCCTGAAGCATGCCAGGGAAGGTTCGGAGAGATGAGGAGCTAACAACAATGAGTTTGGAAGATAAGATAATTTTCTGAAATTATTGGGGTGATGATTACACAACTCTTTTTGATATGCTTTAACTACTAAATTGTATACTATGTGAAGTATATGCCAGTAAAATGATCTAAAGAGAAAAGTATCAAAGGCACTGAAGGAAGAAGTCAAAGCTACACTGAAAGCATTAGCCAAAAACAAGGCTTTAGAAACTTATGGAATACTAATTGAAATGTTCCAATAAGCCTATGAAACAGTGAAAACCCTCAGCCATCTTGTCCAGAAAATTTGAATGACTAACTGACTTGAAGAGATCAATATTTGTAGCCATTCCAACGACAGATATCCCACCAGAAGGTACAAATGATAGAACGATAGCTTTGGTTTCTCATGCAATTAAAGCTTTGGTGAAGAAAATACAACAAGGGTTCCAACATTACATCAACAGGGTCTAACAGAAATTCAATATGTCTTAAGTACAGTAGTTGGCATGAGGGATATACCATTGCTGGTATAAGATGGATCTTGGATGAAAGCAGAAAAATAGCAATAGGTTTACTTGTGTTTTATTGATATGCAAAGACATTTAATTGTGTTGATCATGAACTATGGATAGCCTGGAGAATAACGGAAATTACAAAACACTTAATTTTTGCCACACAGAACCTCTACATGGATCAAGAGGCAGTTGCTCAGAAAGAATAATGGTTAGGGTTAAAATCAGAAAAGTTGTGTGTCAGGATTGTATCCTCTCACCATGCTCTTTCAATCTGTATGCTGAGTGAAAAATCAGAGAAGCTGGACTATATGAAGAAGAATGCTGTATCAGATATGGAAGAAGGTTTATTTACAACCTGGGGAATGCAGATTATACAAAATTCATTGCTGATAGTGAAGGTGAATTGAAATACTTGCAAAAGAAGATCAAGTATTGCAGACTTCAATACACATTGCAATTTAATGTAAAGAAAGCCCCAATCTTCATAAGTAGACCAACAGGCAGCATCATGATATGTGGAGAAAGTATTTAAATTGCTAAGGATTTATTCATACTTAGACCCACTGTCAGTGTTCTAGAAGCAGCATTCAAGAGTTCAAATAACATTGTTTTGGGTAATTCTGCTGCATAGGTCCTCTTTAAAGTGTTGTAAGACAAGGATATTACATTGAGGACTAAGTTGTATGTGCTCCGTCATAGTATTTTAATTGAGTTATATGTCCAAGTTGGATATTGAATAGAGAATAATTAGGGATACTCAATGTATTTAAATTATAGTTCTGAGGAATAATTTTGAAAGTATAACACACTGCCAACACACAATATGCACCCTCACAAATTTGTCTTAGAAGTACAATCAACATGTTGCTTAGAAGCAAGGATGATGACACTTTGACTTATATACTTTGGACATAATAGCAGGAAAGACCAGTCCCTGGAAAAGGACTTCATGGTGGGTAAAATGGAGAGGCAGAGAAAAAGAGAAAGTCACTCTATGAGATTGATCGACATGGTGGCTGAAACAATGGGTTTCTTCTACTGTACCACGTTAGTGCAAGAGGTGCAAAGGCAAGCAGTGTGCACTTCTGTTGGCAGAGGGGCCCTATGAGCTGTAGCTGACTTTTCGGCACTTAACGGCAACAACAACTTGAGAAACCATTTTGGAGCTTTGACAAAAGCTTTGACTTCAAACCATGAGTTCGGCAGTTCTAAACCCCCAATACCATCATGGCAGAAATGGTGAATCTGTTTCTGCAAAAATATATAGCCTTGGAAATTCTTTATAGTGCCACTATGGGTCAGAATTGATTGAATGGCAGTGATCTAATACAATGTCTAAGTCAATATATGCAAGCATTGGTTACAGTGAGGTATCAAGGAAGTATCAAATATTTTACAATTCAAGAACAATTCACTTGAAGTGATGATTTGACTAATTCATAAAAAGAATTTGACCTTAGAACAAAAAACTTCTTAGTAAAGAAGACTAACAGTGAAGCCAAAGAGATGGAAATTTAACATAACTTTGAGCCTGTCATGATAATAATGGAGTCCCTCAATAATTAATTTAGTGCCTAGATTGTTGAATATCTCAGCTTAACCCCCGGTCAGAGTCCTGTGAAGAATTTTTTCTTTTGTAAACACAAACATGCAGAAGATATAAAAATAACTCCCAATTCAAAATAATACAATATGCGTCCTTTACTTTATGGGAGAAACAGGGTCATTCTTAAGCAAGAGAAAAAGCTAGAGATTTGAAATATGACCATGAAATTCTAGCAACAGCATGCACTGCTGGCCCTGAGAAATAATCCATCAATTGCCCAATGAGGATGAAGTAGTGACAGAACTTTTAATAATACGAATGTTCAGCTCTTCTACTTTCATCTTGATCTTCCCCCATACACTCATCAACCCCCTACTTTCATGCATAATGAACAAAAATCAAAGTAAAATAATGTACATGGATTCAATTCTAAGTAAATGAGACTATAGAACCCAGTAGAACAGTGCCATAGAGCTTCCAAGGCTTTAAAACTTCTTTCTATCCAGTAAAGCAGGGCGCTCAATTGTTTCTCTTACAAAAAGAAAGAAATCCAAATTAACCTTTTACTTGCTAATTAAATGAGGATTTCCAGGACAGATAATATTTTTTGCATTAAAAGCTTCTGAAATCTTCCAAAGGTTTGCCTGGTTTCCATTATGTTGCTCACCTCTCTCTTGTTGGATATTATCTCCCCTTGTCTAGAACTTAAGGTAGCAATATTTATAAAAGAAATAAAATAAAGATGGTAGTACTTGATTACAGGATTAATGAAATTTCATAATTGAAGCAAATTGTCACCTTTTTCCTCCCCTAGCATGACTGGTTGTTTCAAACTACCCACATTTCATGTCTCTGCATTCATTGGGGGAAAAAAGATGTCTCAAAGAGTGAGGTCAAGTGTGTGAGTGAGTGAGTGAGTGGTTGGGGAAAGAGAAGCATGCTGTTTTTGCCCAAAATTGGTGCATCAGGCCTTTTTTTTCACACACTGCTGTGCTATCTTTTCAGAAACTCTAAATAGAAAGCTTAATAACCAGTCTGGCAGAACGAACTTCGAATGCACTATGAGTTGACATTTTTATCTGTTTGGGAAGTTGACAGATGTCCAGACCAGGTTTGTCCTCAATCGTCAATTCACCTTTTTTGAAATGAGAAAGAGACTTGTATACTTGACATTTTCCCATAGCACTGTCCTTGTAAACTGTGTTTAATATCACAACAGTTTCTGCTGCATTTTTCCTGACAGGAGCCACAGTTTCACAGCTTCACACTGTTTTCTTAAATTGTTATCACACAAATCTAGGTTCAAGCAAAACTGCTTTTAGGAAAATAAATTCACTGTGACCAGAAATAATTTTCCTGGGTGACGCCACTCTGTACACTAACTAAGAATGAGTTGCTCAACGGCCACCTAATTGGAAAAATGGGTGCTATGAAAGCTCCGGAGCTTTCCACCATTTTTGGGGGGTTCTCCCTTATACATTGATAAGAAAATGGAACATGGTGAAAATATGTAGGTATAATACAATTGTGACCAATGCAATTATGACCTAAATTTTAACATCATTTTTTAATTAAAAGGAAAGTGTAATCACCAGCTTTATGTGGAAGTCTTTGAAAAATAACGCAGTATTAAAGAGCAAGAACAAAATAAGTGGCCTCCATGACCTCAGACTAATGGACCACATTTGAGAATCCAAAAATAAATCCATAGAGCTATAGAAAACAGGACTTCCTTGAGGTGTCAAAGTTCATTCAATGGGGTAAAGATTGTATCCATAACAAAAGGTGCTATTAAAACTGCATCTCCAGTTGCAACACACACAAAATCCCAGCTCAAAATGGATCAAATCCTAAAATGAAAAATACATGGGGTAAAATGGGATAAAGTTAGGAATCCTACTCTGTGGCATAAATAGAATATCAAATATATTTAAAAGTACACAGGCATCAGAAAACAACTTAGATAACTGAGTCTTCCTAAGAATTGCACATTTAAGTTAATCAAAAGACATCAACAAAAGAATGAAATGAAACTCACAGAATGTGAAAATGTTTGCAGTAATGACATATTTGACAGAGATCTAATTTTTTAAATTTATAGAAATTGCCCGATAGCTATAATATAGTGAATTATTTAATATACTCTTCTCACCATAGTCTTGTTACTCTCACCAAATGACTTTCTTTTTCTGATAAGTCTGGGTAAGAAGATTGGAGAAACTGTTTACTGGATTATATGCTTCAGATATGAGTGATTGTTTCACAGGATTATTTGTGATTTCTAACAAGCTGGAAATGAGTCATCTCAGAAGTAAGAAGTGGGGGAATGAATGTCATTACCAGCAATGGAGAAGAATCAGCACAGAGAGAATCTTTTGAACCCTGAGATCCCTACACACTGAACCCCTTTGATCAAGGAGACAATTTTGACACTAGAACAGCTGGGATTATAGAACCAGAAGCCAGACCATAGCACAGAGTGGTGGACTTCCCAACCCACAGAGTAAATAAAGCTTCTTTCCTTCAGTTAAGAGCTGGGATTGTGGAGTAGGGAACCTCAAAACACTTAGTTGGAGGAACTGAGCTTCTGGACCCATGGAGCTAGAGTGAGTCTTCGAAGGAGAGATATGTCTTGGGAGAATTTATTGAAGAATTTATTGGCTGTTCTAAAAGAGCTTTATAACATTGCCGGGGATGGTCACAGGCCAGATCAAGAGACTGAAGGTCAGAGGGAAGCCTACCTGTAGGCCCAGCAAAGAAAAAACTCTCCTAACTTGCATATTCAATCACCTGAATTACAGTACTTTCTCTTTCCTAATAAATCCTATAATAATGATAATTGTCTATAAGTTCGTGTGTCCATGCAATGGATTATAGAACCTACCTAATAGTACAGTGCACCTTTTGAAGGATGGTTTGGGGGTGGAGGCATGCCTGACATGTGACAATTAGCTTTGGGTGATGGAGGAGGTCTTACTCAGCCCAAATATTACAGTATACAGGAGTTAATTCTTATAAAAGGAAAGGGAAATTATTATTGGCCAGGGCAGAGGGAGGAGTCAACACCAGGTGACCAAAGCAAAAGGAGATTCAGATGTATACACAAATAAAGAACAGCTATAGCATATAGTATAAACCTTATGAGTACAATCTTACAATTCAGTAAAAACAATAATTTGACAGTGGATTCATGTGTAGATATGTAGACTAAATAGGTGTGGAAGGACATGCATGACTAAACCTGGTTACTATATGTGTATTCTTGTGAAATTTTCTATGTACATGCTGGTGTGCATTGCATGTGTTCTCATATTTTAAAAAGAGCACATGGGGACACAGCTATGGAAACTTCACAGACACAAGTACACACCACATGCATTGAAGTTTAAGGGAAATAGACTCAGGGACACCAAGATTAATTAGCATAGCATACTACTTTAAAGGCATTGTTCTGTTTTATAACTTTGCTTGGTGAGTAGTATCTGGAATCTGCAAAGCTTGCAATTAGTCATCTAGAAAACAAGCCAAAGCAAACAAGAGTATAGATAAATACAAAATTGAAGACAGAAATTAGTCCTATGGACTAATGAGTCACATGAAGGACATTCTATAGCCTGAAACTAGATTAACTAGATTAACTAGATAGATTAACAGAAACCACTATCAGCAACTCTGTACAGAGACAAAATAGATGATCTCAGTTAGAATGTGAGAAAAATATAGAACAAAAATGAAATTCAAGAATAGTGTCTGGGGTCCTTAAGACTTGTCTTCAAACTATCAGCCACTGAGGAGTCATCTAAATCCACAGAGAAGAAGCACATTAGTTTCCAAAGATGGCAATAAGAAAATCCATATATGATGAAGGGGAAAGTTTCAGAGCTTGAATTGTGAACACTTGATTTGTAGAAGCTATGGAGGACAGTGGGAAACCAAAACCTATCTGTAGAGTATCTGATCAGAATAGGTCTCTGGAAGATCTGCTATAGCCACAAGGAAGTGTCTCAACAGCTTTTCTGTCATATGGAGTTCATTGTAAACTTGATTACGCTGCATTGAACTTGAACAGTTAACTCAGATTAACTCTTTTGACCCAACATGAATTTGCTAGAGACTCAACTATTTCTACCTTGTTCTATGACAAAAACTGCTTCCCTTGTTTTTAAAACTTCAATGGTAGTCTTTTATTACTTGTTGTTTGTATTTTTATCTTCATCATATTATTATTTTAATCTCCCCCTTTATTTTTTATTGTTTCTGTTGGGTTCCCGAGTTTGTGAAGCACAAAATTAGTGGATTCCTAAAGCTACCATCTAATCCCAAGTTTTGTAGGTGATGCAGGGATCAGAGTCAACATAGGGAGGGTGATGAAATTGTGGAGCCAACAATGGATGCTCGAGGGGGGAGGGAGCACCAGACTTGATTTTGATTACAGAACTCATTTCAAAAGTGATTTAACCATGAAAGTATGTAATATGTGAATGCTATAGCTAGAAAATGATGATAAAAAAGAAAAAAAAGAGAGAAACCAAACTTGGCAAATGACCACCACAAACAAAGGGAAAAGTAAAGGAGAAATAATAGGGGACATTGAGTTTAGAATAATGGTGGTAGAATAATTTGAAAGATGATATCAATAGTAGCTGTACAGCTTGAAGAGCATAATCAATGACCTTCAATTATACAAGCATAACTTGTTTGGTTGTGTTTATTTTGCTACAATTAGAAAAATTAATTGCATGAATAACAGTGAATAGAAGGAAGAAGAAAATGTTCTAGAGTTGAATATGATGACAGTTGTGCAACTCTTATTGATATGATTGCATTATCATATTGTGTGACATGTGGATAAAATAAGTGCTAATGTAACTGTCAAAAAACCATCCCCAAAATTCATTCAAAAAGTGAGCCTTACTGGAATTTTTAACTATTCTTGGTGGGGATTGTAAAATGCTATAACCACTGAGCTGGAAGAAAATAGAAGAACTCCATAGACTGTTCCCTTCAAATGTGGACCTGAAACCATTTCTGGAGACTGCCTTCCAAGCAAATAATAGATTGGCCTATAAAACAAACAATAATGCCCACTGATAATGTGCTCCTTAGAGTAATCAATTACATGAAACCAAAAATCAGTATTTCCTCACAAAGATAAGGTAAGACATGGCAGGGCAACAAGATGAATGGATTGGGGAGTCAACGGAAGAAATGAGGAGGGTGCTGACACATTACAGATATTGCAAGCAAGGTCATATCATAATTTGCCTATGAATTATTTAATGGAAAACTAATTAGTTGGTTAAACAGTAAAAGCACACAAAGCACAACAAAGGTTAAAGAATAAATGACTAGCTTATTAAGAAGCATAGAAAGACCCTGAGGATCACAACAGTCCAATCAGGCCAAGGTAAAACTAATCATAGGGTAGCAATGTGTTCTGTCTTGCATAGGGTCAACAGGAGTTAAGAGTCAACTCGTCAGGATATATAAACAAAACAAAGAGTAATTATTGGTCTCCCCACAGGCTCTTCAATTCTGCAATTAAAGATGATTGCTGATAGCAAATAGGGAAATCTGAAAAATTGTATTTTACTATTGGCTTAATTTATACTTCTCTAATATTTTTGGATTTTATTTTTGTATGTCTATATGTCAATCATATTTATGCTTTTTCCCCAAAAACAATTTTATTCAGAGGTAATTCAGATATAATATCATTTCATAGTTCTATCACCTCAAGCAGTATTATACAATTGTTACCAAAATCCATTTCAAAACATGCTTTTCCTTCTTAAACTCCTTACAGAAGCTTCCTTTTATGCTCCCCTGTCCCCGCACTGTTGCTGTCTCTATAGATAAATCAATTCTAGGTTTCATATACTGACAAACAGAAAAATATACGACAAAAATTCAAAAGGGTCACCCCAAGTCAAACTACATGAGATAAAGTCCAATATGAACCAAAAAAAAAAGACCCAAAACAAAACACCACAGAAAATGTTGAAAACCAGATCAGTCCCAATGTGAATCAGAGGAGAGGGGTGGACCAAGTGACAGGGCTTTAACCATTCAATTCAGGTTCATCCTTTTGATCTCCTCTTGTCATCTCTCCAATGCACTCTGCTTGGTAACCAGTTTCTTTCTACCCCTCTATTATGGACAGGGGAAAATCACTGGAGGCTTATTTTCTATGAAGATCTCACATATGTCTCTTGGGCATTTCACTGCGCTACCTTGGAGCCTGCAGAATTGGAGCGACCTGCCATTGGGCATGGCCTTGATAAATTGTTGAGAGGTGTGCAGGACTGAGGTGTAGCCTGTGAGTAGGTGATGATGGAGGCTGGCCACTTCTTTGTTTGTCAGGGTGATGTGGGGAGCAAGAGACAATTTTCTCAGCCACAAGTGTTTCCATACCAGCATCGTTTTCAAGACCACACCCACTGGCAGTTTGCTCCCCATTTTACTTATTTCTTGCAATTGGTATTAAATAAATCATGCAGAAATTGGAAAAGAGTGTGCAGGGTAGGTGAGAAATGTAAGCAGTTGCTGAGAATGTGAAGGTGGGGATTTTGATACTTCTGCTCACCAAAAGGAGGCAAGGACGAAGTCTCTATGCCGCTTTTCTGGTTGTCAGTCTCCAGCGAGTGCTTGGAGCAGTGGGCAGAGCTACTTTTGATTGCTCCCCCAATAGACCAACTGACAACATAGCCATATGCTTCCTCTTTGTTTTCTCAGCTGATAGTCATTCACTTATAAATCCTTGCCTTCAAGATTGGGAGCTGCATGCTTTTCATCCATCTGTTCTCTCACTCCTGTGTTGTAGGAGGCTTGTGCAGTACTTCTGTCTTCCATAAGTTTTTCACAAGCATGCTAGGTGCTTTCAAATCAGTTCCAACTTTTGACTCAAGCTATGTTCAATGGAATGAAATGATGCTCAATCCTGCTACATTTTCGCATTGAGCTTACAATAGGTTCCTCTTTTTTGCTGCCCTGATACTTTACCAAGTCCAATGTCCTTCCCCTGACCGCATGTCCAAAGTACATAACATGATGTCTTGCTTCTAAGGAATATTCTTGATGTACTTCTTCCAAGACAGATTCGTCTGCTCTTCTGGCAGTCCATGATGCTGTCAATATTCGTTGCCAGTTTCATAATTCAAATGCATTGATTCTGCTTTGATTTTCCTTATTCAGTTTCCTTACTAATATTTCACATGCATATGAGGGGATTTAAAATACAATGAAACCTAAAACATTTTAAATCACTCCTTAGTACTCAGCGTAACATCCTTGCATTTCAACACTTTAAATAGGTCTTGTACAGCAGATCTACTGAGCGCAATGCCCAAGCATGTAAGGCAGCTGAAAAGCGATCGTGCGAGTAGGTTTACCTTACTTCTCAAAGTGAGTTTTTTACTTCTGGAAATGTTAAAGAAATCTTTCACAGATTTACTCAGCAAAACATACCATTTTACTTCTTGATGGCTGCTTCTATGGATTTTTCACATGGATTTTTGTTTTCTTTATGTTTCATCATAAGCAATACTGAAGGTGTTGTCATTGACCTTCATCAATAAGTCTTCATTTTTGTAGAGGAATACCATGCTATATGCAGGATGCAAGTTGCTGAGACAATGTCTCCTTATTTTGTTCAACTGAATGACCCTTGGTCCATATACAGTTTCCACATGTGCTATGAAATTCTCAGTATCTGCAATGTGTTTCCAAATGTACGTGATCAATAAAACACATTGCTGGTTTAGTCTAAGATGCATTTCACATCAGTAATGATTCCTCATTCCTTTAGTGACGCTGTCTTGAATTGTGGTAGTCTTTTCTTCATGTTTGGGTGCAGTAATTTTTGAACTATCAGAAGAAACTATGGTTATCATGATATTGATGAAATTTGATGATTTTCACACACTATTTGATTACCTTTCTTTGAAATGTACACATATATGAAATTGCTTTTTCAGTTGGCCATCTATTTTCCAAATTTCTTGACATTAATAATCCTTTCCAGCACTTTCCAGTATTTATTTGTTGAAGCTTTTCATTTGAATTACTGTCAATTTCCTAGCCTTTTTAAAAACCCACAATCTTCATTATAGATTACACTTCTTTCTTCAATACTGGCAGTCTTTGGTCATATGTTACTTTACATACTACAGAAAATAAGAAGTCTCTTATTTTCACTTAGAAACATTAAAGTGAACATTTGCATATTGTATTTGTTTCCAAATTTATTAAGAAACTTATTAACTCTACTAATATTTCAGGTGATTCACTTGGATTCTTGAGATAAACATTATTTTTTTCTGCAAACAATAGCAATTTTCCTTTTCATTTTGTGTATTTATCTTTGGGGCTAATTTGGTTTTGTTATGGAGGGAAGTTTGTTTTCTTGATGCATGTGCTAGACCTTGCAGGGCACTATTAACCTGAAGGAAATGTTTGCTTTTTATTACAAAGTAGAAATGCCTTTACTGTTTCACTTTCAAACCATAATTAAAAAAATATGCTTGTCTTTGTGGTTGAAGTGCGTTGACTCCTTCAACGTTGATTTCGATGTCTCATAGTGTGCTTTCAGCGATGTTTCTTTGGAGCTAGAGTTCTGGATGCAAATGAGAGTCTTTCAACTCGATTGAATCATCAAAGATGTGTGAAGCAAATGTAATTTCCTACAAATGCAGACAAATGGCAGTGTTCTGACACTACTTTTTGAAGACTCAGAGATAGGCGTGAGGTGTGTAAGTATTCGGTCGTTAGATTGGCAGCTATCTGTAGGCCATCTGAGAGGTGAAAACAAAACGTATTGCTGTTTGATCTATTTCCCCAAAATACTAAAAAGGAAGAGAAACATAATAGTTTTTCTTCCTTTTGCCCCCTTTTCCTGTGAATTGTTATTTATTTTTTGCCATTTTTTCACTAGATTGCCTAATGATTAGGAAGAGTCCTATGTGGATGTATTTCCCTTTTGTCATTGATATATGTTGCAAATTGTTTCTCTACCTTTCACCTTCTGATTTTCTATTGTTATTTTCTATAAAGAAATTTGGTGTAGCTAAATCCATATGTTTCTTTTGACTTTTAAATTGCATACCTTTCCTAGAAATCCTTGTAAACATCAAAAATCTATTGAATATGTTTAAGTTTTCTAAATAATAGATAGATGCTATATTATTTGTAATATACAAAATTAACCATTTTACATCATATTCTGGCAGTGCTGTGGGCTAGACGTTGGGGGGGGCTAAACACAAGGTGGGTGAATGTAACCCACTAGTCACTCACTTCTTAGGAGAAAGATGAGACTGTCAGCTCCCCTATACTCATTTGAGTCAGATTTGACTCAATGACAATGGAGTATATTAAAATGATGTTAACAGATTTATGTGGAGATTAAATACATAAATCATTTTACACATTGATTTTATTGCAATTATAAAATAATACACGACCCTTACTTGTAATATATATATCTGTATATATATACATGCAACAAGATCTTGTAATTTAAGTATTATTCACGTGTAAAATTCAGTGATATCAACTTACGTTCATCATGTTGTTCAATCACCACCCGTATCCATTTCCCAAGCTTCCCAATATCATTAACATAAGCACCAAGCCTTTCCTTTCCTTCTTTTCTGGCCAATCCTGACAATTTGCTAATAAATTTTGGCCTTTATATAGTGCTGTATATATTTTGTATAAGTAAGGTTATATATAATTGCATTTTGTTGATTGGCCAGCATTACTAAACATAATATTTTTAAGGTTTATTCACATTGAGACATGCATCAGAACTTCAGCTGAATAAAATCCAAATGTATGGATATTACTCATTTTTATCCATTCATCTGTTGATGGGTAGTTGAGCAGTTTCCACTTTTTGTTTAATGTGGCTAGTGCTGCAATGCACATTGACATACAATATATATGTGTGTGCTTCTGCTTTCAATTTGACTATATATCCAGGAGTGGAAGTGCAGACTTATATAATAATTCTGTGTTTAACTTTCTGAGAAATTACCAATCTGTTTTCCACATCAGCTGTAATCTTTTACAATAGTATCAGCAAATAATAAGTGTTCCTCTTTCTTTACATCCTCACCAACACTATTGCTTTCTGTTGTTAAGCCATTTTGTTGGTATAAAATTTTAACTTATTACAACTATGATTTGCAGTACCAAAATGAAGATGATTTAATGTATTGAGTGAAGTTAAGGAATTCATTGTGGATCAACTATGAACATAAAGAAATGAAATTATTCCTCATAATTAAACCAATAGACAACTTCATAATAAATGAAAAATAATTTGAAGTCATTAAGGACTTCCTTCAATTTGAAGTAACACTCAGCACCCATCAAAGACACAGTCAAAATTTAAATAATATTGCATTGGGCAGATATGATGTAAAAATGATCCTACAATTACAAAAAATGAAGAGGTCACGTGATAACTAAGAAGCATCTTCCACAAGTGCATTTGTTTTCAATTGCACCAATGCAGGGGAAATTAAAAATAATAGCAAAATAGAAAATAATCTTAAGAGATTGAAGAACTGGTGAACTTGAGGTGTAGTAGTGGTAATGAAAATGGAATATAAATGGAGCACTGGTGACATATGCATTATGAGTTGAGCTGCAGTCTGCAAGAGCAGCAGGTCAAAAACATCCGACACTCCTTGAGAGAAAGACAGGGCTTCTTACTCCTAAAAAGAGTTACTGTCTCATAAACTCACAGAGGAGGTTCTATCCTGACCTAGCTTACCATTATGAGGCAATATCAACAAGATGACAGTGAGTATTGGATGTAAAATGTGCTGTCAAAAGAATGTATCCATCAGAATTGAAAGAAATAAAAACGAAATGTTCTTTAGAGGGGAAGATGACAAAACTTTGTCCTGTTTATATTGAATGTGTCATGAATAAAGACAAATTACTAGAAAAGTACAGGGTCAGTGAAAACTTGGAAAGCCCTCAATAAAATACATTGACACAGCAGCCACTACCATAGGATCAAGTGCATCAAAGAGTGTGCAGGTGGTCAAAGATAAGGCAATATGTGTTTTATTATAAGATTTTCATAAATTGGAGTAGACTCTGAGGCAATAAACAACAACAAATAACAATGACTAATGACATTGATCATTATTCCATGGATTTGATAGCATTTACTTTTCTTCTTTGAATAACTATCTATTTAAGTGATTTGCTTATTTTTTCCCAATGATTTTATTGGGGGCTCTAACAGCTCTTATAATATTCAATACATCAATTGTATCAAGCATACTGATACGTTGATACCATATTGATATGGTACACGTGTTGCCATCATCATTTCCAAATATTTTCTATTTGAGCCCTTGATATAAGCTCCTCCTTCCCCCCACTTATTTTTATAAATCATTTTAATGGGGACTCATACAACTCCCATCACATGTTTTGTTTATTTTTATTGAATTGTCTTTTGTTAAGTTATAAAAATTCATTATATATCCTGGGTATTATACTCTTATATATTATAAGGTATATATATGTATATATTCATATATATAATGTTAAATGTCTCTTCACAATCTTGATAAAATTTGTAATGAACTAGTCTTTGGGTTTGTTTTTTTTTTTGCTTTTTTGAACATGGCAAGAATCCATTTTTCAATTGTACTTTGCAGTTCATCTGTTTAGGGTCATTAGTAAGAAATTAGGGTCACAGCATTATTTTAGGTCCTTCTATATTTTCTTGTAGGATTTTTATTAACGACACTGTGTCAGTAAGGGTGGACTAGAGAAACAAATTCATAGACACACATATGAGTATGAGAAAGAACTTGATATACAAGAGCAGTTGAATATTGTGGAAACATCCCAGCCCAGTCCAGATCAAATCCATAAGTCTGATATTAACGTGTATGTCCGACAGCAATCTATATATTCCTCTTTAGACCCATGAAACACATGCAATGCCGCCAAAGGTAGAACAATCACCAGGCCAGTAGGTGCAGAGTCTTGTGGATCCAGTGGAGGTAGAAGCACCTTAGAGCTGGCAGGGATCTCCATGTGGCTTCTCCTGTTCCCAGGGCATAGGGCCTATCAGCATGGTGCCATGTGCCTTGTCAGTAAAGCTTCTCTCAAGGACTGAGTTTTGTCAATAGAAGTCTCCAAGGAAGTGAGCAGACAGAGACAGTGTCTCCTGTCTCCAAAGAGGCAAAACAGGAGTTTCCAGAATTCTCAGGAGAAGTTCGTATCCCACACAGGCCTCATTGTCTATGATCTGATGACAGAGTAGGCTTCACCATTTCAATCTTAATCTTCTCAAGTCCCAAATTGACACGAGATTATTTAAGTAGCACACACACTAAATGCTGCATTTCTTCTGTTTTTCTTAGTATATTTCCTGGTTTAACTGAGTATTCTTTGCTCCTTTTTTAAGTGGTTGAGGAATCCTACATTCTATTTTTATTATTGTATTTGTAGCATTAAATTCCATTTGCGTAAATGAGTTTCATTCTTTTTACCTGCAATGAGAAAATGAGAAAATGTTTGCACACCCTGTCCCAGCCCTACCAGCCAAGGCCCACACCTCACTGGCCCCTGAATGCCCTATGTGTAGGGAATACTGGAGACAATCTCTTCACAGTCTAAAAACAAAATTTGTCACTTCCAGCTTAGGACAAGTTTCCCTTTACCAACTTTCCCTTGATGCTCCTCCCAACATGTCTGTGGAAAGGGACCTTGCTCTGTTTGTTCCAAAGAGGTTTCAGCCTTTATTCAAAGCGAGGGCAGTTTGTTTCCTTCTGAGATCTTACATCTATTTTTATCATAAATTTATCTATATGACTTTGGGGCTCTGATATCCTTTTTTCTTGAGACCACAGCCCTGAATTTGCCCCACCCCTTGAGCTACACATGCCTCCCAGACAGACACAGGCAGACACGTCCCTGGTTTGGTGTTGCTGGTGAGTTTCAAAAAGAAGTAACCTGGCTGGTGTAGGTGTGAACTGCCTGTGTCTGTCTGTATTTTAAGGAAAATTGTACCAACCCCAAATCCTATATTCAGTGAAAGTATGCCTCAAAGATGTGGGAGAAATAAAAGTATTTCCAAACAAAGAAAAAAATGGAATTCATAAAATGTTACCAATGTTACAAAAAATACTAACTGGATCACTAGGAACAGAGAATCAACAATAATACTAAACAAATATAAGAACATCACATGTGATGCTATCACTCAGAACTAATAAAATGTAAATAACACTCAAAACAACCCAGAAATACAGACAAAACAAACACACCAATAAATTAACACACATAAAAAGAAAAAAAATGTACCAAACACAAATAGAGTAAACTGAGAAAAAAATCTGTATTTACCAATAACACTGAAAATAAATAGAATAAATAAACTAACAAAGAAGAGAGAGTAGTGTTCTCAAATTGAAAATAAGAGTCATCAATATGATAATAAAAGAGACAGTCCCTCCAAAAAATTCACAGCCAAAACAGTTTAAAAACCAAAAAATAGCCCAAAATCTACATAGACAATGGCAACCATAAAAAGACAGGTATGTCGACATTCATTTCTGATAAATTGGAGTTCAACATAAATAATATAATATGAGACAAGAACAGACAGAGAGAGTGGTGCCTTTGAACTGCTGACCTTATGAGCTCACTGTGTAATCAAGTAGTGACAATGAGTCCAGTACAGATTCCCTTGGAAGTCTCTTAGTACCTAATGTTTTTCCAAATATTTATTGTTTTTTGTCCTATCATTTAATTTATATTTCTGAAGTCTTCGCATATTAAAATCTAGGTTGATAAATTAATACATTAGTATACCTTAATAGCTGAGAATTTAGTTGAACACCTTTTCCAAGGAGCTAGAGCTTTTGCAATCGATCCAATGATATTTTCTAAATCAGCACTTCCCCAAGGAACAGGTCTAAAAATCAAGTAAAATACTTTTTGGGGGGTTGGGCTATGTAATTTACCTTGTTATGTGTCATAACAATTTGATGCCTGTATAGGTAATGCCTAGTTTAGTTTACACAAGGTGAGAACAGTTTTGAATGACAGATATAAAAAGTGGGGGCATGCAATTTTAGAGCATGGATTAGATCTCAGCTGAATGTACCACTCCTCCGGGACACTCATGGTGTGAAGATAGAGAAGGGAAAGGGCAGTATAACCCCAGTTGGAAATGTAGAGTAATAGAGAGGAGGCCCAGAATGCATTAAAAATACAAAAAGCTGTCAAAAGCAAACTTTGCCCATTGCACAATTCACCATAAACATAAACGTGTAATATTAACTCACTCTTGAAGTACATAGAATCTAACCATAATCTAATTTTAGCACATAGTACAAAAGAATCAAATGACGTGTTTCTATTAAGAAGAGCAAACTTGACCCAATTGTATAATCACACTTTCTACTAGGTTACCAAAGGTACATCATGTTTTCTGAAGATGCTTCCATTCCCATCCTCATGTATATGCATAATTCTAAGAACCAGAGAATTTGCCACAAGCCAAGTGACTCAACTCCCTATTTATAGTTAAAGGAAAATACTATTTACCACGACCTGCCATACCTGACATGTACACTTTATTTTACATTTTATACACGCTATGAAGTGATAGATACTTTTGACACTCTTCTTGCCCACATTAGTTTTAACAGCTCAACTGTGGAAGTTATTTTGTAGCCTAGGGATCCTTTATTTCAACATGTTCGTTCTTCCCTTAAGTTGTCTTTTTTTTTAACAAGTTTAATGAGACACATTTTTAATTAGCAACACACTAATGAATACATATAAACAGATATGTGCACCAGTGCACAATCTTGGGGAATGAGTCTGTAACTCTGAATATAGAAATCTAAACTTTCATATGAAAAACAAATACTATGAATTAATGGATATTGCATATTCATTCCAAACATTATCAAAATTAAAGCAACACAAAGTTGTACAAATTAATCTTAGAAATCATAATTTAGGAATTGATTCCTATCAATTTAAATATTTCTTTATTCGAGGGAAATTGATTTTTTACATCTGTGAGCATATTAGTTAAACATAATTTAAAGAATATAGAGTACAAATCACTATATAAAGATTCATTATCTGAATGCTACCAAAGTACAATTAAAAATGCATAAACTGTGTGGTAACAATGATAGCAATTTTATGTCTTTTAATTTTGTTCGTAAATCAAAAACACAATTTCAAATTAGAATATTTGCATGAGCATTGTAATGCTGTGACTAGTACATGGTCTAGAAATAAACTATCTCTCAACCTTAATTTTCTTACTTACATAATGAAGAAAACAATACTTTGTCAACAAATTTTGGTGCCATGCATGAATGTAAGAACAAATATTCTTTAAAATGACACAATTTTATACTATGATGTGCTATTTTCTGTTTTGTGATATACTGAATTTAATAGCTTTATGGGCACATCTTTCACATCTCATACAATTCAGTAGCTCAACCACAGCAACAAGAGTTGTCTATATTTATGATATGGTATCTTTTATTTTTCTGAAGATGCTTCTGTTCAAATTTTCCAAATAGTAATTGAGGTTTCATGTGTAGATATTTGCCCCAGATCAAAGATATTAGATGTCATTTCTTTTAAGAATAATGTACACTATCCTTTTAAATTTCATAACCTTTAACTTTTCATTGTAAAATAATTTGATTGGCACAATTGCACAGAAAAAACAAAGACGTCCTATAGACCCTTTACTCAAATTCCCTAACCTTAAGATTTTACACATCAATAATTTAATAATGAAAATTGATAGTTTGGTATAATGTTATGAATTAAATTACAAACTTTACATAGATTTCACCACTTTTATCATCAATAGCCTTTTTATATTTCAGTATCCAGTTCAATATTTCACTTCACATTTTGTGGCCATGCCTTCTCAGTCTGGTCGAATCTTCAATCTTCCAGTGTCTTTCACCAACTTGATCATTTGAAGAGAGTGTTGGTAGACTGCTCCTTTACGTGCATGTCTTTGATGTTTTTGTACTATAGGGTGAGATTATGTATCCTGTGCCCTTCTTAGTACATACCATCAGTGATTCATGAAATTGATCTTGTATTACTAGTGACGATAATGGTTATGCTAGGCAAGATTTTACACTGTAAATACTCTCTTTTCAATTTTGCAATGATCAGCTTATTAATTTTATTATTTATTAGTGAATCTTGTTTTTTTTTGTTTGGTAGTTTTTGGGGTTTTTGGGGGGGCATCACTGCGCTCTGGTGGTGCAAGTAGGAGGCCCAGCCTTTGCTTCTGTGGAGCCGCTGCTGGAATTGAACCTCCATCCCAGTGGGCTGCAGCCCCGCGCACAATAGTGAATCTTGTTGTAGCAAAGTTCCTGTAGTATTATAATGATGAATTTGTATTTTCCTACTTCCTCATTTATTGACTGTATTACTCTTCAATAAAGAGTTGATATATTTATTCCATTTTTATATATTTCTTCCAGTACATATGCTAACATATATGCTGATAAATGATGGAATAAATAAATATTTAATTATTTTTATATAACCATGGGTATTGAATTTATTTTCTGGATTATAATTCCTTTTTATTATTAATTTTTGATACAATTATTCCAGGTTTGCTATTTGGAAACTCTTTGATTCTGTGTCTTTTTTTGCACGGATGAGTGACTTTTAAAATTGTATTTATTATGAACTACAGCCTCAGAAACCAAGACCGTCAGTTCTATCGTATGATAGAGTCAAAGGGAGTTAGAGTCAACTCCTTGGCAGTGAATTTGGTTTCCATTTTGTGGCAAAAATATGTACCACAGTATTTCCCATATCCTTTTCTTATGGCCTATCCTTATATTCCATGTCTTTCTTAACTTCTGGCACCAAAAGATGTTCCAGATTCATTTAGTATTCTCCTACGATTTCTTTAGCTCTTACAATCTCTATCACTGAAGAACTGTATTAAGAAACGATGATATGGACACTAAAACCCATTGCAGGTGCTGTAAAATCTGACCCATCGACCCTCTAGGACTCAGTTGAACTGTCTGATGTACTTTGGATCAGCAAGAAAACAAATTCAATGGTTCATATATTCAATCATACCACAGAAAATTATACAATCACCACCATGTGGATTTTAGAGCATATCTCCTCCCCCCCCCGCCGCCGCCCCTGTTAAATGGCCTTTAACATGATGTATGCAATCACAATCTGTTCTAGTGCTACCTCCCCCTTCCATCTTCATTAGTTACTCCAGGAAATTCTTTCTCCCACTCTATCTCCCCCTCCACCCTTTGTATAGGTAATTATCTTTATGCTTCCCCTCCTCTTGTGCTTCACAGCTGGGAGATCCAACAGAAAACAATAGGAAACAAAATCGTGCTAAGTGGTAACGGTAGAAACATCACAGTATATAGACAAAAATACTAATAATGCGTAAGAAGAAGAAAAAAACAGGGATAAAGTTTCTATCATGGAACCAGTAAAAGATACTTGCACCCAGAGCAAATGCAGGTCGCACCGATAGGGAGGTCAACAGGTCCCGTGGTGAGATCCGTTCAGCATAATCAACATCACTGCCGTGCCTGCCTGATAGTAAGGCTGATTATATCTAAAGCAGTTATGCTAGTGGGTCAGTCTGACCAGATACTCTGCAGATGGGTTTGGCACACTCACCATCTCTCATAGGCCTCCACAAAGTGGGTGTTCTTAATTGTGCTGTGACGCTTTTCTCTGTTCTGCATTGGAGTTTTCCCATTGTCATCTTTGGGTCTCCCAGTTGGCATGCCTCTTCTGTGTGCACTTAGGTGAGTCCCCCCTTGATGGCTGTTTGTTTGAGTACACAACCACAGAGAGGTCTTGTGCAAATTTAACTAGTGCAATAAGCCCTCTTATCTCTTTACTACTGCTTCCTTGACTGTGATCATGGATCCCAGCAAAATGAGCTTCTTGACAATTTCAATACTCTCTCCATTTATGGTGGTGTTATTTATTGATTCAGTGGTGAGGAATATTATAATATTCAGTACATTAAATTGCAACCCATGTTGAAGGCTGCAATCCCTGATATTCATCAGCAAGTGCTTCAAGTTTTTCGCATTTCAGAAAGCAACAATTGTGTCAACTCTATTTAACAGGTTGTTAAAAGCCTTCTTACAATTCTGATGTTGCATTCTTTTAAGTATAGTCCAACTTCTCTGATGATTTGCTCAACATACAGATTGAATAGCATGGTGAGAGGATAAAACTATGATACACACCTTTCTTGATTGTGAACCATTCTCACTTTAAGCAATTTTCTGTTTGCACAACTGCCTTTTGATCTATGTACAGGTTCTACAGAAACACAATGAAGTATTCTGGAATTCTCATTACTTACAAGGCTATCTATGTTTAGTTAAGAAGTTGCACAAGCAGTAAAACACAAATGAACATATTTCTAGTATTCTCTGCATCTAGCCAACATAGGTTCAGTAGCTAGATACAGAAATTGGGGGTTGTCCCTCAGGCAAAGGCTTCCCTCCCCACTTGTAGGAAGTTGGAAGCTGATCAAGCCTAGAGAATTTGTAGGAATTCAGGCCTTTGAAACAGGAAGCCAGTACACTTGGGTGGGCCCCAATGTAGGCCAGGTGAGGCTAATTTAGCCTGTGGGGTAAGCCAGCCAAATGGACCATGCCTCCCACTGGAGGGCCCTGAAATGCCAGAATCCTGAAAATTCCAGTATCCAAAGCCCACTGCTCTCTTTTGCCAGATGCTCCTCTGCTGGCCGCAGTGCTGTTGTTTTCTCTGACCTTAGATTTCCATATGGGGTGTCTGCAAAAACCTGGAACTTCTATCCTTAAGAAAAACTCACTTGGGTCACAACCCAGTCTTTTGCGTGAATTCTTTCTCATGTGAACCCAAGGACCAAGGTATTCCAATCCGAGGAAGCTAACAGATGCATCTGACATTAGCAATATCCCTTTATCTACATTCTCATCGGAACCCAGCCTGAATTTCTAGCAGGTCCCTGTCAATGTACTGCTCCAACCATTATCGATTAAGGAAGATTGGCGAATAGATACATTGAATGACGGTGCTTTCCAAAAATAACATTGACTGCTTAAAGAACAAATAAATCTCTCTAGGAAGTGTAGCCAACATGCTCCTTAGAAGCAAGGGAGTTGAGATTCCCTATCATTTACTTTGGACACCATGTTTGCTAAAGTGGAGGGGCATTTAAATAGAAGAACACTTGACAAAATGGATTGGCACAGTCTGGTCATATATCAATTGTAAGGATGACTTGAGGCTCACAGGTAGTTCCTTCTCTTCTATCTGACTCAACGGACCTGGGTTTTTAATTTTCTTGAATGTTTTAAAAATATAAATTCCATTTAAATTGGTATAAAGTTATTAATGTTCTCTTTTTTAGAATCCATTTACTTTCATGTATTTCTCAAGAAACTAGCCACTTTCACACTTGTTATCAAACTGAAACTGATAAGGTGTACTTTACAAATATTTTAACACTGGCATTATCAGCGGTGATTCCCCTCTTCCATTCTGGACATTAATAATTGGTTTCATCCTGTTATTTTGATCTGTCAACAAAATATTTTTTAGTTTGATAGTTTCAAAGGATCAGATTTTAGATTCACTGATTTTCTCTGTTTGAATTTTATTGAATTTTCCGTCATTGTGAATTGCTTCCTTCTTCCACTTTTTTCCTCTTCATTTTCTTAGGGATAAAATTTAGAAATTCATTTTGATAACTTTTCTACTCTTCTAATATGACCATATTAAATCTGATAAAATTCTCTACACACAATATTTTAACGGTATCATAAAAGAAGTATGCTATTTTGTATTTCTATTTCGGTTCAGTTGAAAATATTTCTTTGCTTACCTTGAGACTTTTATTTTGACTCAAGCATTAGTTGGACTTATGCTTCTAATGCCAAATAATTGGAGATCATCTTATTTTAGTATTGATTTCTCTTTTATTCTTGTTATAATCAGAGAAAAAATTATGCTACGCATATATTTTTTTAATTAAGGGTTTTTATGGATCAGAATACATATAATCTTAGTGAATGTTTTATATTTGCTTAAGAAAATGTATAGTAAACTTTGATGGACTGGACTGCCTCCTGAATACCAATTAGAGCAAATTTATTCAACTGTTATATTTTATTGAGTTTCTACCTCCTTTTTCTGTGTAACTCTTCAAATATATTCTTGTAGTCCAAAAAAACAAGTTTTGTCTTTTTTTAACTCATATGTTTTGAAATTCTGTTTTTAACTGCATGAATATTTAGGATTATTTTATCAACTCGAAATATTGTCCCCTTTATATTATGCTGTGATAATATTCCTTCATTAATGTCTGCTTTACTGATATTACTGTATATAACCTAGATTAATAATGATTAGTATGTGCAAGACATAGCTTTATTTACTATTTTACTTTTAACCTATTTATATCTTTATTTTCAAAGTGAGTTTGCTGTAGAAAGTATCCCATTCAGTCTTGCTGTTGTTTTAAATGTAACAATAGTGTCTTCTAACTGGTAAGCTGAGGCAATTCACATTAATGCAATGCTTAATAAGGCAAACTAAAAAATTCTAGGAATTTTCTATTTATTTTATCATTTTAATATTTAACTCTTGCTTTCTTTTTCTGTTTCCTTAGTTCAACATTTTAATGATTCTGTTAGATCTCTGTTATTTATGCCTCCTTTTAAAATTACTTTTGTGATTGTTCTACAGTTTAAAATGCACACCATAATTATTCAGTCTATTTGCAAGTAATATAAAACTTCCAATGTAATGTCACATCCTTAAAATACATTTCCAATTTTTCTGTCCCATTTTATTGTTGTATGATTTCCCATAACACATGTATAAAAAATGATTCTTTCTACAATTTTTGCTTAAGGCAGATGTATTTTTTTTGTGTGGCATCACTGCCCTGATGGGAGTAGGAAGTCCAGCCTTGCTCCTGGAGAGCTGTTGCTGGATTTGAACTGCCAACCCTGTGGGCCGCAGTCCCACACACAACCACTAGGCCACCAGCATTCAGTCAGGTAGATGCATTTTAAAGACATTATTTGAAATGCATATTTTGTCTTCGTTTCTCCTTATTCTAGTTCTCTTTGTTTCTTTATTTGAATCTAAGATTTCATTTTGATTCCTTCTCTCCATACAACTACATTTAGAGTTTCTCATAAAGTAGATCCAATGCCATTGGATAACCGCTATTGTTTGCTTTTGATCACTTTCATTATATAACTTTTTTGCTCTAGGCCTTAAAATTTTCTATATGTTTCTTAAAGTCATTTTAGCATGCTATTAATAGGAATGTATATGTTTTGTGTGTATAGTATTTATCCTGTCTGATAATTTTTGAGTTTCTTTGGTAAATGTTTTGGTGTGTATTATGAATTTCAACCAATTCTTCAAATATGTCTTCTGCTCCTTCTCTCTTTTTCTGGGTTTTCAGTTCAATATATTTTAGATACTTTGTATTGCTTTTTAATGAATCTACAGACCTTGTATAATCGATGCCTTTTAAAAATCTTTGGACTTTCAAAAAATTCTAATTCCAGCATTTCCATTTGAATGTGAGGGTTTTTTTTCTTTTCTGTGGATCATATCCCTCCCACACACTCCTTTAAACCATTTTATTAGGGCCTAATCCAGATATCATATCCTTCCATGGTTCAATCACACCAAGCAGTGTTACACAATTGTTACTACAATCAGTTTCAAAACATTTACTTCATTCTTGCATTCTTTGGTATCAGATCCTCCCACCTACTTCTGGCCTACCTACCAGGACCCCTTATTCTAGGTATTGTTTCTATAGATTCATACATCCTGTGTTTCAAATATTCAAAAACATAAAAAATGCATGACAGAGTCAAGAAGGTCTCCCAATGTGAAAAAAATATCTAGAGTATTAAAACAGATCAAGCACATATTGTATCAAAACAGAGATCAGATGGCAAGGTTATATTTCTTAATGTATTAAACTTAATCCTTAATTTTAGACTTTCCCTTTGCATTGGGTTTTAAAAGTGTATCATTTCTTTTGCAATTTACTTGCTCCTAAACTATTTTTTTAGCTTTCTTAGGAACTATTTGTTGTTTTGATTAAGTATCAGCATTAGGCAGATAGTTTTTCCTAGGGACTTATGAAATGGTGCTTCACCTCTCATAGTTCAGGTCTTAGAAATTATTGCTACTTCTTTCTATTCCCTCTCCTTCCTACTCCTTTATTCCAGACAAAATTAAACTACATTACTGCCCTAAGGACACCACCATTCCTTGACCCCTTCCACCAAAAATTAAAGCTATCCTTCAGTGAAGATATTCAGAAGAAAGGCTCAAGTAGAATTTCTTGTGCCCATTTCATGCTTATTATTCTCCTGCTACATTTAGGCAGCATAAATGTGACTCTCCAATTCATTTTTGTGATCACCATGTGAAGTCAATGAAGAAAAAAAATGAAATATATGTACAATTTCTCTATATTTGTGACTACCAGGATTTCATTCCTTCTCCTAAATATACATTTTACTGATTCTAGTAATTTATTTTCAAAAGAATAATACAAATAAAATATAGCCATTGAACTACAGAATGTTGGTTTATTAAGGTTCTTCATGATGTCATGAGTTTAGTGCTTATATACAAAATAAAACAGACGGTTTTTGCCTTCTTCTTTACAAGAATGTGCCTATTAGGCAATAGATTTTGTTAGTGTAAGCTATAACACCAGATAATGACTGCTGTGCATGCTTGACAACTAATTTAACAGTTCTCCCCCTCAGTTTTTAGCACTCTTATAAGGACACCTAATTTAACACAAGTTGTAGAAACAGAGTAATATCTTAGCTAAAAATTGTATTGGAATCCAGCATTTCTCTGCTCAGCAATGTATCAAGAGCACTACTGGGTTGCACATACAAAATTCTTAATTTCATGCAGGGATGTTCTAGAGATAGCTTAATTGATTCATGAGAGTGACTATTAGGTATTTTCAAAAGTTCAAAGTTTAAAAAGAATCACTTGTAGGTCTAACTCATCCAAAATGGAAATATTTATAGTAGCAAAAGCAACAAATCAGAGTTCAATCTCCACCTTAGAAGTTCACTTTGCCCAAAATATCTCTGCATCTGTTTCAGTCATTCAAACATGTGTAACATATGAAGTCTCAGATAGAATACAACTTTTGAGCTCAATTAACTCTTTATCCAATACCATAAGGAAAAAATAACTTGATACTTGCAAAAAAAGTCAATAAACCATGTCAATCAAAATATAATAGTGATACATTTAAGTATTTGGCAAGTGTGTCTGTCCGGGTAAACTAGAAAAACAAATCCATAGACACGCATATAGATTTAAGGGAACGGTTTATATATAAGAGGAATGGGACATTGAGAAAGCATCCCAACCCAGTCCAGTTCAAAGTTTTAAGTCCGATATTAGCCCATATGCCTGATACCGTCTATAATGTCTCCTTCTGATTCACGAAGTCACAAGTCAACGGGTGCAGAATCCTGTCAAGGGCAGGGTTCTCCCCATGGTTCCTCGCTTCTGGGGCTCAGGGTCCATCAACACCATCTAGTGGTGGTAGAAGCAACTGAGCGCTGGCAGTGGTCTCCAAGTGGCTCCTCCAGTTTCAGAGCTCTGGTTCATCAGGGTAAGAACACTTGATAGATTATAAATTCTTATTTTTTTCAGTCTTACACTGACAGATGTCTCCCTTCACCAATTTTTTTTTGTTTTCCATCCCCCCTGGGAGGGGGTTGTATATAATCAGTCCCCTCTTTCTCCCCACACCTTCTCCTTCCCCTCCTGGTATCACTCCTCTCATTATTGGTCCTGAGGGGTTTATCTGTTCTGGACTCCCTGTGTTTCCAGCTCTGATCTGTACCAGTATACATGCATGCTCTGGTCTACCCAGATTTGTAAGGTAGAATTGGGGTTCTGATATTGGGAGGAGGAAGCATTAAAGAGCTAAATAAAAATTGTGGGTTTCATCGGTGCTATATTGCACCCTAACTGACTTGTCTTTTCCTTGTGACCCTTCTGTAAGGGTATGTTCAATTGTCTACAGATGGACTTTGGTCCTTCCCTCTGCATTCTTCCTCATTCACATTGATATTTATGTTAGTCTGGGTAGACTGGGGAAACAAATTTATAGACATGGATATGGATATAAGGGAAAGGTTTATATATAAGAGGAATGGAACATTGAGAAAGCATCCTAACCCAGTCCAGTCCAATGCCATAAGTCTGATAGTAGCCCATATATCTGATACCAGTCTATAAAGTCTCCCTCCAACTTGCAAAGCATGTGCTATGACACCAGGACAATCACAGGTGAGTAGGTGCAGAGTCTTGTGTGTCCGTCTGGTGGCAGTAGAAGCATCACAGCGCTTGCAGGCATCTCCATATGGCTTCTCCAGCCCCAGAGGTTTGGCTCCATCAGGGCAAGCCCATGTGGCCTCTTCTCTGGCTCCTCTATTCTCCAGGTATCAGGATCTATCAGCATGCTGTCATCTTGTTTTGTCAGAAGTTTATTATCTCAGAGAGTAAATCCAGTCTCTATTCTCCAATTGGGAAATACTGCGAAACTTCCCAGAATTCTCAGGGAAAACCTTGCCCACACAGAGGTCTCATTGGATACTCATTGGCTATCTTCGGATTGACAGGTGAGATTCCCTATATTCCAATCATGAAATTGACATCAAGTACATGACTGCCACAATATTATTATTTTGTTCTGGGTCTTTGATGCTTGATACCTGATCCCATCGACACCTCATGATCAAACAGGCTGAAGAACTGCTTCCATGTGAGCTTTCTTGCTTTTCAGCTAGATGGCTTCTTGCTTACCTTCAAGCTTTAAGACCCTAGATACTATATCTTTTGATAGCCAAGCACCATCACCTTTCTTTACCACACTTGCTTATGTACCAATTTTGTCTTCAGCGATCATGTAAGGAAGGTGAGAATCACAGAATGCCAACTTATTAGAACAAAGTGTTTTTAGGTTGATGGACTACTCAAGGCCCGATGCTCATCTGCTACTTTAATACATAGCATATAAATATATGTACATAGATGTCCCACTATTATGTTAGGCCTTCCTCTCAGCTTCATTGTCCTTGATTAAGTCCAACGAGGTATCCTATAGCCTCCTTGCAATCAATTTTAGATCACTTTTTTGCTCTCTTATTCCTGGCTTGGCTGACACACCCTGTCCTTTCTCCTGCCTCCCCTTCTCCCATGTATGCCTCCCCACACCCTGAATTGTCGGTCCTGTTGTTTTCTTCGTGGGATTGTTTATTCCACCTATCTTGCCTAGATAGACATGCAGAGAAAATAATAAGCACAAAAGCAGGACAGAGAAAAGCAAAAGAAGAAAAGAAAACAAAACAGTAATAGCAGAAACTATCAACAAAAAAGGAAAGCCTATAAATAGTTTAGGTCTTTTTTTTTACCTTGAGGAGTGTTTTCCAGTTGAGTCTGATGGGGTGCCAAGTCCCTGACTCCAAAGTCTGTTTTTTTGGTATTCCTCAAGGACTTCATTTATTTGCTTCCCTTGCTGCTCTGTTGCATGTCCTTTGCATTTTGTCTTGGTGTGGTGAGACCAGATCAGGAACAATTCCTATACTGTGTCTCCAATGTTGTCCCTGGTAGCACTTTGGGTCAGTGAGGGACATCATGTCTCATGCAGGGGTCAACTCTCTGTATTCCAGCTGATCTGAGCTGGAATATCTTCCTTGGGGCTTGCTGGGCCAAAATGTGTTCCGCTCTTTCCTTCCCTCTTTGCCCCTGTGTGCTCTAATCACATATAATCCTCTCCCTCTGAAGTGCATTTTTGGGGGGCAAGGGGGTGGACCACGTAGCTGAGATTGGGGATGGCCAAGCAGACATTTCGATTGGTTCCCTGCTTCACACAGGTATGCTGCATCCATGTTTTGTTGCACCAGGTTGAAGTGTGGTCCCTCTCTTCCTGTCTTGACTTGGTGAGTCAGTGTCCTGTTCTCTGGCTACCCATGTCTTTTTTTCTATCTTTCTTTTCCCCTCCTTTTTAGTTGGCAGCCATATGTATACCAGGATTGGGTCTCATCCCTGCCATGATTTTTAAGCATAATACCTGACCAAAGATGATTAGAAGTGTGTTAAGGGGATGGTGGTTACAGGTAATACCTCAACTTCCATTGAGTTGAGGCTGACTCAAAGTGCCCTGTTTTGGGTTTCCGGCATGGTAAATTTCCATGAAAACAGACATAGCCATTGGTGGGTATGAACCACCTCACTGACCTTGCAATTGGTAGTCCAAAGCTTAACAAACCAGGATTCCTTCAAAGAATACCTGCAACTTATAAAGTATTAACCTTGCCCAATGAAAAGTTATTTGAGTCTCTAAAATGCCTCTTGATCCATGTACAAACTCTGCATAAACACAATGAAGTTTTGTGGAATTCCCATTTTTCTCAAGGCTGTTCACAGTTTGTTGTGATCACACAGTCAAATGTCTTGGCATAGTAAATCAAATGCAAGTAAATATTTTATGATCTTCTCTGCTTTCAGCCAAGATCCATCTTACATTAGTAATGATATCCCTCGTTCCACATCATTTTCTGAATCTGGCTTGAGCCTTTGGCGACTTGGTCAATGTACTGCTGACATTTTTGTTGGATGAACTTCAGCAAAATTTTATCTGCCTGTGTTATCAATGACATTGTTCTGTAATTTGAGTCTTCTGGTGGGTCAATTTTCTTTGGAATGGGTACGAACAGGGATAGTTCTTCTAGTCAGTTGGCCAAGTAGCTGTCTTCCAATTTTGCTGTCATACATAAGTATTTCCACCTTGTTCAAACTTTTCAAATGGTAGTCCATCAATTCTTGGAACATGGTTTCTGCCTACTGCTTTCAGCACAGCTTGGACTTCTTCCTTCAGCACCATTGGCTCTTGTTAATATGCTATCTCTGGAAACTAGTTATTTTTGGTACCATGAAACTGTGTATTATTTTCATGTCCTTTGGGTGCTTCCTGCATCGTTTAATATTTTGCACATTGGATTTTTCAATATTGAAATGAGGCTTTAATTTTTCCTTTTGTTCCTTCAGTCTAAGGTATACTGAATGTGCTTTTCCCTTTGGGATTTCTAGTTCTAGGTTTATACGTATTTTATTATATTTCATTTTGCTTTTTCAAGTTGCCCCTTTAACTTTGTTTCATTTGCTTTACCTACTTTACAATGAATAGTAGGTTTTGACTTTTCTTCTGACATCCTTTCTATCCAGTCTGTTAAATGACCTTCTGCTGTCTTCATGAATGATGTTTTTTGTGGTTTTCCCACATCTCATCAGGCTTTCTGCCTTCAGTGTTCACTAAGTCAAATCTGTTCTTGACATGTTCTGGAACATTTGGGCAGGATAGACTCAATTTAAGGTCTGGGCTCCTGTTGACGTGTTCTAATTTTCTACAACTTCAACCTGAGCTTCCATATAAGCAGTGGATGGTCTGTTCCAGTCAGTCCCTCAACTGTTTTAGCAGCTGATTTTGAACTTCTCCAGGGTCTCTTTCCACAGATGCAGTCAATTTTATTTCACCTGAAAGAGTTTATGTATAACAGCTATTAGTGCTGTTAGGAAAATTTGCTACAAGTATTTGGTCTTGTAAAATTCTCTCTTAGAATTCCCAGATTTATTTCTATCACCAAGCTTATATTGTACAACTATCCTTCCTTTTTATTTGTTTCCAACTTCTATATTTCAATCACCAATAATTATCAATACATCTTGATTGCATGTTTAATTAATTTCCATTTGAAGACATTAGTAGGATGCTTTTATTTTCTACATCACTTGTTTTAATGGTTAGTGCATAAATTTCAATAATAACTGTATTGATTGGATTTTTTGAGGTGAATCTAATCCTATTACAGACTGAATTGTACTTCAAAATAAACTTGAGATGTCCTTCCTGACAATGAATACAATGGCAATTTTCTTGATTGTATCATTCATGATATAATAAAACATGATTTTCTGATTGACAATGTCAAATACCTGTCCATTTTAGAACACATAGCTAAGATATCAATTTTTCTGTGTTCAATTTTATTTTTGATGACTTCTAATTTTGCTAGATTAGTACATTTCTAGTTCCAAATATTAGTATATTTTTGCAGCCTTTCTTCTTACCTTGAGTGGTGTCCCATCAGCAAATAGAGCTCTTGAAGGCTCCACTCACATAGGTTTAGTCCATTCATGTCATTATTTTCAACTCATCTTTGAGAAAGCAGCTCCACATTAGAACCATTCAAGTGCCTTCTGACTCAAGAAGACCATCCGGTGGCACAATCTTTGATAATCTTCTGCTTCCATTCATTAGAAAGCCAGTATCTGCCAGTGTTTCAATGCTATCCATATGGCTTTCAGCAACCATTTCCTCTGAACTGCAATGTCAATTCCTTTTTGGTAGTCCATCCTCAGTCTGGAAGCTCTTTGGAATTGGTTCACAATGGCAGACATTATAAATAATTTCCTTAGTGGAATAAAGTAATTTAATTTCTAGTATAAATATTTAACTAAGAGTGTACAATTTAAAACATTGTTAGGAAAAGGAAGGAGCCCGGTGCCATAGTGAGTACTGGTTGGGTTGCTAACTGGAAGGTAGCAGTTTGAAACCACCAGCCACTGTGAGGGAGGAAGCTGGGCGTTCTCTCATCTAAAGGTTTAGAGGTTCAGAAAGCTCCCAAGCCAGTTCTATTTTAACCTACGCAGTCCCTATGAGTTGGCATGGACTTGGAGGCAGTGAGTTTGTTATTTTTGATTTTGAGAAAAGAAAATTATATACACATGACATGACTTCTGACCACAATATATGAATTGTTGACTTAGATAGGTTAAACTTTTAAGTGACTAGACAATATCTATACCAACCATGAGGGTTGGTGATAGGGGAAAACTTTCAGCAATACTCATTCACAAAGTTATGACAATTGTCAAACTAATACGTCATAATAAAGCAAGGAGAAGATTAAAATAATAAATATATGACAGTTTTAGAGCACCAATCATGTCTTAAGTAATCACTAACCATAAGACAATATACTCTGTCTATGTTTATTTTTTTCAATAGAAATATGCATTTATAGACAATACAGATGTTTCCATAACATTTTATGTAAGTATGTTTTAGCTCAGGTTGACTAGTGAATCAAATTCAAACACTCATATGTATGTAATAGTGAACTTTATACTGAAGAGTAATTGTTTATTAAGAAAACATCCCAGTCCAGTCTAGATCATGCCCATAAATCCAATATTAGCTCATATATCCGACAGCGATCTATAAATTCTTCTTCAGACATGCAACATGTGCGATAATGCTGAATGCTGGAAGATCACAGGCTAGTGTGTGGAAAATCTTATGGGTCAAATGGTGGTGGAATGATCTCAGCGCTGGTAGGGGATTCAGTGGGGTTCCTCCAATTCCAGGCCTCTGGTTCCATCAGTGCAGCTCCATGTGGCTTGTCAACAGAAATGTGTAGGAGAAAGCATGACTTCCAATGAGCTGTTTATCTCCATTGAGCCTCCAAATGAGGTCATCAAGCAGCGACCTGATTGATAATCTAGACTCCATTCCTTCTTCAAATTGACAGTAGATTATGTAATCACCATGATACACTTACTGAATTTATGTATTTCCTAACTTGCTAAATTTTACTCAACATTTTTATGGGGATTAGGAATTTATGTAGAGCTCATTTCTATGATATCTTCTTATTTGGTCCTTGAATTAGAAAACCATATGCTCATGATTATTATTTTTTGTTTCCAAATGAATGGTGTTAGATTGGTTAACATTTTTTCTTATTTCTTTCAAATTTTATTTCCTTAATTTTGAAGAATTTGACTTTTAGATATAGTTTCTTTGGCATTCTATTGTGAGTATTCCTTTGTGGCCATTTATGAGGTTAATTTTTATCAAAATCTATATACACTCAATTTTAATAAATTTTGAATCTAGAGTTCTGTATAAATTTGGCTAAATTAAACTTGTTCATTGTTCAATTTAAATTGGCTCAAGTCTTCCAAATTCTTATTAGCTTCCTTATCCTTAATAATTACTCTTGTCTTAAAGTCTTTTGATAAAACAAATTTTAATGTCTCTCAGATTAAAAAAATAGCTCAAATAGATTAAAGACATAAATGCAAAAAATTAAGTATGGAATTATTGGCTGTAAGCATAAAGAAACCTGAATAACCATGGATAAGGCATAACTTGTTGTTATGACTCCAAATGAACAATATCATAAAATAAAATATTATTTGGATGTTATGAAATTGCTCATTGAAATACACTATTAAGAGATGGCAATATTTGATTACAATTTCTGAGAAAGAATATAAAGCTGGAATCCAGAATTCTCAGTTTTAAGAAAATAAACAACTAATTTTTTTTAAATGAGCATGTGATTGCTAGTCATCAGTGCATTAAAAACCATGATTAGATAGATACCTCCTCCATTTTAACAAAAGACAAGACAAAACAGAAAATGTCAAATATTGTAGAGGTTCCTGAGCAATTGGAAGCCTCACATACTGCTGGTGGGATTGTAAAACTGTGTAAAAACTTTGAAAAGCAGCATGGTGTTTCTTCAAATACTGTCATGAATAGATGTCAATTAATGATGATACCATAATGTAGGATAGACCTATACTCTTTGGTTTCTAAGGCTGCCAATCTGCCCAGGAGCAGACTTGTTTCCCCTGCAGACTGGCAGGTGGCTTCAAACTGTTGACTCTGGGGTTATTAGCCCAATTCCTATGCCATTATGCCATTAGAGTCCCTGACCCAGTCATCTCTCTAATCAGTCAATATCTTAAAGAAACAGTATATAACATGAAAAGTTATACATATACAAATGTTCCTTGCAGCACTATTTAAAAATGGCAAGAATATAGAAATAACTGAACCTTCCACTCATGGAGGAATGGATAATCTTTGGTACATACACGCAATACAATACAATACAATACATCATTAAAGCATTATGGTGAAACACCTCATGACATGGATGAACTTGAAAGACATTATACTGATTGAAATTTGTCAGTCACAAAAAGATTATTTATGGGACTACTGTTATTAAAATCTCAATAAAATGTCTTCATATCAAAAGAAACATGATTTGATTTTTATCGGGGGTGGGAGTAGAAGTAGTAGGCTAGAAGGTAAATGTTAACTTGGATGAAGAAGATAATATTCTACAAGAAGAGGAAAATAATGGAAGGCAAAGGTAAGCTATAGGAAGGTTAGATAATTTATTTTTTTTGAATTCAAAAATGATTATCTGAAATGTAAACCTATGTTTCATATGCAATAATATATTTTAAAATTGAACAAAATATATGATAGGACATTTCGCCATAAAATGTATGGATTGGAAAAAAGTGTAGAACTTGATGCTCATTAGAGTTATTATATTAATTAAAATAAAAATAAAACTATAATGAAATAGATATCAGTAGACATCTCCTGCTGTTGATAGGTACTGAGTCAGTTCCAACCCATGGCTACTCTGTCCACAACAGTAAAAACACTACCCAATCTGTGTCAGCCTCACACTTGTTCCCATGTTTGAGACCACTAATGTAGTCACTCGGTCAATCCATCTCCTTGTGGATCTTTCTCTTTTTCATTGCCCTCCCCCTTATTTATTTATTTATTTTTTTTACTAAGCATGGTGTCCTTCTCCAGGAAGTAGTCTCTTTTGACATCATGACCAAAGTACTTGACACAAAGTCTCACCATCCTTGACTCTCAGGCATACTTCCACACTTCTTTCAAGATGCATTTGCTTATTCTTTTAACAATCCATAGTACCTTGAGTATTCTTTGCTAGCATGACTTTTTGAATGCACTGATTCTTCTATTGTCTTCCTTATACAATGCCCAGTGCTTTCATGCATATGAGACAATTGAAAGCATCATGTTTTAAGTCAGGCGTACATTAGTCCTCAAAGTAACTGTCTCGTGTGTCAATATTCTAAAGAGGCCTTGTACAGTAGATTTCCCCAATGTAATGCATCTTTTGATCTCTTGACTAGCATATCTATTAGCAATGATTGTGGAACCAAGCAAGATAGAATCCTTGACAACTTCAATCTTTAATTCATGTATCATGATGTTACCTATTGGTCTAATTGCCGGGATCATGATCTTTGCATTGAGTTGCAATCCATACTTAAGCCTGTGATCTTTGATCTTCATCAGCATGTACCTCAAATTCTCACCTTCAAGCTTGTGTCATCTGCATATTGAAGGTGGTTAATAAACCTTGTTTCAATCTCGATGCCACATTCTTCTTCACTTTTCAACATCAGTTTTGATAAGTTTTTTATGATAATTTTTTTAAAAAAGAAAGTGGAATTTAAAAATACCCAAATTCTGACAATATTCAGTGCTTAAGACAAAATGAAGCAGCTTAAAACGTTCATAAACTATTGAAAGAAATGGTTAGTGATACAGTCAGTCACTTTGGAACACAGTATGACATATTTTTATAAAGTTTTTATAAATTGATACATACCCTTAATGTGTTACTCAGTATTACTCAGCATTGGCGTTATTGGTACTTATCCCAGAGAAATGAAAACCTATGTCACAAGAAGCTTACATGTATAGGGTTAGGGTAAAAATAAAGAAAAATAACTTACACGTGAATATTTACAGAAGCTTTACTTATTCATAATTGTCAAAGCCTAATAGCAATGAAATTTCCATCAACAAATGAATGGATAACGAGACTGGTACAATTTTGCAATGAAGCACTGAGCTAAAACAGAACTAGCTGTTGTAAATAGTTAAGTTTCGTGTCAAGTTGGCTGAGCCTAGGTTCTCAGTAGGTTGGCAGTAATCCTTATGATGGATCCAACACAGTATAATTAACTCCATGATAGAATTGCTCTTTATATACCTGCATAAGAATAACTGGTTTTGTTTCCCTTAGGAATACAGCATGACACAGTTGGAAGGGAGAGTGGTTCTAGAGAAATAAAATAATTAAAGATCAGTTTTCAAAAGCATATCTCAAGTCTCAATAGGCTGAAAGGCACTGAGAACTGGACCTTGGTCTCTGTTAGTATGGATTAGCCTGTCACTGACATGTGAAATAAAGACTACTATGGTAAGGAAAGCCAAGTAGAAGTCACTAGAAATGCCTGAGCCTAGGAAAAGAGTAAACTAAAATCAATCCCAAATTTCTGAAAGAACAAAATAATGACTAAAACAAATTGCAATTTGAGTTCCTCCTGGGGAGATTGGATCAACATAAGAAAATTAATGAATTTAGTTCTATTAAATGTAATTAAATACATATGGCTCCCTCTCAACCCCAAAAGAAATTTTATCAAACTAGGAATCAGAGAAGAAATCTTGAGAAAATAAGTTTATATATATATATATATATATATATAACTTTATGTATAAATAAGTTTATAAATAAGTTTATATATATATATATAAATTTATACAAAAAAACCACTGGAGTGCCACTCTAATAAGATCAAATGATAAGTTCAAAACTGACAAAAGTTATAATCTGGAAAGATAGGATCTTTTAAAATAAAATAAAAAGATAGCATACACCCATAAATACTACTATAGATATAAATGTAACTACATAAACTTTCTTTCAAGAAACAGGACTTCATACAAAAAATTTCAAATGTGACTTGGTAAATATTCAAAGTAAATTTTTGGAAGACTGTATACATGAAGAAATATAGAAAAATTTCTTGGTAAAATGCTATCTTCCAAATCATATTATTTCCAATGAAAATAATTTTAAGTTGCTATTATAAAATGATTCAAACATGAAATTAAAACCAACATATGAAAAAATAAGTATATTCAGAGATCCATCTCTGAAAAATACTTATCAAGTACTTTTTTTTCTCCTATGTCACTGATTGCAAATCAAATTAGATGACTTTCCCAGATAGAAATATAAAGGCAAGTCAAAATGTTTCGTTCCAAAATCACAGAAGCCTTTGTTAGGCAAAAATGGCATAATTTGTAGCCACTATCTCTTGACACGTCCTCTGTCTAGTTCTACACAGGTCTGGAAGCACTCCTCCATCTGCCTAACCCTTCTCTGAAGAATTCTGTGCTATTCAATTGAAACAGAATTCTTTATTCTTCCATTTAAAATCTACTTCAAAGCATTATTATTCTCATTCCCAAAGGACATAAATTGTGTTCCTTATAAGCGTTCTCTGAGCTAGGAGAACTTAAAGTAGTCTGAAGAGACAAGATCATGGCTGTGGAGTGATTGGAATATGGCCTTTTAATCAAATTCTCTTAGCATAGCCATTGCTGCTTTCTAAGAATGAACAAATGAATTTTCATAATGGAAAAACATTCCTTAGCACCATTTTAGAGTTATTTTCATTATCAAGACAGTCTTAATTTAAAAAAAAAAACATCATAAAAATAAGCCCCTGTGATCATCCTGTGTCCTTAGAGAAAACAATAAGAAATTACCTTTGGGATTCCAGCTAACAGTTATAACCCTTGAGGTACCTTCTCAACCATGAAGATAACTAGTCCAGAAGATCC
This sequence comes from Nesogale talazaci, assembly GCA_004026705.1. Taxonomy (NCBI): domain Eukaryota; kingdom Metazoa; phylum Chordata; class Mammalia; order Afrosoricida; family Tenrecidae; genus Nesogale; species Nesogale talazaci. The sequence goes on from PVJH01001457.1 coordinate 192,892, forward strand.
CTTCAAAATCACTGTTTTGATTAGGCTTTTATTTTTGAATGCACCATAATAAGACTAAGAAAAATATAATAATGAAAGAATTTGTCTACAGTTATCCACTGATCACAGAGACATGATTAATAATCTTTTATTTGGAATAACATGTGTATGTTTGAACTGGAACCCTAGGGACAATGTTATTTTTATTTGTCCATATGTAATAAACAAGAGTCATCAGACCAATTATATTGGTATATTGAGATCTTGTAATACACTGTCAAAACAGCACAGTGTCTCAAATATGATATATATATATATATATATATATATATATGTGTGTGTGTGTGTGTGTGTTTTCCACCTCCTTGCTGTACATAATTCTAGAGCCAGAGACTTTCCATTTTGACTATCAACCATATTCAACCAAGGGTTTCCAAAGTCACCATGTCCATTTTGCATATAGCTAACAGGAGAGTTACTAAGGATCACACGTCAAACTATATTCACTGTCATCTAGTTCATTCCAATGCATAGAGACCCTCCCTATAGGGCACAAAAAAACTGCCCCTGTGGGTTTTCAATACTGAAAATCTTTTTGACAGTAGAAGCCCTTGTCTTTCTCCTGGGAAGAGGGTGGAACATTAGAAATGCTGATCATGCAATTAGCAACCCAATCTAAAACTTTTTTTTAAATGCCAGGCTCTTTAAGGCATTTTTATCAGCTTGATCAGGAAGAGGGACACTTGTCTGTACCTAATTCCTTTCTCTGCTCTTCAGTTCCAGGGCAATTCCTAACCGGGAATAAGGTTAGCAGAATCTATCCCAGCTGTGTTCCTAGAAAGAAGAAAAAAAGTGAGTCTTGTGAAAAAAATTAGATAGTCTCTGCTCTATTTGGTTTTTCAATTTTACACACTACAATCTACAATATAGAAGAAAAGTAATTCTACCAAAGAGTGTATGATGTTTTGTGCTTGGTGCCATAAATTGGCACCTCTAATCCATAGCGATACTATGCATAATTGATCAAAACACTGCATGACTCTGAACTCTCTTGTCAATTGTTCTGTGCGTGAGTTCATTGATGTAGCCACAGTGTCAATCCATGTTTTTGAGAGCCTTCCTTTTTTAGCTGTCCGTCTACTTTATGCAACACCTGAAGATATGTCAGAAGTATGTAATAACAAGCCCTCCATTCTTGCTTCTATGAAGTACTCTGGCATCATTTATTCCAATACAGATTGGTTTATCTTTCTAAAAGCATGGTACTTTCAATATGCTTTTGTAGCCCACAATGCAGATATATTAATTGTACTTTGGTCTTCCTTATCAATATTTCAAAATCATATGGAGAATATCAAGATGTGGGTCAGGCTTAGTTCTCAAAGTAACATATTTGCTTGTCAATACTCTAAAGAAGTGTTATGCAGATTTACCTAATGCAATATGCTTTTTGATCTCTTTATGGATGCTTCCATTATCATTGATTATGGATCCAAGCAAGACAAAAGTTCTTCACAACTTCAAACTTTTCTCCATTGATCATGACCTTACCCTGATGGTGCATTCATGAGGGTTTGGATCTTCCTTCCACTGAGCTGTATTCCGCATACCACAGGTTGCTAATAAACTTTCCTTGTTAAAAATCCTGAAGCCATCTTTCAAAATATATATAATCCAGTCTATCTGATTGTTTGTGTTATTCCCATTGAATAATACAATGAGAAGATACACTGAGGTACACTGTTCCTGATTTTTAAAACAGGCAGTGTTCTTGTGTTCTGTTCACAAGATACTCTCTGGATTCATGTACAAGTTTCTTGTGAACACAAATATTCTGAAATTCCCATTCTTCTCAACGTTATCTAAAATTTATTATGATCCACAGAGCCAAATAACTGCCTTTGAATAGTCAAAGAAGCACAAATAAACAATGTTCTGACATTCTCTACATTGAGCCAAGATCTATCTAACATCAGTAATGACATTCCTTGTTTCACACCCTCTTATGACTCTGGCCTGAACTTCAAACAGCTCCGTGACAGTGTACTGCTACAATCATTGTTAGATGATCTCAAGCAAAAAAATACTAGCTTGTGATACCAAGGATATAGTTCTATAGTTAGAGAAATTTATTTCATAACCTTGTTTTGGAATGGGCACAAATTGGGATCTCTTGTCAATTTCCCAAGAAGTTGTCTTCTGAATTTCCTGGTGTTGATAATTGAGTGCTTCCAGTGCTTCATCAACTTTCTGAAACATTTCAATGGGTATTTTAAAAATGCCTGTAGCTTTGTTTTGGGCTAATGCATTCAGTGCAGTTCAAATTTCCTCCTTCAGTACCATTGTTTCTTGCTAATATGCTACCTTCTGATATGGTGGAATGTTGATTTGTTGTTTACATATACACAGCAACTGTGTATTCTTTTCATATGTTTCTTTCAGTAGCTGTGTTAGTCTGGGTAGACTAGAGAAACAAGTTGATAGTCATTCATATGTATAAAAGAAATTGGTCTATATACAATAGCAATTGAATATTGAGAAAGCGTCCCAGCCCAGTCCTGATCAAGTCCTGATCAGTCCTGATATTAGCCCATACATCTGACATCAATCTATAAAGTCCACTTCAGACTCACAAAATACATATAATGGTGCAGAATGCAGGACAATCACAGGCCAGTGGGTGCAAAGTTTTTTCATTGGCAGTGGATGCATCTCAGTGCCCACAGGGATCTCCTTGTGGCTTTTCCAGTTCCCAGGGTACAGGGTCTATCAGTGTAGTGGCATCTGCCTAGTCAGTATTGTGTCTCTCAGAGAATGAGCAGAGAGAGGGAATCTCTTCCAACTTCAAGGAAGAAAGGCAGGAATTTCTAGAATTCTCAGAAAAGACCATGCCAACAAAGATGTCTCATTGGCTATCTCCATATTGACAGGCTAGATTCCATCCCTGTTCTTAATCCTCAAATTGTCATCAGATTATGTAACTAGCACAGTAGCTAAAACCATGTTCTGCTTATAGAACATTAATCAGTTGCTCATATATAAATTCAGGATAAAACTGAAGAAAACTAAAACAAGTCAATAAGAACCAAAATATGACTGTGAGTCTATCCAGCCTGAATTTCAATATCATCTCAAAACATCTTTGATGCATTGGATGCTAATGACAGAACACCTGATGACATCAAGGCCATAAATCATGAGTAAAGGCAAAGATCATTTCAAAGAAAGAAAATATCATAATGGATGTCAGAAGATAATGTGAAACTTGCTATCAATAATAGAGCAACTAAAGCAAATGTATGAAAGGAGGGAATTAAGGAACTAAATAGAAGATATCAAAGGCACCTTGAGAAAAAAAGACCAAATATTATAACAAAATGTTCAGGGAACTAGAATTAGAAAAACAAAATAGAAGAACACATTCAGTGTGTATGATAATGCTATTTAAATTGTGAAAATTTGAAAAGGACTCACACTGTCCCCTTCTCTTTGTATCATTACAACTGGGAACTTTGTAAAGTTTGCTATATGGCAGGTACAGTATAGAGAATAAGAGAATGATGTGTAAAATTTAATATATATTTTATAAGTATTTCCTGCATGAATGAAAAAATGAATCACTTTATTCTTGAGTAACACAATAAACTGAAAAGTATAGTAAGAAGTTGAAAACTATAATCAACTAAACCATGGTTGTACAGAGTAGCACGTTATGAAGCTAAATTCTGAGTAAGAAGCAGAACATGAATACCAAAAATAAAGTTGCAATTATAAACAGCGTGGATAATCAGGCACTTTTTTTCAAAGTTCAGTAAGGATATAATAAATATCTGATTTTCAATCCAGACAGCACAAAGTAATAGAGTAGCCTAGTGAAAGATGTTGCTGAATCTGTTCCTTTTGAGCCTATTTTCATAATTTCATTGGGAGAGTGTTTATTGCTCATGTACAGAAAGATGTTTATTTTTTATCTAGGTACTTAGCTAAACTGGTATAGTACTCCTTTTTAATTGGTTGTTTTATAATTTTCCATATGTAAATAATTTACTTGTTTTAAAGAACAGTTTTATTTCCTACTTTTCCATCTGGGTGACTTTGATTTCATTTGGATTACCATAATTGATCAAAGTAGAACATCCAGTACAATGATGAACAAAAAGTGGCAAGTGACAACATCCTTATCTTCTCCTTGCCCTTACAAGCAGGCAGGCAACATTACGTATTTTTAAGATATGTATCTTTTAGATACATTTTTTCAAGTGGAGAAAATCTGAGTGTTTTGGTATCAAGAAAACATGATATAATAGAATTAATTGGAAAGAATTTTTCCACTTAGTTTGAAAATTTTGTGATAATTATTCAGTAATTATTTGTCTGTGTACCTGAGAATTAATAACTAATTAAAGCATTAAGATACATAAAATAAAATTCTGATGCAAACACTGGAATATGCTTTGGGATTTTTCAAAAGATCCAGAATAAAAATTCCATATAACCCAATAATCAATATATTGGGTTGAATATAATTTAGAGCAATAAGAGCAAAAAAAGAAGTGAATAAATAATTTGCAAAACTGTGTTGCACCTCACACTGAACGACTTGCCAAAAGGTTAGGGGATGGAACTCCCTAGTTGCTCCTCAGGAGAAAAATGAGATTTTCTTGCCCCATAAAGGGTTGCAGTCTAAGAAGCCCACAGGGGAAATTCTTCTCTAGCCTATAGGGTCACTTTGAGCAAAAATTGACTTGGTGCTCATGAGTCAATTTGAGTTATGTTTGTCACAGAAATACTAACAATAGCAAGAAGATAAAGCAGCCTAAATACCCATCAATGGAATGATAGATAAATAAACTTTAGTACATGCACACATGGAATGTTAAAAAAATGATGATGTTAAAATAACAATAATAAAATATTTGACATAAAAAAACTATAAATTATCAGGTTTATGAGTGAGGGCTGTTTGAGAGGGAGGGGGAGAATTGAGGAGCTGATGCCAAGAGCTCAAGTAGAAAGCAGATGTTTTGAGAATGATGATGGCAATAGATGCACAAATGTGTGTGACAAAATGGAAGGATGCATGAATTGTGATGATGTGTACAAGCCTCCAATACAATGATTTTTAAAAGTGATGAATCTGGATGAACTTGGAAGACATTATGTTGAAAGTGATTAATCAATCAAAAAGGGACAACTATTGTATGAGATCTTGTCAAGGAATATTTTTCATGTTCAAAAGAGTTTTCACACTAAGTGAAATGTTATTTGATAGCTATCAGTGGTGAGAGGATAGGGGAGAGAGAAGCAGTCAGTGGCTATTGAGTAGACAAAAGAAAGTGAAAGCAAAATACAAAAATTAATTTAAGCAGGTATGAGATAAATGAAGGAACGAATGTTTGGTAGTACCCAGTGGTGAAACCATATGGTACTGTATTTTTAGCTTACTAATTTTTTAAACTAAATTGCCTATTGTTTTTGTTTGTGGTGTTTTAAAGCATCTTTCAATAAGTTCGTGTGTAATAGGACTGTTTGTATTTTCTGCTTCATCTTGAGCAAAGTTTTCTACTTTTTGTCTTTGTAGGAATTTGTCCGTTTCATCTGCCATATAAATCGTTGGCACAAACTGTTCATGTTTCTCCTTTGCAATCCCATTTATTTCTTTATCTCAGTAGTAAAACATTATATTTCATTTCTGATTCTAGTAATTTAAGGCACCGCTAGTTTTTCCCTCAGTGAATCTGATTAAACAATAACAATAAAGTGTAATTTTCCCCTTACAGACTTTTCTACTGTTTGACTGAAAACTGAGTCACAAAGAAGAGTTCAGCTCAAGAACTAAAGGGCCAAAGTTGTCATACAAGGACATGTTCCTTGTACCCCTTTATAATCCTATTTAGTGCTGTTTTAAGAGCCACATTTTTAGGGATTCTTTCAGTCTTTTTGTCCAGTGAAAGTGGTTCTTGTTTTTTTATTTTCTTTTAAATTTTATTCCACATTTCAAAGCATTCTATCTAGAAATTTCTAATATGATCTCTTTCAAAACAGTTTGGTGGAGGTAGCTACACCATCTAACTTTTCTGATTTGAGGATCCTTCGTCACGATGTATTTTTTTTTCATGAACTGTCATTATAGACTGTCATTTTTGGAAGCGCATTGGAGGCCTTTGGGGTTGCACATGGGGTAGCTGTTCGAAACCACTGGCATATCCCAGAGAGAAGGATGTGTCTTTCTACTCCTGAAGAGTCACAGTCTCAGAAACCCTTTTCTAAAATATCACCATTAGTCAGTATTCACTCGATGGGGATTCATTTTTTTTGTTTTTTTGTTTATTGTCATTCATTGTTTCTTAAATTATTAACTTCTTTTTCTAACAAACAGAAGCACAACAAAGCATATACCAACTGAAGAATTTCCACATATATAATTCAGGATGTTTTCTTCCCATTGTTCCACTTTGCTCAATATTCTTTTTGAAATTGTCTCATTTTATCAACACAAATTTGTTACGCCTTAACATTGCATCTAACCTTTTGAATTGCTGCTGTAAATTGGAGCTCATAGAATTTATCATTTAAGAGCATACAGCGTCAAGTTGGACATTATTTTCCTATTTAAAGTAAACTATTATTTGAAAGATTAAATCAGGGGATAATTACCGTGTAATGATTTTTCTCACGGCAATAGTTTTTTTGGAGCTATTCAACATTGATAGCTGCAGAAAGTTTGTGTTCCATGATAATTCAAAGTGTGTTCCTGAATTCCTTCTTTTGATCAAAGATTCTTCTACAGATTATTTTTTAATCAAAATGTCCATAATTGTAAGAGGTACCATCAGATTCTGATCTTGTTACTAAGGGAGTTGATAAAGGGGATAGTTTATGTATATTCCAGTTTCTACTTTGAATTCTGAGCATCCAGAGGAACAGAAATCAGTAGTTAAACAGAGATGGTTACTTGTAAATTTTTAAAAGCCAAGCTTTGAGCAGAAAATGGGAGGCAGCACAGAGTCACTAAAATTGATATTAAGCAATTGATTGGAATTTCCTATGACATGATGATCCTAAACATTTGGAACAAGGAAACACATTCCATGAGGTGTTTGACTATTTATAGTTAGCAACAACATCTCTTTTTTTGTGGTGGTAGAGGTGGAATAAACATATATATAACAAATCATTTAGCAATTCCATCTTTTCTAGGTAGCTAGTTCAATGATATAAACTATAATAATTGGGGCTGAGCCCCGGTGGCGTAGTGGTTGTGCGCGGGACTGCGGCCCACTGGGACGGAGGTTCAATTCCAGCAGTGGGGCTGGGCCTCCTACTCCCACCACTGGAGAGCAGTGATGCCCCCCCCCCAAAAAAAAAAAACAAAACTATAATAATCATGCATTTCAACTTTTCCCTTTCATTGATGCCCTGTTTCCTTTTACCGTGATCAGAAACTCAGTATTTCCCACTACCTCCCCTTCTTTCACCCTCTCTGACATCTGGTTATCAATAATAATAGTGCTTGATCTCCATATATTTACCTATTCTTGTCACTTCATATAAATGAGATCATACTATTATTTTTTGAAATTGAGTTCATGTCAAACAAAATGTCTTCAAGCTTAATTTCTGTCATAGTATGTATCAGAACTTTATTTCCTCTACTAATTATGGAATTGTGTTCTATTATGTGTATGTAGCATATTTGCTTTATCCATTGATGAGCATTTTGCTTGTTCCCACCTTTTGGATATTGTGAACACTGTGACAACAAAGCCTCTTTGTTTAATAAAATCACTTTATTCAGGGCTCCTATAGCTTTCAACACAATTCATGTTTAGCATCAATTGTGTCGAACACATTTCTACATATGCTGCCATCATCATTTTCCAAACATTTGGCATATAAATCTCTTGTTGAGTCTCTAATTTCAAGTGTTTGGGGTATATTCCTAGTAATGGGGTTGCTAAACCATATGGCAATTCTGTTTTTAATTTTTTTAAGAACTCCCATGCTGTCTTCCACAGTAGTTCTATTATTTATCTATCCCATCAGGAATTGATACATACTTGTTACTGCATATTTCCACTTTTAATATTTTCCATCATTTATTATTTCCTGATTTTTATTTTAGCCATTCTAATGAGAATGCAGTGGTAACTCATTGTGATTTTGGCAGCATCTGATGGCATCTTTTCATGTGTTTATTGATTACTCGAATATAATCCTTCATGATATCTCTACTCAAATTCTTTTTTCCATTTTTGGTTGGGTTATTAATCTTTTTGTTGTTACGTTGTAGAAATCATATTTTTTGTAGTATATTTGGCCCTAAATTTTTTTCTATCTGTAAGAGACACATGACTAGACTATGCCTCTTATTGGTTTGACAAATACTATCTAATCATCTTTTGTTTTGTGATCATATTTGAGCAAACCATTAAAAAAGGGACTTTCTTTGAGGGTATGACCTTCCTCCAGTGTAGCAATTGATTTTCACCCGAAATTCTTTCTCCTTCAAACCTGCACTCTTATAATAGCTTAACCTTCAGTTCTTCACTCTCATTCATGCACTCACGGTCATGTAGAATGTGAGAAACCTTCATATTCCTGCCAGAATTTTGAATTGATCATCCCTTGGAGCAGCAGGGAAAAGAGAAACTTTCAGCTTGCCTGAAACCTTCTGTTAGCCCCCCCTTGACCTTGCATTTGGGATTTTTCTGTCCCCACCATTGCACCAATATTTCCTCTTAATATGGGAGATGCTCCAATGATATAAATTTCAGGTTCACCTTAGTCCTCAAGGTAACATCCTTGCTTTTCAATGTTTTCCAAAGGTGGTGGTCAGCAGATTTTCCCAATGCAATTCATTCTTTATTTTCTGTGACTACTGCTACAATGAGCATGTATTGTGGGTCCAAGCCAGACAAAAATCATTGGCAAATTTAATCTTTTCTCCATTTATAGTGATGTTACCTAGTGGTCCAATTGTGAGGTTTTCTGTTTTCCTTACATAGAGATGTAACCTTTAATGAAGGCTCCATTCCTTGATCTCCATTAGCAATTGTTTTCAGTCCTTTCACCAAACAAGATTGTGTTCTATACATATTGCAGGTTATTAATAAGACTTCCTCTAATCCTGATGCCACATTTTTCAGATGTAATCCAGTTTACCAGCTCATTTCTTCAGGAGGTATTGACGATTTAAACCACGCAGTATTTCTTCGTTCTGCTTACACAGCTGCCTCAATCTATATGCAAGTTTCACATGAGCACAATGAAGTGTTCATGAATGCTCAGTCTCTCAACACTCCCTAGTTGTTATGAGCCACACAATAAAATACCTAGGCTTAGTTAATAAAACACAAGTGACCATCTTTCTGCTATCCTGTTTTTAGACAAGAGCCATTGGACATCAGCAATAGTTTCCCTTTTCCCACATCCCCTTTTGATTCAGATCTCAACTTCTGGAAGCGCACTGTCACTGTATTGCTCCAACTGTTGTTGGATGACCTTCAGGAAAAAAAAATCATTTGATATTGCTCTATAATTTTAGCATGCTGTTGGGTCACCCTGCTTCAGAATGAGTACAAATGTGGATTTCTTCCAGTCAGTCTTCCAATTGTCCTGTCCTGGATCAGTGAACGATTGGAGTGCTTCGTTAGCTTGTTAAACGTTTCAATTGGGATACCATTAATTATTGAATCCTTAAATGTTGTTCATGCTTTTAATGCAGCTTGAACGTCTTCATTCAGTATCACTGCTTCTTGCTCATCAACTCTTCTTTGAAGTGGCTGAAGTTGCAGGCAGCGAAATGGAGAAGCTCCCTCAACAAGATGCACAGACACAATGGCTGCAACAATGGACTCAAGCATAACAGTCATGAGCAAAATTCAGGAAAAGGAAGTGTTTCATTCCATTGTATGTAGGATCCTATGAATTGACTCCTAATAACATTTACAACAGGTTAAGTGCTTGTATGAATTTGTCTATTTTATCTAAATTAACCTGCTTCTCAGAGCACCATTATTCATAGTTTTTTTTTCCATTATATATTTTTTTCATCTTTATCATATCAATTTTAATGATTCTGCTTGTGCTTTTAATTTGGAATATAAATTCTTTCTTTCTCTGCAGCAGTGCTTTGCTTATCAAGAGCCCCTTTCCTTTCCCCATGAAGCTACTGATTCAGTTTTTGGCCGCTCCTTAAAGAATAAAGGTGGAATCTGGGTTGGGAATGCAGTATATCTGTAGATTACTCTATGAAGGATTGAAAATTACACTATGTTAAGTTTTCCTATTCATGGTTATTATACATTCTTCTATTTATTTAGATCACTTTTGGTTTCTTGGCAGTAGTGTCCTGTAGTTTTCTTTTTATATGTCTTTTACATTCTTGGTGAGTCTTATTTCTAAGAATTACATGTTTGAGTGACTATTGTAGATGGTACTGTTTTCATTTTCAGTGTGCTTTTTGTCAATCTAGAGGACTTCATTTGATTTAAATACATACATATTTCACCTTGCCACTTTGCTGAATCCTTTATTTAGTTCTGATAAGTTTGTAATTGTGACTTTAGCATCTTCTCTAAATAAGATCACATTTTCTGTAAATAGGGATAGTTTCATTTCTTCTTTACTAATTTGGATGCCCTTACCTCCATCTTGGCTTTATTGCTCTAAGACTTACAATACAGTATTGAAGAGTGATAATAAAAAGCATGGTTGTCTGGTTCCAATTTTCAACAAAATGTTTCAATCGCTGCCTTTTGGGAGTAATGTTCGTAAGTGGTTGTGCACATACTCTTAATTGAAAAATGTCCCTTTGCTAGGTAGAACAGTATAGGGAAAATGGCGTCCATTGCCCATGCATAGGAAAGAGTGGTACACTACTCATGGTCAGAGGTCCAGGCTTCCGGCCAGAAGGGCTGCACCTGGGTTGGCTCACCTAGACCAGGTGAATTCAATTCAGCCAATGAATTGACCAGGGTCATCAAACACACCTCCCTGCCAAAGGATTGAAAAGCCAATCTAGTGACTTGTCTCTAGCAGCTTCACAGCAGGCAGACAGGGGTGAGGGATACTGTGAGTGCCAGTGTAACCCTGACACTTCTAACTTTCATAAAACTCGTTTGGGTCACAAACCAGGCTTCGCTGTGAATTCTTTCTGGTGCAGAGCCAAAGACCGAGGCATTTATCTCTTCTCAAGAGACCTAAAACTTTCATTTACTACTTTGCTGAGAGTTTTTATCAGTGATGTGTAAGGGATTTTATGAAATGTATTTTTCTGCATCCTTTAACAAGATTATGTGCTTAGTTTTGTCTTTATTTTTAATGTGATTTTGTACCCTGATTGATTTTTTCAATAGTCAGTTATACCTGAATATCAGATAAAAATTTCATTTGATCATGATGTTAAGTTTTTGTTTGCAGTGAAGTTTATTTTAACATAAGTTAATATTGCCAATGCTGCATTTTTTCTTGATTGTCATTTCATGGTGTGTTTTACTACAACCTTGTTTTTTAATCATTTTCATCTTTGTGTTTAATGTATGTGTCTTGTAGACAGCATATTTATGGGTATTTTTAAAAAATTCATTCTGCTGCACTGTTACTGTTACATTTACTCCACTTACATTCAGCATAATCATTGATAGGTATGAATTTATTCAAAAAATTTTTTGGTTTCTGTATGTGTGTATATGTAGTATGGATGTTTTTATTCCATATATTTTTATGTGTTGTGTTTATTTTCTTTATAGGTTGTATTTGGTTGGGTTCTCTATAGGAGAAGCACTGTGATATATCTATCTATCTATCTATCTATCTATCTATATATATATATATATATTAGATCATAGATGTTTTTATCAAGAAAATAGATCATTAAGTTAGTTGAAGAGGTGTGCAAGTTCCTTCCCCTCAGGCTGGTGCCTGCAGAAGCAGTTGAATCCCAGATGAACATATCACTCTTAAAATGGGAGAGATGAATGCCATTGCAGGTCAGATTGCATATCTAGGATGATTCCTGGATGACAGGCAATATGGCAAGCTTTTGGACCAAGTCTGAAGAATCAGAGGTCAATGAGCCAGATGCCGGATCCAGACCAAGATTCAACAAAAAGCAAGCAACCTTTTCCACAATATCCCTACATAGGAAGATGAACACAATCCTAAAGAAATGTCTTTTCAATGCTTCAGGCCTGTGATCTGAGTACAGAGGTTACATTCTATGATGTTACATTATATGATGGGAGAGTATTAGAGCTGAAACGTTCATGTACCGCTAATTCTGACCCAGCCATGCTTATAAAAAACCTAACTACCACATGGATTTTCTTGTTAATTTTCTTTATTGCTGTTGATATTGTGCTAAGCCTTTATAATTTTGCTCATGGGGTTTATTAGGTTTTTGTTTGGTCTGTAATTTTTTATCATTCTAAATTTAGCACATACTGTTCTATTTTAATGTCATCTTGACTTTGTCTCTATTTGAATGTTCTGTAACTATACCATTTATTTCCTCTTTTCACTTTTTAGTTTTCACTATTTACAGATTAGTGTCGTAGCATGTCCAGTTCCTGATTTATAATATAGAAGTTTATTCTATTTTTTTAAAAATCTGTTTGGTATGGTTTCCAGAATATGCTATGTAATTTAACCTCAGGTTTTTGCTGATGCTATTAGTTTTAGATTTCAATGACTTCATTTAGCATTTGTTGTAATGTCTGTCTGTATTTTATAAATTTCCTTAATTTCTATTTATCTGGAAATATTTTAATTTCAAAGTCATATTTAAGAGACACTATTGGTTGAAGTACAATTCTTATGTGGCTTTTTAAAAATTACTGTTTAGTTCATGCCATTTATTGCTTTATTGGCTGCGTGGTTTCTTTTGGTAAGGAACATTTTACTTTTCCTGAGTTGCTCTCAGTATTCCTCAAATTTTGTTTTAGAAGTTTGATTATAATTGGGCATGGTGATTTTCTTTTTGAGTCTATTATTTAAAACAATAATTTTATTTGAAACTCTTACAGCATTTATAATATTCCATACATCAGTTATACACAGCATATTTGTGTATATGTTGCCATCATCATTGCCAAAACATGTTCTTTTTACTTGAGCCCTTGGTATAAGCTCTTCATTTTCCCTCCCTCCCACCATTATGAATATGTGATCTATTATGCATTGTTGTTATTATGTCATATATTGCACTGACCATTGTTTCCCTTCACCCTCATTTATTTTATTTGTTCCCTAGGGGCTTAGGCTACATACCCAATCCTGTGATGGTTACCCCCTTTTTCCCCCCTTCTGCTTCTCTGACCATCCCCCTACCGTCATGGTGTCACTGCTCCCATTACAGTTCCTGAGGCGTATATTTGTCCTTAATTTCACATGTCAAGAACTTTTATCTGTACCAATGCATGTTCTTCTGTCTAGCCAGATTTGCAAGGTAGAACTGAGTCATAGGAGTGGTGAAGAGGAAGCATTCAGATACCAAAGAAATGGTTTGTGTTTATATCAGTGCCATACTGGAACTTGGCTCAATCATCCCTTCTGTGAAAGCATATTAAATTGTCGACAGGCGGGCTTTGGATCTCCAATCCAACCCCCTTGTTAGGATCAATATTATTGTTTGTTTTAAATCTTTTGATACTTGATACCTGCTCCTGTCTACATCTCATGATCACACGAGGTGCTGTACCTCTTCCTTGTGGGTTTATTGGCTTCCTTGCTAGATGGTTACTTGTTTAACTTCAAGCCTTTAAGACCCCAGACACTCTATCCTTTGACAGCCGGACACCATCGTTCTTTTTACCTTTTGAGCCAATTTCTTTTAGTGTTTGTAACACTTCTTCATTGAATGTATTCTTGTATATTTGGGAAACATTCACAGGATTTGAGACGTTTTCTGTCAACAACTTATTATATTAAAAGTGTTGTGAACTGCTAAAAGGATAAACGGAATTGTGTTGGAAGCAGTATAGCAAAAGTGAGTGCCAAAGTTCCCCTTAGAGCAAAGTGACCAGATCTTAAGCGGAACACCATTGCCTGGGGATGGGGGGAAGCGGGTTCTCGATTAAATTTTTTGTCTATATGAAGTAACAAAAATGTTCATAGAATACAAAAATAGTATTGTAATATATTTATTTTAATTTTAAAATACCGTGTGATGTTAACTTGTTTAAAAGTCAGATGTATGGTCACTTTAACTTAGAGGCAAGGATTACAAGACCATGGCTTACACGTTTTGGCCATGTCGGGAAGAAACAGTCCCTGAAGAAGGACATCATGCGTGGGAAAGTGGAGGAGCAGCAAAAAGTGAGAAGTGGAGGTACACCTAAAATACCAACCTACTCTCTAGATGTTTGTGTTTTGTTTGATATCTGCCCTTTGGATTTTAGTCGCTTTCTCTTGGGAGGGACTCGCTTACTTTTATGCCAACTTCAATTTTCCAGATTTTTCCCAGATTTTTTAAGAAATTGGTATGAAATATTTGACTTCTATTTTGCTAATTATCCTTTCTCTTGATTCAGTTTTACTCCTTTGTTCTTCCGATGTGTTATCCACTTCTGATAATTGAGTTTTAATCATCTGGATGTCTACGTACCATCATTGTATGGATTCTGATTACCTATTTGTCTTGCCCTTTTCAGGGAAGAGTATTTTTCCCTGGAATCTTTTACACTTTTGCCTTTGCTTTCCTTGATTTGTTCTTTTTTTTAAATGTCTTTAAAGACTCTCTAACTGTACTTTTGAATTTCTTCTCAGGTTGCTCTATTACAATTTCTTCTTTGGGTATGTTCTTTGGGTCACTTCCTTGAGAAATCCTTCCTTCTTTTCTTCTGTGATTTAAAATTAATTGTTTTCTCCAAGATGTTATGGTGTTTGTTGTGTGTATATTGATTTGTTTTGTATTTTCTTGTATTCATTAGGTGAAAAAATGATAAAAATAAAAAAGATAAAGATGAAATTAAAATTTAAAAAATCATTTTCCCAGTCTGTCTGCTCTCTTATTACTCTCTTGGTGAATTCTTTCGATGTGCACAGGTGTTTAATCTTTAATATATCCCATTTGTCTATAGGAGCCTCCTCTGTGTTTGTTTCTCTCCCTATTTCTGTTAGCCTATGTAGTCCTTGTGCCAGTGTTCTCAGATTGTTCCCAATTCCCTCATTGATGGCCTTAATAGTTTGGGGTTTTACTTCAAGGTCTGTAATCCACCTGGAATTTATTCTAGTGCATGGAGTGAGGTAAGGGTCTTGCTTCATTTTTCTACAGGTAGATATCCATTTTTTCCAGCACCACTTGTTGAAAAGGGTATCTGTTTCCCATTTGATACTTTTGGGGCCCTTATCAAAGATAAATTGTTTGTATGCTTGTATTTTTATTTCTGGATTTTCAGTTCTTTTCCATTGGTCTGAGTATCTGTCATTATGCCAATATCAAGCTGTTTTGACCACTGTGGCTGGATAGTATGTGCGAAAGTCAGGTAGAGCAAGCCCTCCCATGATGTCCTTCTTCTTGAGGAGTTCTCTACTAATTCTGAGCTTCTTCCCTCTCCATATGAAGTTAGAAATCATTTTTTCCATTTCTTTGAAGAAGGAGGATGGTACTTGTATTGGTATTGCATTAAACTTACATAGTGCCTTGGATAGGACTGTCATCTTGACTACATTGTGTCTTCTGATCCACAAGCATGGGATATTTTTCCATTTCTTGAAGTCATTCTTGGTTTCTTCTAATAGTGTTCTGTAATTTTCCTCATATAGATCTTTTGTTCTTTTTGTCAGGTATATCCCTAGATATTTCAATTTATGCTTGGCTATTGTGAAGGGTACCTCTTTTTTTATCTCTTCTTCTGTGGTCTTATCTGATGTGTACAGCAGACCAATTG